>JACEII010000002.1:10891821-10950923 GCA_014332785.1 Antheraea mylitta
TTATTCGAAATTTTTCGAATTATTCGAAATTTTTCGAATTATTCGAAGAATTTCGAATAATTCGAAAATTCGAATTATTCGATTCGAATTTCGAATCGAATATTGATATTCGATTCGATTCGATTCGAACGATATTCGCACACCCCTACTAATTATATGAAAAACTTAAAACAAAAATAAACATCTTAAAATTCTTATTTACTTCTTCTTGTTATATTTTATGATAGTGGTATATTTACGAAGATATATTTTATATAATAATCAGTAAATAAAATATGATCCGGTAACTCAAAGTATAAAATACTTATACTTATACGTAATAATACAAGACAGTACATAAATCAATTATATATTACTATGTCGTAGGAGGTGATAGGTTTATTTCAGAAGTAGGAATATTGCAGTACTTAATGGCGTTGACCCTTATCCGATACGGTAGGCAGTAAGCATTACCATCTCGTCGTGGGTGCTAGCGATTTATTAAGGTACATGAAATTGTACTCTGCAGTAGAGAAATACGTAATCTAATTAATATAGTTGATATATAATTAACTTTACATTCTATACATTTTAAAGACACCACTAATATATGTTTTAATTACCATATCCTTTTACTGTATTTTGGTTTGACTTCATGCTATAAAATTATTATACGGAACGAAAAGAGCTATTTCAGTTAAATGAGGTAAGTTGCGTAAGTAAATTCCGTCAAGTAACGGGCGACGTTGCAGATCCGACCAACATTTTATTAAATTTAACCAAACTCCGTTTAATAAATATTTGTCACTACGTTTTCCCGCATTGTAATATAGTCACAAGCATAACATAGATGTAGCAAGTAGCACATGTGTATATGGAACTAAAACATATTGTGTAAATAATGTAATTCAAACGGACTTAAAAATTTCATTAAAAAAGAGAAATAATAAAATAAGGTTTTGATTAATAAATTTATGTTCAGAAAATTTTATATTCAAATTACTATTTTCAAATAGTTTTATTAAAAAACATCTTATCATATTTTTTTTCGAACTGACTACTATATTAACCCCTCAAGGTTTTTAACAGCTTCACCGGACTACCCCATTTGTATTGTAAGATATATTTTTTTAATAATACGAATTATTTTAAAACTGAATGTAACAACAAAAGAATGGCCAAAGACAGAAATTAAATGTAGACCGATTAGTGGGGATAAATTTGTTAACATACAAAGAGTCTCCCCCGAACATTTGCAGTTGCGCGTTACAGATCGTCATCGGCTTTAATTTGTAGGTAATCATATAATTTGATGGGTCCAAGTAAATTACAAACAACAATAAATTGATATGGAGGTATATAAAAATAATTTTAAACTGATTCTATTAGCACGCAGTCATAAAGTCAATAGAACAGAATGAGTAAACTAACTGTTGTAAGGTTAGCATGTCGTAAGTGAGTTTATAATATTAAATACTTGGAAGTCAGATCACGTGTTAATTTGTGACCGTAATTTAAATTACTTGCATGTTTATTGAAATGGTTGTGAATGATAATTGCGTTGGAACTGTAATACGAGAATAATAATGTACTATAATTTATTCGTTACTGTTAATGCGGACAAATTACGACCGACGTAAATTACGAAACTTAACCAATTAAATACCTACCAACATTTTTACTTTGACGGGTGTATTTAATATGAAATTCAAACTTCAAGTTCAACTAATTATTATAACAACAACAAAAAATTATGGTCATTGAATTGTAGTAGCAACACCAAAAAATTAAGTAAAGTAATAAATAATTAACAATTTTAGAACAAGGATTATTTAAATACTTATATTTGTACATATGTTTTATCTATAAAACCTATCGCACCGTTATTTAATTTATGGGATGTATCAGATGTTATAAAAGTTATATCCTGTCAAACGTAAAAAAAATCTTTTCTAAAAAAGCAGTGGATTATTAACAAGCCAACACGACACGAAATTAATTACTTAGACTTTCTAATGAACACGATCTTATTTTATGCACAAATGTAATCTTTGTTTACAGTCTTTTATTGCTACGGTCTAATCTATTAACTATATCTTAGGCAAATATAAGAAAACGACATAATTATATAACACTGACAACTCTTTGCAATAACAGGTGAATGTTTAATTGAATTAAAAATACAATTTTTTGGAGATTTTAAATAATTGTTTAAGATTTTTCAGTGTGTAATTAGACTTTATTGTGATAACTATATCGTTGTTTTTTTTATCATTTTTAATCACTATTTTCTTACATCAGTATATTCTGACGTAATGATAAGAATAATTACAATTCAAGTATCTTACTAAGACACAAAGCTTCACAATGCTATGAACGCGATTCGGTAATAAGCCAAAAGTGATCCGATTTGAATATCAAAGTGAAGTGGCATAATTGAACTCGCAGTACAAATAGCCCAAGTGGAATCGGATCGAGTTAGTGGTGCTCTCTAGGTAAGTGTAGCGAGCATTACCAGCCGCTTCGACCACAGTACTTATCTCTCTCTCCCTCCCGACTATGATGTCGTTCAAAGCGTATGGCGCGTTCTAACACCAACTGCTCCCGGGATAATATAATTAGTGGCTACGGTATACCGTACAGCGCCGGAACTAAGAATAATTTCCTCTTTAGATATCCATTTACCGTGCTACACGTAACCTTAAATTTGATTATGATAATAAATATAGTTAATACTGGTGACATAAAAAAAATATAATCCTTTTATGAAAACAATTCATAATCTCATTCAGTAACACATAAAAGTGCTCTTGGTTTTAATTTAATTTTAATGCGCATGGAATAAAGAATTATTTTTAAAATATAAATATGCACACTGTGTTAATATGATTTATTTAATTATTATGTGTAGTCCATCTTAATCAACACCTATTTCATTACATTCAGCGACCACCCATTGTTGCAACAAGTAAGGTTCGTTATATATTTCGAAAGAACTACTTGAAGTATAAGACCAAGTAGGTAGATATATGATGTGACGATAGACGCAGAAAGATAACTGGGCCCGTGGTTTTTACATACATCAAATGAACTCGGAAACGCTACTTCTTACTACTGAAATGACAAAGGTATGCGACGATTGCTTTGCGCCTTTATCGGAATTAATTTTGTGGTTTGTAGGAATATTTTAAATGGTATGCGATCCACGGATGTAGGCATTTGTAATTCGATGCTGTCAAACTCTCTGTCTCAGAGTGAAAAAAGGTTGTACAGAATCGCAAGTTTAGCTTTTAAAAGATTTATAAATAAATGTGATCATAGTAGAATCTAATATTTATATGATGTTCTTACGGGGCGTCATAGTCGATAGTCGATAATAAAGAGAAAATAAAATTGTGGTTAGGTTTTAGCGCGATAAGTAGTCGAAATTTTATCACGTAAGTACGGGACTAGCAGCATAAATCTATATAAAAACAAACGATACATATAAAAATGTATATAGGTATAATAAAAGATAATTATTAATATTCATATATATATCAAGTTAAGACATATGTTATCGCGTTGCTATTTTTAGCATTTTTTATTGTAATCTATATACATTTTTATACTGTTTCATATTTATGAACTTAGTGCATAACATAAGTACGTACAGGTGACAAAGGTTTTGTTCGAACTTATTATTATCGGTATTAGTTGTTCCTTGTATATTAAAACTAGGAGAGATGACATATACTTGAAAACAAAAGAACAACAAGATACAACAAAGTGGAATAGTGGTTTTGGCGTAAAATATAAATAAATGACTACTTTATGACAATCAATTTAATGGTTTCAAATATATCATTTCGATATTTTGCACTTAACAATTTAAAGGTTACATAAATAAGAAATTATTCAACTCGAATGGACAAATCCGCATTAAAATGTAAATCTTATTCAGAAATTTATGGAATGAATTTCTTAATAAAACACTTTTATCCTCAGCCGTTTCGTTAAAAGAAAATTGAGCAATATTAAGGGGGTTTCAGACTTAGCCGGCAGTGAGGAGGCCAGATTATGTAAAAGGGAACGTAAACTAACTGGGGTTCTGAATGCTTCCGAACAGAGATTTTGATAGAGCGTCTTTCAAGATTTATTTTTTATATGGTTGTCTTGTATAATTAACCGACTTCAAAAAAAGGAGGAGGTTATCAATTCGACTGTATTTTTTTTTTTTTTTTTTTTTTTTTATGTTTGTTACCTCATAACTCTGGACTGGCTGCACCGATTTGGATGATTCTTTTTTTATTTGAAAGCTAGTGCTTCCCGTGTGGTCCCATTTTTTTTTGGTCCGGTTCTGTCAACGGCATCCAGTGCAAAACCGTATAAGTGTTAAATTTGCATTTGGTGTGTATACGACAAATAGACGAATAACTCAATATTATGCCAACCGATTTCGATGATTCCTTTTTTATTGTAAAGGGTGTTCTTCAAGGGTAGTTTGATGAGAGTTTGGTTAGGTTCTGATTATGGGATCCGTGACAAAGTAACACAACTTTCAAGAAACAAGCCTACTCCTTTCTTAAGGGCCGGCAACGCATCTGTGATTCCTCTCGTGTTGCAGGTATCCATGGGCGACGGTGATCACTTACAATCAGGTGACCCGCATGTTTTAGAAAAAAAAAATTATGTTCACTAAAAATGGAGAAATAAAGTAAATTTTCAAAAAAAAGTATTAACCGACTTCAATATTAATCAGAGGCATAGAAATAAGGCACTAAAAACCGGAAAATAAATAGGTTATCAAATTAACCAAATGTAATGAAACATATGAATATGTGTGCTACCAGGAGATGCATTGGAAGTCGGTGCCTTTGTACCTAGATGTAGATGATATGATCTTCGGTTGGCACCGACTTCCAATACATCTCCTGGTAGCACACATATTCATATGTTTCATTACATTTGGTTAATTTGATAACCTATTTATTTTCCGGTTTTTAGTGCCTTATTTCTATGCCTCTGATTAATATTGAAGTCGGTTAATACTTTTTTTTGAAAATTTACTTTATTTATCATATACTGAAGTGTTCGTTTAAACAAGATAATATCTTACTGAAGTCTTGAATGTAAAATAATAATGACATTTTGACAGTGTATGTTTGGATGTTCCAAAAATAAGTCGCCATTATTCTTTTATGTTCACCAGTCAATGCTTTTATTTAATAATATAAAAAAAGTCCTTATTCGGTAATAAAAATTCAATTTATTGGATTTGAATGCCCAATTAATTATTCACATGTTATATTTAAAAAAAAAACCTATTTATAGCTATATTTTGTATTATAACAATGGGAAAATTAGAATTCGGTTGTTGAACACTTATAATTAAAAGAAAATCTCGACTTCTGGCTGGATTTTTTTGAGACTTACTCAATTATATTTTGAGCGAGGCGCAAAAATAAAATATCGACGCTTCTTGGCACATCCTAGTGCATTTGACGAAAGTCATATGTTCTATAGTTGTATTGATGATAAACGCTTGATATATGTTTAAAAATGGTGTAACATTCAATTTCGTAACTGTAAAAGTAGTTTAGTAACTAACTACAACAGAACGACTGCCCTTTATACAAAGCCAATAAAACTTTCATAGCTCTGTTTTTATATTGTTTTATGTCTCATTTTACAGTCTGGTAACAAGTTAAAGGTACCTTTTAAAAGAGGTTACGAATATAAGTAACGTATTATTACCATTTCAATATAGTTTAACGATAACGTTGAGAACATTTTAGTGTTAAGTAAAATACTTATTTTTCAAGTCAAACAACTTGACAGAAGGTGCAAAAGAAATAAGGTCTCATCCAACAATTAATCACTTCGAAGCGAGTCCAGCTAAGCTAATAAACCGAGGAACGAATAATTTAACCCCTTAAATTTTACGGGCATTCATTTCCAACATAAAACTTACAACTTTTACAGCTCTCAAAAGTGGAGGGACGGAGACACTGGTTTAATTATTATACCGCGCGGCACGTAATGAATACCGCTTTATATCGCCAGCATAAAGGGTTAATAGATAATAAATAGGTGTATTATAATAAATACTTGCCTTATCGTCGTCGCCTTCACTATCACACTGTAAAAGAAAAAGAAAGTATATTCAATATTGTGATATTAATATATTTACAGGATGAATGCATGCGTTGGTATAAAAAGCACTTTTAAAAAGTCAATTACTGAATACTTATATTTTTGGATAAGCATTGAGGAAATAACTCAGATGGATGTCTGGGTACTGACAAGGATACTTATCAATATTTATTTCACACTTTACTACAGTACGGCGCGGGGTGCAGTTATGACGTTAATTTTAAAATGTTTGTATTACTGTTTCCAGTCTCGATAAAATAAATATTATACTTTATAATAAAATGTTAATAAAAATATAACGGTTTTTAAAATTAAAACTCTTTTATTTTTAATAGTGTAAACTGCCTGTTATCAGTTGAATATCTTTTATACGCTTTACATAAATCTAGATGAGCACCTATGAATTTTTTAATAAATTACAATACAATAATGTATTTTTAAGTAAGGATATTTAGTTCGCTAACATGTAAATGTATATCATATGTCTAGACGAGGATATAAAGATAAGTATCTTAATACATTGACACTAATAAATTAGCTCGAGTTACTAAAAGTTACTGTTTTTAGAATTTAAAATTTAATAGATAAAAATAGAGGCTTGCGAAATATAAGTTTGTATTTCTCCTTAAAATAATACTTCCTTTTGCATTTAGATATTACAAGTAATTTACGCATTTGATTAAAATTTAACGATTGTTTCTTATATATTCAAGCACATCGAGATATAATTTTATTTAAATCTTTGTAGTCGCAGATATTCTATGTAGATATATATTTACCTAACCTCCTCTTACAGCCGAAATCATATAGAAGCGCATTACTAAGAAGCCATAACAGTACAAACTTATTTGTTTTCACCACTCATAATTCACAAAAATAACTTAGCACAATCGAAACACAGAGCACTACACATCCTTAAAATCACTATAAACTCCAAACTACTGAAAGTGCCACAAATATTACAATAACAACATTACCATTAATACATATTATAACTTATACAGAAATAGGCTGTTATTAAGACAAGAAATAAATTCTTCAAGTGATAGAAACTAGAAATATATTTTTTTAAAAAGTAGTACCAAATAGCCACCGGAATTACGATTTAGTTTTGTTACGACAGAGCTATCACAAGCTTATGATTGTGACGTGAACAAAAATAAAGGGTATATTTAAGATAGAATGTTATATGTAATCTAAATCCTCACCACATTGACAAAATGATAAATTATGACGTAGTGTATCTTTATTGCTTCTAAATATCAAAGACTTTCATTCACATAATAAAAAAAAAACATCAAAGTCACAGTTGATATTCATATGTTTAAAGATCAATCGATTTCGTACACTAGTTCACGATAGCTGATAATGTTTATATTAACACTATATCTTAATAATTATATTAACAAAACTCTAAGACCGAAATCTCTTTTAATACAAATAAAACAAACTTCATGAAAATCTACGCAAAAAAATCATCAGAACGTGTTTGAGCACAGTTACATAGGTACCTGACCTTGAATTGTCATAAATCTATTAATCACTATACATTTCCTATTCAATTTCTAGGAGTTTCCTGGTACATTTTCGAACTACAAGATCCAATATAATTTAAATTAAAATCGGACCCATCTAAAAATAAACCCCTTTCCAATAAAGATTTATCCGTATCTATACTAATATTATAAAGGTTTGTTTGGTTGAACGCTCTAATCTCGGGAAGTAGTGGTACAATTTGAAACTGTTAAAAAATTCTCTCAGTGTTAGATAGCTCATTTATTGAGGGAAGTTATAGGCATATCATCTCGCTGAGACCAATAGGTGCGGAGCACCATCGATGAATGTTTCAAAATCGTGTTCTTTTCCTTTTGAGAGCTCCCACTACGTGTCAGTATTAGCCCAAAGTTACTGTTTCACACGGACGAAGACGAAGAAGCTAGTCAGTTTATAAATATTATATATGCAATAAATAGTCACCCAAAAAGGTAGCAAATACTCCTATGAAAAGTCAATTCATATGGGGAAAGAGACTATTATCATAACATAAATCGTCGAATAGGTAACATGTTATTTACGAGATAAGTTCGCGCCGCGCCTCGCCGAGGGAAACAACCGAGGATCAACCTGTGATATTAGAATTTCAAATAAAAACGAACATGAAGTATTTATGGTAGACGAATATAACGGTAATGTAGTACGGAATGCCTCCACCCAATTTGCCAAATCTCAAGATTTTGTACGCATACGTGTCAAATGTCTAATAGAGGAATACGTATATATATTACTAATATGTACCGCGCCGTTTAATATATTTACACAGTGAGGAGGCGTAAGCAATCTTTGTTGTGGTCTTAAGCGTTTTAATCTTTTTGTCTCTAAAGGAATAACAATACAGAAAATCCTAAATCATGCGTATATATTAGAATAGTAATAATAAAGAATCAACGATTGTAGACAGAGTTTAGTAAGTCATGCCAGAACCATAAAACACAACAATGAGTATACTCACGATATAGCCTTTTCCGGAACTACAGCGGCTACTGGCCTGTAGGCAGGAGAGAGAAAGCGAACGTATGAGTGGACTGGAGTGACTAGGGTAGGTGAAATGATCCCGTCTCTCCGTGACGTATCTCAACTTATTATTAAAATAGTAATAAGCGTTAGTTAAATTAAAATCAATCTATTTTATTTATAGTTTGATTTTTAAACGTTGAAGAGACGGGAATAACTGCAAAGTAACATAAGACGACATATATTTGCTTATTTAATAAACTAACAGTCATTACAAACACAACACTAAGTGAAATTATTCGGAACATGCATTTCATTGTAAAGTAGAATTTAAATCTACACGTAAAAGAGCCACAAGAACCTCAGCGGTGACGATTTTTGCGGAAAGAATAGGTTCACTGAAGGCTATAAAGCATATTTATGGAATTTTCATAATATACTTGGATGTCATCCAAGTTGACTGAAGGAGCTAAGATAGTATTGCTGATAATGCTGAGTAAATCCGCGATCTAAGTAATTCAGGTATTGAAATAGTTTTATCTGATAACCCAAATATTATTGGGTAGTGAAAGAAAGATTATTTTGTACTTACGTCGCTAAGACGATCACGGGAAGAATCGGGATCACGCGGTGCCACCGAACTACCTGTGAGCCTTTCCGATGCCCTTCCGCTGTCATCTGACGTGCCGGCGTCTTGAAGCAGCGTAATACCCTGTTAAAAACGTGCCATGCTAAGAATATGCTGAACAGAAAAAAACGTGTTTATAACTAATCATAGTTCAGTACAGAAAATTGTTTTATATCACGTTAAATTGCTATATGAAATTACTGTCAAAGAGTATAATAATACTTTGAAAGTAATTCTATTATAGAACGGAGCAAGGGGAAAGCTTTTTATATAAGGCTCACAAAATTGAGCGGTAACTAGGATATAAGAAAACTCGATAAGACGGGTCGGGAAAGCGAGGGCGCTGGCGGGATGAGAGGATCCGCGACCCATAACGAAACGTGCCGGGGGCCCTGACAATAAAAAGAGTTTTCCATTTATCACATTTTGCGTCTATTTTACGGTAGGGTTTGAAAGAGGCACGCTCAAACGGGGGAAGCGACCGTGATGTTCAGCGATGAACGCTCTTTGGTACGACTAAAAGAAAATAAAACGAGTATAACTTTCTGTAAATGGATAACTCCCTTACCGCGCCCTTGTTCAATGAACTTCCACATTATTATAACTTCTTGTGGAACAGTTTGCGTCCTATTTGATTTTATATCAGATTACATCCAAACCATGTAACAATAATGTTCGAATAACATTCTTTTTATTTATGTTTCAGAAGGAGACTCCTATGTTTCAGAAGGAGACTCATTCACAGTATAAATATATGCAGTACGAGCAATTGCGACTTCGTATGTAATTATTTTGAATAGAATTTTGTATCTATACAGTGTAAGAGTCCGTTTATAGGAAACGATAAATATAAAAATAATGTAGAAATTTGTGACAATTAGATAGTTTAATTATACTAGTACTTTGAGTTTTATACAGTGACCTATAAATTAACTATAAACTAAAAGATTATTTCTTAGTTTAGGGTGTATCTGTGCAAAGAACAACAAAGATTGCTCAGCGAAATTGAAGATTGTTCAGCGAAATTGACGGTAAATATAACCCACAAAGTACGTTGATCATTAAAAATCTAGAGGTTCTTTTTACTTGTTTATATACATATATTGTAATTATTCATACTATAAAAATAGTATCGTATGCTAAAATGATTAGAAAAAAATAAAGAAAATATGTACATAATACTAAATAATTATTACAACTGAATTACAGAAAGAACCTGCAAATTAACCTGTAAATAATATGTTCTAAGGATTGTTCATTTTTGCTTTACATGAAAGCTCTACTATTTAATGGAAAGGGAAGGGAAGAAATACCCTAATATAACATTACGATAGAGTATTTACTCTTGAACAAACGTACATTTCCCTAAATTACATTATTATATAAAGTTGTGTTTATAGCAGAATTATTTAAATATTACGAAATCCTTAATTATTTTATGTACATTTTATGAAAACGACGAAGTTTAAATCCTTACGTATTTTCGCGGTTTATACTATTCGACATGTAATTAGGCCTCCAGTTTAAACAAACGGGATTGCTTTACGACCCTTTGCTTCGATAAGTGATTCGGAACAAAGCCCCGACACACGTCAATTTAATACGCGGCACGTACTGCACGTAGAACGAGATTCCACTGAACCAATACCGAATACAAAGTCCTATTTCGTGTATATACATGTATGTTCTATTACGGATGTTGTCCATTAATCTGTACTTTGAACTAAGAATATTAAGTAAGTTATGCACTTTTATATACATATTATTATCAGGACCTAATTGATAAGTAAATAGGAAAAAATATGTTACCAAAAACAACGCATTTCTTTTATTTATACGGTGAATGTAAGACAGAAGAGCACGCTGGTTTTAATATTTTTAGTTTTACAAAATTTTCAGCAATATTGTAAATGTTAACATACACTTATTTTAATATTTGTTCTCCAATGGCAGTTAAGTGGTTAAATGGATTCTAATGAGACTTAGTTCACGACGAAATGTTCTAGAACATAATACATCGACGGTGGAGAAGCTAATTGAATAACGTGCAACGTGGCTCGTTAGTCAATTAGTCTTTCCATCGTCAATGTGACAATTTCTTTTACTCCCTTTAATTTCAATCCAACAAAACGGGTGGGTGACAGCTCGTAATAAATAATACATTTAGCCAATTCCAATAACTTGTAAATGAAATAACAATACTCGATAAATATTATAAATCACCTCCCTTTTTGCGTCTGTGCTACCTTAGTTCTTCTAAAATATGCAATTATTTGTTTTAAGGTTTTATTATTATTGTGAGATTTCTTTCCGGAATATAATAATAATAATAAATAGTCAATATATACTAATGAAATGGTAAGGAGTTTTCGAGTTTACATTCGAAACATTGACTAAAATACTAGGCAATTGTGCAAATGTTTATCTACTAAGGATAACCAGTAGTTATAAATTATATATTTTACATGTTAATAAAAAAATAATTGCATATTCACGACGCTATTTTGACCCGCGCAAGTAATCTTTATTGAACCAACTACTTAAGTCGAGCATTTAATTGGGATGAATATTTAAACCTTTTAATACAGCTTATCATTTCAATTCATATATGTAAGGATTTTACGCTTTTAAAATTGTACGCAACAAAACAAATGTTGTTTGTGTGAAGACGTAGCTTTTATGAATTTGGTAAACCGTTTAAGATCAAAGCGATAAAAACTGGATCTAAATCGTTTAGACACACACTTAAGACGCCCCACTAATGTGGGACCCCACATTGTACTTAATGTACACTGCATTTATGCAAAAACGGGACGCGGGTCTCTAGCAAACCTATAAATCTGGAAACTCGCAACCGTTAAAGGCGTATCGCGCGCAGTGCTCTCAAGGGAGAATGCATCGCTTTGTCATCGTGCAATTTGTACGTACATACAGGGTATGATATCACATATTCTTAAAAGAATACTAGCTGTGCCCGCGGCTCCCACACGCTTTTTCAAATTGTATTAAAGAATATAAAATTGTGAGATTATGTACAATTATAGAAATGCTCTTTAAAACAACTGTACTTACAGTAGCATGTAATGTATACAATAGATATATAAATACTAACAATGTACCTAGTGAAGTTTACCATCAACAACATATTTGGAATTTTAACCCACCATATAACTATCTTAGTGCTCACTTACACTGTGTAAGGAACTAATGAAACAATAAATTAAAATATCATCATAAAGATTTACATTTACATTACTTTGTCATTATAATTACGATTTTGTGTCTATACAAAAAATAAACGCTTGACTGTTCTGCAAGAAATTGTATTATGGACCTTTTTACGTAATACTTTTATGATTTAAAATCTTATTAGGAAGACCTCTTCTATCTTCAAAGTTACTAATAATAATAATATCGAATTGTAAACAATTAGTTGATAATTATTTCTCTAATAAAAATAAGGAATGATTCGAAATCTTGAAATCTTGCTAAATTTCATACAGACAAAGTCGCGGGTAACAGCTAGTCTAAAATAGAATAACCTCAATTACTTTTTATAAAGGTCGCTATCTACCAGTGAAAGTTTCCGGAAAATCAGTCTAACCTTTTGCCTTTACCTTTTAAATTACTTGGCATGGTATCCGTTATCTGTTGGTGAAAGTTCTATGAAAATCGGTCTATCCGTTTTGGAGATAGCATTGCAGACGAAGCCGCGGTTAACACTTAATCTAATTTAAAGTAGCCTATGTTAACCGCAGTAATTTCAGCTATCTGCTAGTGAAATTCCCGTCAAAATCAGTCCAGCCGTTTCGGAGATTACCCGGAACAAACAGACAGACAGACTGACAAAAATTTTAAAAATTGCATTTCTGTTATCAGTAGCTTGTATACGTGTTCATACCCAATCAGTGAAAAAATTTTATTTCGTTGTTACATACAGACACTTCATTTTTATTATATGTATAGATAATACGACTAGATCTTTTTGATCATTTTGTTACCAGGTGAGCTGATATAATTCAATTTAATAACATGTTTTGTGTAAGAAATATTGTTTAATTTTTTTACTATAATATTTTAGGATTCGGAATCACCGCTTATATTAGGTTGATGACCCTACGGGGCATTTTTTAAAATTATATCTACCTGTACTCACGGCACCGCTCTGCCTGAAGAGTAAAAAATAGCTAAGTTTCATTGAAATAGAGTGGAACATTACACGTATTTTATATTTAAATATTTACGGCGTCTTTATGCATATTGTTTATTTTATATATACAAATTGGAATATAGAAAATGTTAAATTAAACTAGATTATTTAATTTGATAACGATTATTAATTTGCATACAAAATGTCATTTAACATTACGTAGTTTAGTTTTAGAATCGTAAGAGAACATAGTGGTTATGAGTTTTGTTGACTTAATTTACTATGAACCTCTTAACATATTTTACTGAAAACACTCGAAACTATAAACTTAACTGTATGTATTATTCATTAGGTGATACTTGAGTTTTAAAGGCACTAACGGCCATATATATTTATTTGTAATACGTTAGGATAATAATAATACCCGTTTATAAATGTCCCAGTATAGAGCACAGTCTTTTTTTAATGATAGTATGTGATTAATTACCACGCCGAATCAGCAGTTTTAAAAGCCAGAAAAATCAATTGTTTGTTTTTTTTTCTAAAGCTTTCATCCCAACTCTAACACTGATTTCTCATAATCTTTTTTATTCAGCGATTATTAACCGATAGTGTTATTGTTATCAATTGAAGTTTGAAAATAGTATCAGTGACAGAGAAACTGATGAGTAATAGGTTAGCATGGTATGGGCATGTTATGAGGAGAGATGAAAACCATGTGACTAGAAAAGTGTTGAATATGATGGTAGATGGGAGTAGAGGAAGACCGAAAAAGGTGTGGACGGATTGTGTGAAAAATGATATATGCGTAAAAGGTGTGAATACTGAGATGACATTTGATAGGAGAGAGAAGGAACAGAAAACATGTTGTGCCGACCATACTTAGGTGGGATAGGGGTAATGATGACGATGATGTTATTAATTGTAGATCAAAAGTAATTAGACCCCTATACCTATAATGTATCACCTGCAGGTACTTTTCGAAAATGGATATCTGTTACTTAACGAATATAATCTTCGAAAACGGACCAGTTATTATAATTAAGAAGAGTTATCACGGTTTTCTACATTTTTTCATTATTAAAAAAATATTTGTAAGGTTTAAAATTATTAAAATTAAAGAATATTTGAGAATATATATTATTCATTTTCCATATTTGTTTCAAATACAGCTAATATTTTTAAAACGACACTAAAATTTCGTACAAATAAATACATTGCATGAATAGAAACTGGCATAAGCATAATAGGATGTTTGAAATATTTATTTTATAAAATATCAAAATGTTTTAGGCGAATTATTCATAACGTATAAGGTGCAGTGACCCGGGCAAGATGGCTAGGAACGTGTGTTGATGCGTAAATTACCCAAACTCGATTCCGTATGGAGCTTTAAATCTAAAACACTAAGAAATAATTAGCGTTGTTACGTTCTTTAAAAGGTTGTATACATTTTTTATTGTTAAATAGTTAGTTGAAATTATAATGTGCTAAAATAACTATCTTTTCACAAAGCGAAATGTATTTAAAAACCAAGGAAAAATATGTACCATTAGAATATAACTTTAAATAAAGAACTATTCATGTCACGTATGATAAATAACATACATACATTGAAATAGTTAAAATAATGACTACCCAGTAATTTTATCGACGATGTCAGTGTCTAAAGGTTTTTTTTTTTTATATTTAGCCTCGGTTTCCATCAGTAGCTTTGAATGACGGGACCGCAAGGGTGCGTGCGGCGGGAACAGGCAGTCGTGTCCGACCACCGACACACGACCGCTAATTGAAACAACGATCGCTACCCCACATTATTTATTCATGAGAGATTTATATGGCGATGAGACGTGCCTGACCAGATAAATTATTCAATTACATATTTTATAAACAGATATTAAGCAGTGTCATTGTAGTCAAGTATAGTTTACTGTATGATGAAATAAAATAAAGAATTCACGTAGAGCAATAAAACCTTTACGTTATTAATATATTGTATATATCATATTAATATCTTATACATATATAGGTATAGTACGTGGACGGCCGAGCTTAGCTCGGTTCTTTAAAAACATTTTTAAATTAAAATAAACTGTTAGGTTTGCCTCACAAAATAAGCATAAAAAGAAAAGATCTCGGTTTTGAACTGGGGTTAGACGGATTTTCGAAGTAGCCGATTTTCATCTGAGCTTTTTTTGTTTTGACAGCGGCGGCCAAATTTACCTTTTATATTTTAGCTATATTTTTTCATTGCCTAAAAACCCGTTTTAAAAAAGTTTACTATGAATGAAATCTAGATAGATCGATTTATCGTCCCCGAAAACACCTACATACTAAGTTTCACGGAAATCGCTAACACCGTTTCCGAGATTATGAGTATATAATAATATACAAGAATTGCTCGTTTAAAAGTATTAGATTTTAGATACACTTGGCACAAAATCAATACAATCGTGTCTCATATAGTTAAATATGTAACTAACTTGCCCTAGTTAGATGTCTGAATATAGTCATTATAGGTAACTGCTTGCTTGCTTGCTTATAGGTAACTTGCATAATTGATTATATTACAGCTTGTTATTTCTGTTAACTTTTCACCGACATTATATCTTGTTGTAATTATATAACATTTACATAGAGCAATCGGTAGATATTAGGAAAATGTAATATATATATATATATATACATAATAGATATGAATATAGATACAAGTCCGGTAAATACGTATAGATCTCGCCGCCTTAGATTTTTGTTTAAGTATAGTAATGTAATATGCAGGGACATTCTTTGCTAGCAAAACACTCAAGACTAGGCAATTTTACGATATACCTTTTTATTCGATCAAGTACAGGGTAGGAGTTTTTGGGGGGGATTTCGGTCTGTCATGTAGTGGATTTTGCATTTTATTCATAATCTTGTGTTACTTGACTCTATATTGTGTAAAGTTGGTGGTTTTTTATGTAATATGGTTAGTATATTGTGCATAAATGAAGTGAATGGAAAATAATAACACGGAGCATGAAATTCTGAGGTGCCACAAAAACTCCCTGGAGGGTTCTAACAAGAGACCCACCATCTTGTTAGAATATTGATTGTCACGACGCTTGATATTATAATGATCATACAACGGTTGTAATATTATTGATTACTCGACAATGGCAGTAATAATCTGAAAGATTGATTGCCAAAAATAAAGTTAAAAAAAAAGTACAGGGTATGCCATCTGAATATTCTAATATCCATGTTATACGTACTCTGTTTTTTTGTGTGCTTTACATCAAAGTATTAACACTGTAGTGTTAATTGCAGTAAAAATAAGTAGTCCGGTGAAGCTGTTAAGACCTTGCAAGGTCAATAGCGTAGATAGATCGAGGAAAAAACACGGGGGAGTAAAAATACTTTTCAAAATTACTTCTCAAACTTTGCATTTAAAAATTACTTACTGTTAAAATCAACCCTCGACTTATTAACCCACTTTGAGAAGTTTATTGCTTTGTAAAATGACATACGAGGTATTAATTCATCTATAAATGACATGACATATATTAATATGTAAAAAAAAAACATATTTTTCATAACTTGAAACAAAAACACGGCAAACGTCTATCTAAGAATAATTTACTTGTATTAAAAATTGAATTAAATTTTATGATTGAATAAAAAAATAAAATAATCGTGCGGCCGCAATTTTTGTTTCTCACGCATTATAAATGCAGAAGCTTACCTGAGAGTAAGCTTTTTATAATGTCACAACAACGCATAAACGGCACGAAACAAGTCAACGTTCGCATCGGTCGGTTCATGACGCTCAATGGTATTTTCAAATGGAATTTGTGACGAACACTTTCGTTTTAATAATGCATTAAACTGTTTAAAAGGTGACAAAAATAACATTGCTGTGAATATTCCAACTCAATAATAAAATACAATCGAAAAATAGTACTTTCCTTTCTACCATACAAAAATATGTAAAACACGTAAAATAAACTTATCGACATGAGGTGAAATAGAGGCAGGTGTTTTCTGAGCATCGAGGTTAAAAAAAACAGAGGTATAACAACAATAATGATAATAACTGTGATCAATTTTCGCTATTAAATATATACATAATGTATACTAATTGCAGGCGATGAATTTAAAGATTTCAAATGACTTGCTTCTAAAACTATATAATACAATGCAATGTATTGTATATATGTAATGAACAACGAAAATATCTGTAGGTTAAATCGAAGTAAAACATTGACTACTCCGTATGGACTACCAAGACAATATTCCTATTTTACCCGACTGCCGGGAAAGATGTTTTTCAAATGTATGTGATGTTTATTACTTTGGCATGATGTGTAACCTAAACAATAGATGGATCTAAAGTCGTTATAATAGACGTTATATTTACGTGGGACGACGTGAATATAAAAGTTGAGATAAAAACTTGTTACACAGATCTACGTTTAACTTAACCGATTTCCACGCTTAATACATATAATTGGTGTTTTTAAAACTATTGAACCGATATTGTCCATTAGTCTGTGAAGGATATTATCACTCATGAAACTGAAATGCTTTAAAAAATGGTTTATTACTACTATCATTACATCCGATGGTTAACTGATGTCGAAATATTTCTCGCTTGACTACACTATACTGAGACTACTAGGAACATGTAGAAGTATGATAATTAAGTATTCATTAAGTGGCAATATTAAGTAAGTTTTGATCTTCTGTTAAAGAAAATAACATGCAATCTACGAATGGTTATCTTTTAATTAGTTTAAGGAATCATTGCAATTCTTTAAATATCTATCTACCAGTAGATCTATCAGATAATTATAAAAGGTTGTTCTGCTAATTATTGGACGCTCTATAATTATATGTATTGGTTATCCCAATACAGTGCTCTATAGACACCTTTAATGTATTAGATAGGGATTACTAACTCCATCTAGTACAAGTTTGTGGCAATAGGAAAAAGTTGTAGTTTAGAAACTATGGATTGGTTGTGTATACAACTAACTAATGATTATAATAATACTATTTTATTATTAAAAGATAAATAATAATTATTAAAACTTCTACACTAATAATAAAAATAAAAGAACGTCTGACAATAACTAACGTATTCAAGTTTCAACATTTATTTATAATAGTAATAATTAATCTTTGATAAAAGCATTAAAATATTGTTAAAGTTAATGGACGAGCAAAAGTATCCTATATCTAACAATCTAATAAATTTAGTCTTACATTTATGATAAACGAGTTGGAAAGCCTTACTAACGTGCAGATTCAAATGTACATTACTTAATAGAATCCTGTACACTTATGGCATATATTATATTATTAAAAATTCCCAAATCCAATTAAAGTCAATGTAATTTTCGATGAAAAGCATTATTACATTTCTTAATAAATTCGATGAATAAAGCTTTCAAAATAATTTATTTCTTTAAACATCTGTACATTCATTAGCAATATTATATAGCCAGTGATGACGCTAAAATATTACAGAAACCTTAACAAGAGTCTCCCTTTATTCGCTTTTAAAGTTGAATTTGCGTTGATATTTTTATTCAGTGTAGTGATTTCGACCTACCGAATATAAGCTAATTGGAATCGTAGCCAAAATAGTAAAGTAAATTGAAAAAGGAAAGCATTTACCAATGAAAAGTTTATATGTTGTCAATGTCTTGCCGAAAACAATAGAATAAGAAAGGATATCATTCAAAAGCAATCCATGTTTACCGCAGTCAATTTTATGCAAAAAAAACTATACATACATATATAGTTTTCACACTACAGCTACATTTTAATATAACTTGTTTGATTCCACGTTTTCCTAGAGTTTTTAATAAATATGAAAGCATCACACTTTAAAACTGAGATAAAATATTTAATCGTAAAATCGTCAGGCGGAAAGGCGTTACAATTAATTGACTCGGAAACTGTTGTTTTTTGCATTACTTTTAGATTGAAACAGCTAAAAAACTTGTTGCGTTTCATTGTAAAGAGTGGATATAATTGTATTATTTTTATATCACTTAAAATTATCTGGTATTCACGAGACCGCCCATGTATTTAATGTGTAAGGAGTATGACGAGCGTGAATGTTATTCTGGTGATAATCTTTAAAACACATATTAGGTACATAATTTTTCCCTAAAATTAATTCATTTCATTGAAACCGTTTTCTTATAAGTCTGTTGGGGCTTAATAAAAATACACCACACTACAGTTAATAGATACCTATTAATTACAATAGGTCAGTGTGAAGTACCGCGGCTGCACTCAATCTCAGCGGCTCCGGATCGCTATTATTATGCGACACCATAAGTCTTAGTCACAATTTTGCTATTGTATAAATTTCAAAAACAATGTAATTTTTTATTCTAAAAGGGAAAATTAAAATATATTTTATGAAAGGTATGAACACTAAACATGAGCCTCGGTTTGAAGCTGTGAAGAGTCAGAATTACTGTTTTATTCGTAAGTGTATTGCGACATGTGTTGATTGGCGCTGAACTGAGGAACTCCACCGCGAAACCTCTTGGCTTAAGACTTAAATTATTCAAACCAAAAGAATTTCATACAGCAAAATACAATATCAGCTCGTATTGTCATAGTGTTTGTGATAGTTTTTTTTTTGTTATCTAATCACTATTTTACGAAATCTACGTAATTTCAAACATGTATTCATATAATATTCTGGTACTATGAGATACATATATGTGACATTGTTGAGCGAGCAATTTATATTCATATATGCAATCATTTAAATGAAAGTGTGTATATACATTAGTTAGATGTCATCCTTGGAAAATATTTTTGTCCGAAATATACCGAGCAAAAAGAATCATAGCTTAGATACTAATATTACTAAATCTAAAACCATGTATGACTTAAGTCATCCAGTAATAAATAAATTGAAATCTCAATCTAATAATCGTAGAGTTCTAAGTTCATTAGAATCTTATCTTTATAAATATTTGATTAAACACATAATACATCTATTTAATGCTCATTTAATTATAATGAGAATAAAATTTAAAGAATTCGTAGCTTCCATGTCGAAATTACTTCGATGTAGGTATATAGAATTTAACCAAACTTAAAATTTCATGATATCCAATTAAACGGGCGCTCGGTGCAGTGACGTGATTCCAGTACCAGACTGGCTTGATGAATAAATAAAGCGGTTTTTCATTTTCAACGAAATGGAGTTAATTTTTATTCAAAAAATAAATTCCGATATAATTTTATTTTATTCCGTCTCTTTTATAGCGCAAATGATAAATTATTATTTTTGCTTGCATCAATTATGCTTCATTTAAATAAAACCAAATTTTAAAATTTTGCTTAATAATATACCGATTTAAACTAAGTCACTTGTAGGTGGTAGAGCCACGCTGAAGCTATTACTGGTTTCAGCATGAATGGGTCGGCTCGTTCGGCGTAATACCTTACAGAAAACCGACGTGAAATAACAGTGCTTGCATTGTTGTTTCGTTCGGTCAGTGAGAGCGCCGGAGGCCCACCTCCCATCCCCTTTCCTCCTTACCCTTCCCTTATCCTCCTCTTCCCCCATATACAGGTTAGCAATGCATTTGCGACTCCCCTGGTGTTGCTATATCTATATCTATGGACGGTGGTGGTCACTTAACATCACGTTATCATCATCACCCACCTGTTAGCTTGCCTATATTATATATATAATATATATATATAAATATATTTCCTGTACGTTCCTATTCCTATAATAAATTTAGTAGCATAAAATTAAACACTATGTCGCTGACGTAAAAAAAATCAAGGATGGCTTATTAGTGCCGATACTAGTAAAACTATATGTTTTTACTCGCGTAAAGTTTAAGAAATGATAGAATAATTGTTGCTAGAACTTGACGTTCACTGAATCTTCTTCTACTTGGCGTTAATCCAGCGAAAAAAACCGAGTTCACCGTTCAAGCCAAATCACTGAATTTTGTCCGAAAATTATATCATATGAAATTTAATATGCTCGTAATATATTTTATTAAAATAATTATGTAATATTCGAATCATAAATCTAAAAGCATATTTGAATAATAAAATGGAACATATGTTTGTATTTACTATGTAAATTCGTATAGTGCATTTATAATGTTGTTACATATGTTTGTAAGTTGCAACACAGAAAGCAGACTCCAAATTGCATATCACGTGTTAGATCGTAAGATCGAGGAAGTGAAAGGTAAGTTCTTTGATTGTATGGAAATCTAATACAATCACAGTATACAGTAAGAGGCAAACCGTAGGAGGTACAGGAAAAATAAATTAAGTTTTATACATGAGAAAAACTTTTTACTATTTTTTTCATCTAGCATAAGATTTTTATAATATTGCAGGAAAAATCGAATTGTAAAGTTAATTCAACTAAATAAAAACTTCTAACCACGTAAGTTATTTCAAAGTTTATTTTATTATGTAATAATCATTCGAGTTCTATCAATTAATCTAATACCTCATAATATGTTGACTCCCAATTTATTATATGGTCTTAGTACACAGGAACTTGATTATTTTTAATGACTGGACATGTCATTATTATAGGAATTTTAAAACGACCCCTCATTACGTAAAGTTTTAAATAGTTATGATGTGTGATATTCGTGATGGCAATCGCAAACATACATATCCACGTACGTCTGTAAAATATTTATCTGCTATATAATTTTAATATCAAAAGTACGTACGTAATTGAAACTTAGTTCATAAATTTGTCCTCAAGCTCACTTCTTTCATTATAAAATATAATATTTTAAAATTGACTACAAGACAACTTAAATTTTAATTGAGAAATTGTATTTTGTGTATTCATTATATAATTACTATTTCACTACTCAGTTATCAGACGGCTGTGGATAGGGTTCTCTCAGACGTCTATTTATTAGAGATAATGAAAGTCGCAATTGATATTTATTAAAACAACCCTTCAGAGTTTTCTTGTATAAAATTAAACCTTAAGATTAGTCAATCATCAAAACAGTTATCGTTAGTACAACCACTAATATTGTAATCCAATACCATTCCTACGCAACACATAACATATTTGTGAAGATATTATTATTCTGCAGTTGGTTATCCGTTGTACATTATTGTTAATTACAATAACATTGTCGGAAGGCGTTATCGCAATGTGCAAACAATAATTATACAACGACCAGTAGGTGCAAAAGAGACAAGATATCACATCATTTACGTTTAAAGTCACGATATGAATGACGACTACTAATTTTATGAACGTGTCCTTGTTATAATTTGCAACGCGATCACCAAATTATATAACAGCGGAATAATTAAAAACAGTTAATATCAACAATCATTATTGTAACATAAAGCAACAGCATAATTCATTATTGGATTAATTATATTATTGAATTAATATAACCGCAATTGTTTGAAAAGAAATTGTTGTCATAGTAAACGTAGTAAAAGTGGGAGTGAGGTTCTATAAAATGTCTGCTTTCTTTACTGTAGTTGCGGTGGTACTTTTGTTCTGCTTTTTTATTTATTAAAAAAAGTTTAGGATGGTATTCTATAAATTTTGCATATTAGAATTCTTTGTACATTATAATTAAATACATGTGGATATATAACCAAGATGACGAGAAAAAAGGCCAGCGTTGGTAACTTGGTATAATATGAGTATTTATTTATACAGTTCTCTGCAACACTTTTATACCATGAGTAACTAGGATTTTTAATTATAATATTCTCAGAAGCAGTTGAACAGTTTTGTTTTTTTATTAGATTTAAAATGCAATTACTTTACAACATAGTATTTTATTAACATTCCGTTCCTTTTTTCTATTAATCAAAGAGTACAAACTGCGGTATGGTAATAGCTACTACGAGATTAGAAGTCAGAATGAAATTAAAAAAGAACATTATAATGAATATGCAAACAATTGAAAACAAGATAGATAAAGTTACTATAATATATAAACCGTGTGACACAACTCATAGACATGCCAGTTGGAGGTTAGCATTTTTTTTTACACTTGGCAAGAAAATAAATCCCGGAACAAGTATGGACAGATTGGATCCAATTACATTTTGAATCTAGATGCATACAGGTATAAAATATTGCTGCTGACTATAATTTAAAGACCCTCACATTTAAATATATTTTCGAATGGAGATTACTACATTTTTGATACGTGATATTTATGGTTTGTGGGTCAATAATAATATAATCTTTGAGTATACGACGTGTGCCGCTATCACAGGCAGTACTTACATGGGAGTTGACATTGTTTGGTGGATGATTGCGAGTGGTGTCGGCAGCCAAAGCCGCCAAAGGCAATCGTGTCTTGGTTGACAGCGCGTTTGTACGAGGTGAGGCAGCACATTTTACAGCAGCCTAATGACAAGAAACACATACTATACAATTTTGATATCAATTTCAATTTTCTTGTAACACTTATTGCTTGAGAACTACTAATTGTCAATATAATTTTAAGATAAATGGATGACCAAACTCGAAAAATGAACTCGTCTACATATGAAGTTTTTCTATAGGAGTTAAGTAGTAATAATAATATTATTATTAAAAAATATATATAAAACACTTTTAATCCAGAAAAGATTTCTGATCCCTGTTTATTTTATTTTTTCTCGAACTGACTACTGACTGCAAGCAAGGTCTTAACTACTTCACCGGACAAAAAAGGGTTCCTATTTAACATCTCAAGCATTTTTACGTCAACGAACTGACGGCCATCAGCAAGTAATTAGTAATATTCATTCCAAAGGGGTTGGATCTTTACAGAGATTATATATTTTTTATTATTAAAATCTAGTAATAAAAACAATATCCGGAATAGAAAATAATGAACTGCAAAAAAATTTGGACACGATATAATTTATAAACCATTGATATAATTGGACACCAATTATGTAAACTACACTAACTCTAATCTTTCATTTTTTATACCTCATCTTACAAAATACTTATCTGTAAAATTATAATTTTTTATATCGATTTTTGAATTAAGAACCTGCTTTTTAAATCGAAAAATACACCAGATGTTACTCATAATTAAACGATTCATGGTATACTCCACTAAAAGGATATAATTTATTTTAACGGGAAGACGGAAGCGGACAATGTTTAACATTGCGCTAACAATGAAATATCCGGCTTACCGATGGTATGTAACGCAAGACAATACTTTTTTTGTTTAACCAACAGTAACATTGCGTAATATATCAAATAAATAGCAGTCAGCGTATTTTTATATGAAGTTTGTATCCGATCACAATCACGAAAATCAATCGAACTAACTCGTCTCAAACTTTAATGTAACAAATATTTATAAAAGCTAAATGTACAACCAGACAAAGAATAACGTAAAACAATGACCATCAAAATGTAATATGTTAAACAACGAGTTATATGGATTCTTCATAAAACGCTTCTGCTGTAAAATTGTTTTCTTTGCAGTGTTGTTATGGATAGATAGCTGGATTATTTCGTAATAAGATTCTGAATGAAAAGAGATGTTCTTATACAAATATCCTTGAAACAGAGAAAGAGGGAAGTAGTGTATTATTTCTTTCAGCATGTTTTGAGTTTTGTAGCAATATTAGTGCAAGTACTGTAAGCAGTTAGTGATTTTATTACAATAAACCACACTAATAATGTCACTAGAAATATCTATTCTTAGAATTACAAAAACTCAATTCATACACTTTTCTATATTATTGTTATATCAACAAAGTGTAAACAAATAGTTAATGTATATAATAATACCCGTTTACGTTATACACGGTTGATTTAAGTAGAAATGATTTTTAAAACTTGTTGAATCATTCGTAAAAACTGACACAAACATTGTACTGCTCAAAGTCAATAATGTAATCAAATAACTTGCAAGAGATGTTGTAGCCCCATTTGTAAAGTGAGTTTGCTTAAATCTTCGAGACAGGAAAACCACACTTACTGAAGTGAGTATTGCTTCGTTTAAGTTAGTGATATGGTACTACTTAATCATACTTAGTCTTGTCCGCCCCGTTTCGTTTGGCTGACGGTGCTCGAGAACTCGTCGCTCGTAAATGTGTTGAGTTAAGTGCTCGAGTGTTCTGCTCGTCGCTTCGTTTATGATACGACTGAGTTTCGAGAGTTCCTTGCGAGGCGGCAACACGCTTTTAAGGTTATTTCGAAATTTCTGACTTGAATAATATTAGCCGTTGAGGTTTATCTTGTTAGAATAGAATGTCTTTGTGTGGAACTAATAGAAGTAAATATTTTTAAACTGGTTTAAAAATTCTTAAGAAGATTTATTCTTTGTACCTAGTCGGGTCATAAATTCTGTCAAAAAATTTTGATGTAATTAATTATACACTGTTTGATAGTTAGACGTTATATATGAAATGAAAAATAATTAAATGTACAATACAATTTTCTTCACATTATTTAAAATGCCTTCCTCCATTTTTAATATATATCCTTAATCGACGTGGCACGTCATCAGTCGCAACGGTGCGCGTTCTTCTTATCTACTTCTATCGCAGCTTTAACTCAGAGATGCACGGAAATAATAAATTCTAACAAGGTTTAACGCAGACTTTCATCTTCTCCGGATGTAGCCATATCTTGTGATCTAGGTTAAAATCTGGACCAGAAGTGGTTCAGCCTTCATGCCCGATGCAATCAATTCAACGGACGGTCAGTTAATTTTTCTGTGCTTCGTGCCTTATGAATTGCATTATGCAGCGACTATTTTCGGATATTGTTTGTAAAAGAAGTTATACAATGTTTGTTGGGACTATATTTTGATACTCAACAGCACTGTTTTAAATTATAATCACAGAAAAATCTTTCAGTCAAGCATTAATACGAAATTTCAAGCCAAACCATGAACGACGAAGCATAATGCCCTCGCAGGATCCACAGAATACAAGCGCTCGCTTCTTCACTGCTTTGGACATACACCTTATGATTTTATTTGTTGTAACTTTCTACGGTGTTAAAATTTTTTTCGCCCAAATAAGAAAGAAATCCCGATTATTTTTCCCGCGTACCTTCGTAACAAAGCTCGGGATCTTACCACTTTAATTCATTTCAAACGCTTGTTAAAATAAAATCCTTTCTCTTTACGATTAGCTCGTATTCCTAGGTCTTCCTTTAACTCTTTTCATCGTGGTTCTGCTTAACCTCATCTTAAGTTAAGGTTTTTTGCTTACTCCTCTAATGCTTCCCTGCTTTAATGACCGCTGGTGTTCTAACTTTGTGAGGTCGCCCGCATCTCTTACTATCATCGATGTTTGAACTTTTAGTGTACCTATTGGTAGTGCGATAAGCAAACCGTGGTGTTATTTTAAATGTTTGCAGATGTTGAGAATCTCTGTAGGCGCGTGACCACAGCGGTGCAATCCTTTTACTCTATCCTCCTTTTGCGAGTACTTCGTCTTTGAAAACGCATCTCTTTTTTATTATTCGAAAAAGCGAACATTCTATTTTCAAAATAGGTCGAAATATATCTGGCCATTATTCGAAAATTACAAATAATAAGGTTGTGACAGAACTTATGACCCGATTAGTATTCGAAAATTACAAATAATAAGGTTATGACAGAACTTATGACCCGATTACGTATTTTGTAATATACTTTCTATTATTAATTAATGAAGTATTATGTTGTTCATTAAATAAATCACTTTTGTTGATGTATTTGCAATGAACCGTTGGTCCGACCGTTGTATGTCAATTGCAACGTATATTCGATTCGGGATAACATCAAGGTCATTCCTCATGTTAACAATTTATTGTATAATTGTGAATTTTATAGAAAATGTCTTACTGTTACATTGTGAAGTGTTCTACGTAATAGCATAGATTAGAAAAAAAATCACTTATCGGTATTTAAAACTACCAAATATTGCAATAGTGCATTTATTTCTTTCTTTAAAAATTAACATAGGTGTTTGATAGCATAGGCTGAATACAGATGAGATGTTAACACGCGGCAAGCTTATATCATCTCTTCAATTGATAGGGTACAAACAAGAATTGCTCATTTTAATTCTAAAAATTGTGAGAAGAATTAAAAAATATATATTTAGCGTATTACAACGACTTGGATTACACGTAACTCTAACGATAACTTTATAGATATTAAAAATATATTTACAAAAATGATCAATAATATTTTTAATAAGCGCCAAAAAAATATTTGATACACTACTACAAAATTGATACTTTGTTACAACTATCAATAAAACTTTTAGAAACTACAAAAAAATCATATTTAAAAAAAGTAGATATAATATAGAATAATAACCGAATAAGACACGCGTGCCGGACCGAGGGCAATTGTTAATATGATTATAACTTTTAATTATAAGTTAGAACTATTTAAAAAATAAAACGAGAATCTTGTCATGTCATTAATAATAGTACTACTAATTTATGAAAGGCTCGTGTCACACACAACACACGGCACGCGTTGTCGTGACAGCCCAATGTGAATAAGTAATAACAATAAACTTCAATGTTCCACTCAACTGATAACTTATACAATTTGTAAACTTTAACAATGTATTTAGCATAATATTTCACTTTGTTTTGATAACCTATAAAGTTGAATACAGGTGTTTATTACACCATCTATTAAGGGCAGTTTGAGGTATTAGCTTGGCTTTAAATCTTTAATAATATTAGCATGTAAATAAATACTGAATCGAACATTTTAAGAGATAAGTAACTTACTAAAAAGAATTACTTTGGAACTAGGTTCATTACCTACCGTGTTATTTATTATATAAAAGTTATAAATACGTATTGAATACTTGCTTTAAAATAGTTTGGGTACTTTCGTATTAAATGCACCGCGCTCATCGAACGTTCGACATCTTGCTCTTTTATCTCGCTTTAGTTGGGTTAGGCTAGACTTGCAAAAAATGATAACGTAAGCTTGCCGCGGCAGCGGTCCTCGAGCGCGTTGCATTTAATACGACAGTACCCAAACTTTTCTAAAGCAAGTATTCAATACGTATTTAACTTTCTTGTATTAACACGGTTAATGTTTACAATTACGTTAATTACTTAACTATGGAATAGTTTTACATAACTGACATGGCATTGACCATAAAATAAAGAGTATAAAACAAAGAAAACACGCAAAAAGTTAATTCTTCAACGAATAAATAAATCATTTCAGAAACGCGATGAAAGCGAAATTCTCTCGAGAATTTTATGTGACTTCCAGCGAGATTTCATAAAATTCTTTTCGTTCCCATAAAAAAGTTATCACAAATTCATAGAAATCGGACCGGTTTATTTTCTTGCCGATAGAGTTCCCGAGGGAAGCACTGTTTAATTCGATCTCGATGTTTCCACACAGTAAGATTATTTCGGCTTATTCTTCCTACGTGAAAATCGTTGAATACATATTACAAGCAACGACCTGCGATTTCAGTCTGCCTTTGTACCTTTATAGGTTATAACAACATAGATTATCTTCTTGTAACTAAATACAACTAGATTGACACCAATCGTTATATCTTGGATAATTAAGAAAATGTTTCCAAATTTGTAGGCCTGTTTTTTTTTTTATGTCATAGGAGGCAAACGAACAGGCGGGTCTCCTGATGTTAAGTGATCACCGTTGTCCATAGACACTTGCAACATCAGAGGAGTCGCAATTGCATTGCCAACCTGTGTTTGAGGGAGAGGGGTAGGGAAAGGGGGCGAGGGGAGAGGAGGTGGGCTTCCGGCGTTCTTACTGACCGAACGAAACGCAACAATACAAGTGTTACTTCAAGTCGATGGTACTAGCCCGGGTGAGCCGACCCATTCATGCTGAAACCAGTAATAGCTTCAGCGTAACTCTACCACCTACACAAGTTACGTTAGTTAACAACTATTCTTGTGTATAAGCTATTTTACTATTTAACTTTATCAAAATCCGTTTAGTAGTTTATGCGTGTAACAAAAGCAAAATACATTCATCTTCACAAATTTTGTTCTTTATAATAATACTAGGATAGTTCAGAACTTTTTATGTATATTAATCTTCGCGATTATTCAATTATTATATTAACCATCTATTGATACAAACATATTTACTAGTGACTATGGAATAATTACAATCAGTCAATAGTTCAGTGTAGTCTAGAATGCTCATTTTAATAGCAAGTCGATCAACTAGTTACTGACCACAGTCAGTCGACCACGTACTGGTCTTTCTGGAATACCAGGTTATATATATTATAAATTATCATTAATAATAATAATCCAGTAATTTACATAATATAAAAGTTACCTAATCATAAATGTAATAAACATTAAGCCACGTTAAATAAACCATTAACTACTACATTATCGCATTATCTTATTTATGGTCAATCACTCATTTATCTGTTTACTGATATGTACGGGGAATGGAGAGGTATTCTAAACCTGTGTAATCAAATCATATTATTATAATTTCACCTAATCAGTATATTTTATTATTTTTACTTGTAAGTATATAATTGTAAATATGATACGGTATTTAGTTGAATTTCCTAACTTTAGGAATAGATTAACACTAGATTTACTATAACTTGAATAAATTTAATGTAATGAATTTGAATTTTCTTAAGATACTATAATCGAAATCCAAGAACTTATATAAAGGTAAAATTAAATGTTATATGACTTACTTAAACATAAGACGATATGCTTAATACAACTAAAGTAATTAATTTGAATTTTAATGAACATGAATTAAACATTTAACATCGAGGAACGCTTCAAGAAAGACTGAAAGACAATGATATCGTTATTCTTGGGATTATTCCATCATAATTCTGAATATATGTCAACATGCATATATTTTTTTTTTCGAACCGACTACGCTATTGACCTTATTTAGGGCCTTCACAGCTTCACCGGACTACGTCGTTATGCATATCTAAAAGAGAATGTCTATTGTAATTTATAATACCTTTCCGAGAATAATTTACTGGCTAAAATAACCACACTTTGCCATGTTATAAATAAGAAGCAAGGTCAGTAAGTGAGCACTAAATTTCATTTTGTTTTTAATCTGCTAGCTGCCGCAGGCTCCGACATAAAGTTCAATTTGCCCGAGCTATTTAATTAACAACGACACGACGAGTCATTAATTAAGCCATCAGACTTCCTGGCGCGAGTTCATTCCACTCAAAATTAGATGAACTACCGAATAATAAATAACGTTTAAGTGTTAAAATAATATAGGAATAATAAGAATTTAAAATATAGTACAACTAATAGAACTATTTTATGTAACCATCACTGTAATGGTAGTATTGATTGTAAGAGACGCGAGATACAATTTTAATGGCCTGAAAGCGTACTGTCTTTTTTGTTTTATTTATTCTTTTGTATATCTACTTATGTTTGGATAATTTGCGTACTTTTTATTATATGAAATTGTACATTGTGTATTCACGTTTCCAATGTGACCTATTAGGGATTCATAGCACAATTTATACACCCACTATTTTAATTAAATGAATTTTTGACATATCTCCATTAACAAATGTTCCTTCTAAAAATTAAAAATATTGTAGATTAATCTACAGTTCTATGTGATACACTAAATATAATAAACATTCCCATTTAGGAGTCCTAAGCTTGAAATTTATACATATAAAGTATTTCCAAACTATTATTGTCATGTATGAAATCAACGTCTGCAAATAGATTAATAAAATGTATCCATATGCAATCATGATGAATATTTTACTTCTTTAGGCGAACTTAAAATGATCGTAAACATAAAGCTTCTTTATGAACTCCCTACATTGCTAGCTTTTATTTTATACGACGCAAATATAAGAAATTGATTTATTCAAGAAAATTATGTTCAACAAGGACGGTATGAGGGGTAAGTTATCATTATAATAATACCAGTTTTTATATGCCCCACTATTAGTTATTACCCGAGGAAAGGTATGTCCTAATCACCACACCAGTATGTAATGTTTCGACGATTTCAAAGACCGGGAATATTATTCAGGTGTTCAGTTTCCACGCGACGTTTTCTTGAACAGTCAACTGGAGGTGTTATCATTGATCCAGCCATTATTAATTTAAAGTTTCCTCATTTAGTCGTTTTAAATAAACAATTAAAAGAAAAATAAAGTATAACCTCCTAGCGAATAAAATGCACAATAGTAATTTCTTATCACGACAATAATACCTGTGTATAGTATTACTTATTCGAGTGTAAAATAAAGAAAACGTTTTTTAACGAATTAAATCATTGTTGACAAAAAAGGTTTTGTTATAGGGAAACAAATAATTATAAGGGAAGTAGTACAGAATGTTTGTAAACGATGTCGTGTCTGAATCGACGATTACCTGCCCTATAACTTTAAATCACCGGTGCGACGTGACGTTTCCCACACCGCCAGAGAATGAAGACTGGTTTTATGTGAAACTTAATATGTTCCGTAAACTACGAATATCTTACTTGAACTATGTTTAACTTCTTTATTTATTTATAAAACTGGATATTTGTTTAATAATCACACTTCAGATACTTATTTAAATGTTTCACTTCAAATTTATATTAATAACGGGAATATAATAATGGGAAAAAAATTATATTGACTTTTGTTAATAGTTATTTATATGAAAACAAACCACTCTCCGACAACTATATATCTAAGGTACTTACACGTATGCTGTGTCATTAAGTTAAATTATGCCGTAACAGCGGAATTTCATATACCTATATCTGCAAGTAATTCTAGACGAGAAAACTTGTTACAAGCTGACTGCAAGCCGTGTGTATCAGCCACATTATCGAGCACTTAATGTTTAAGTGTTTTAGCAACTAAATGTGGATTATAAAATCGTTCTGAAGAACGAACGAGGTGACGAGTAAATTGTATGCTACATACATGTCATCGGAATATTTAAGGTTTCGAGATGAACGCATGTTAATTATATTTCTTGAACTTTAAGAATCACTATAGAGTGAGATTGTTGTTTCGACAATTATGGCAAAACTCTCGGTTAAGTTCTCAAGTGCGAAAGAATAGCAATTTTCTAAATTTTGCACCATTGCAATTATGAACTAAGTTGCAAAACGCTTATTATTTAAAGGTTTAAAATTAACTCATTTAACATCGAATATATCTCATCATTGCAAAGGTTTGTTTTTTGAATGTTTATTTATCAATTAAGCACTTGGACCAAATACAATGAGATCTTGCATAGAAATTTAGTATATCGTGGAACTAAGATTATTTTATAACCATTAACGCTAAGCGAAACTGGTACTTAGCCGGTGATAAAAATAAATTAGATTCGTAAAGCTCTGGATAATGACGATCAATTGTGTTTATATTACTTTGAGCATATAATACAAAAGTAGGTATAATATTATTATTTTGCAATATTTTTATTTAATTTCGGCACTGTATACTGACGTAATACATTTCTTATAGACTGTCTACCATTTCATACTAACAAGCGGCAATACTATAAAACGTATTTAAATTATTTTATACCTCGCTTGTGGCTAAATGTTAATCGTTATTATTAAATACGACCGTATTGAGCAAATAATGTCACGACTCTAACAAGTAACTTCTGAGCAAACATTTGCCATGGACTGACGTGTTTAGCAATAAAGGAGTAAATATACGTTACAAATGTTTATATTAGTCGTGCAACGAACGCTAATACATAGTTCACGACGGATAATCGAATGAAACATGATAAGAATGTAATATGTATTTGCTTCGCGTGCTTAACATAGATACTGTCTATAATCATTACTAATAGTTTATCAACTAAGTTGCCCTATACGGCAAAAAAAAAAAACTCACAACTACGATTTATTGCATGTACTCACGAGTGTGTTAGTATCAGCTGTATACATAAGGTACGTTCAATACTAGAAACTACAACAGATATTACTTTACAATTTATTTTATACACAGTGAATTTATTTTATTTGATAGTTATAATCACATCAGATGTCTGGAGATTAGTCAGAATTAGAGGTTAATTTCGTAATAAGTAATCAAACATATTGTAATATTCACTCATGTAAGTGAAAATTAAAAAAAAAACAAGACTACTATTCCAAAATTATTGTAGGGTGCTTACAGTACTACGATAATTTGATGATGATATTTGATAGTGATAGTGATAATTGATATTTTAAAATGATAGACGAATCAAGGAAAAGACACAATCGAATTCGCAGTGCTTAATGTTCACTGTTTTATTATTGTTCAAAATGCATTATTTATAAAATGATATTACTTACTTAGTAAAAGAGGAACGATTGCTCGTACAATAAGATATCTTCATTTGAATATACCCACTTGAATAATTGTAATACCTCCACTAGTAATATTGAAACAACGAATGTTAAATAAAAACGAATAAAAACTGAACAACTATCTCAAATATTCAACAATAGCGTATTAGTTACACATAAAAACAATTTGAAGCATACGAGAGAAAAACTTGAAAAAGTTGAAGGACTTATTGGGTTTTGCTTGAGTATTAACAACATATTCACACGGAATGTCACGAGGTCACTACAGTTTACAGTGTGTTTAGATCGCGATAGCTGAGGTAGTGTAATCGATTCCGGACAGATCGCCGTGATAAGCCACGGCCCGCTACAGCCCGAATATCGACTTTTTAGACGGTCGGCATGGTTCTTCCTACTTCTACCTCTTATAACGAGATCCTTAAGTATCTCTTTTTTTTCTCGAACTATCTACGCTATTGACCAAGCAAGGTCTTAACAGCTTCACCGGACTACAAGTATATCTTTTTACCATTAAAATATGTAGATCTTTTATAGTATCTATATTACTACGTCGTAACTGTTGTAAATGTTTTCACAAAAATATTTAAAGATAAAATGTAAATAAATTAAACGTATATCTCATCCTACACGATACGATTTTAAGTCTGTTATTTTCTACACCCATCTAGCAATTAATTTATAGAAGACGCCTTTTTTATAAATGTTTACGAACACATGAGCAAAATAAATATTTATAGTAATGTTTAAAATTCGGGTAATGTTTTGTCGTGAAAGGATGTTGTATATAGAAAGAAAACGCTTCGTACAAAATCTCCACATTATATCTCACATTATATCTCCAAATTACTTCATATTTGTAATTAACTTATAAAAAGATTTACTACTACAGTTGAGTCTCGATGCAAGGAAATATTGCTGCCAGATGCACTTACAGCGGAACGACGAGGCGGCGGCGAGACGAACTGTAGTGGGATTAGCAAGATATTATAATGAAACGAGGTTCAAAATATTAATATCGGAGTACTCTACTTTCGATATTAACTAAATGTAGAGTACAAAAATTGTACATGATAGACTCGAAACTGACTTTTAATAAACACAAATATTTTTAAGAATTATGTAAACGAATCACCTAATTTTATAAATGTTTGCGGAATTCGTAATTAGCAAATCACCTTCACAATACTCAACGTATATTAAAATGACTAAACACCGATTTCAATTTTGTACTGTTCACCATCACAGTAAATAATATACGCTTCAAGTACTGATTGCTCTTTTATATAGTATATTTTAAAATACTATTTCGATTGGATACTAGACTTAAAATAACTTATCACACCTATTAAGATAATATCAGTTTAAAGGAAGGTTTTTTTATATATTAAACATGCAGTCCACGATATAAAAGATTATATATTAATGCGATTACGATAACCTTTAAAGTTTAAAATAGACTTCATATTGGATTGTTTAACTCTAAGGGTAATAGTTAAGATTAATTAGCAATATTTGTGAAGAATATAAGGAATTAGATACTGCGAGTGTTAACAAAACAAATACCAAATGATTTTAAACTTCGTTCTCGTAAGTATATTTATGTTAGAAAAATTTGATAACACGGGTAGCCTGCTAGGCTCGAGATATCGTTTTGATTGTCGTCTAAACATATCCATGATATTGACTCACTGGACGAAGTTTTTAACTATTATTCTACATATATACAATTATAACATAAGAACAAACTAGTTAATTATGAAAGTCATAATTAAACGCTAGTAAATGACTATCGCAGATAAAATATGTAATATGAATTCTAGGAACTCATGCGAGTATCGTTCCAATTAACTATTGAATGTTCATTTAACCTTAAAGTACAATATAGAGGCCTTTAAGATCAAGTTTACCTGTTGTCTTTTGAATTCATCATTGACCTGCGGCAACAATGCGAATTAGATGTTAAAATGTCTACAATAATTCAACTCGACTAATTTCGTTATGCGATATCCTATCTTTTCCGTCCGCTGATCAGGTAGATGGGTTCTTTTCGAACTTTTCAAATTAGTTTTGAACATCTTGTTTTTTTTTTTTTTTCAAACAAAGTTAGGGAGTTGTTTCGCTTCTTTCTCTCAGGATTTGCAAGGCGGAAAAAGTTGTATTGAATTAGGAAGTTTTTTATAATATTATCAACTTAATAACTATGAAATATTTATTATAATCTTACCAATAATTAAATCTCAACTTGTTAGATAAACAGTACGTGATTTTGAAAATTCTATATTTATCCTGTAGTTTTAGAGTTCACATTTTGTATGTTCGATTTGCTTAATAAACCCTTAGTTGAAATAACGTAAATTATTCTCAATTCATCATTTTTTTTATAGAGATAATCAGAATATTTCTGTCTATTGGTATAGCGTGGGAAAATTATAACAAACCGTCGATGTTGCTACTCTACAAGTTTCTGATGACAAATAGTCACGCTTCAGTGATACTGTTGCTGTAGTTATGTACTTTTGGTTACAATGTTTCTTTTTTTAAATCATAAACATTATCTTCATGGATAATAAATACGACAAAAACTATTGTCACATTTTTGTCATCTTTTTCAATGAGTACATTTTTATACGAAATGAGTGGCTTTTGCCCACGGTTTTGCTCGTGTTGAAGTCGATTCGACCTATATTTCGAGAATAGTACTTATCTAGATGAAATGTACCCTAGGTCCTCTATTGTACCTCTTACAGCGTGAATGCGAAATTTCATGATGATCGTTTGCGTAGTTAAGTTGTCAAAGCGTAACAAAGAAACAAACTCTCGCATTTATAATATTAGTAAAGATTCTAAGTGTGATTTAACGAGAACACAACCATATTTTAGCAATGTAAAAGTGTGTAAGCTTATTACGCATGTAGGATTATTCCAAGTGTTTGTCAACTGAAAAAATTAACATGTAAGTACTACTTTATTTGCGAGTACTTAATAAGTGAGCGTAGAATTTTTACAGCGAAAAAAAGGTGAGATAAACGGAAATAGTACTACTAGATATAGATTCAAATTAATGATGAATATACTTTAATAGAAAAAAGTATTATACTATCATACTGACATACCGCATCAAAATATAACGATAAGTATAGTATTTATTACAGATTTCTTTTTTATCTATTTCAAAAAAGAAAAACTTTCGATTTCTCTAATATTTGTTGGATTTCCTGAGGTATACTATCAATTTGAATAAAAAGATCTTAATATGCGAAATATTAAGATACAATTATTAATTTTTAATGACGACGTGGTTTGCGAAATAACTATACTATATTGGTATTTCTCGTTTAGTATTTATAAATTAAAAAACTTCAAAGTAATTGCAATTGAAGGCTGTAAATACAAATTAAGTTGAGGCAATTTTTCGTAATAAATGATTTCTTAGTCATGCAGTTAATACTCAATATTTCACTGTTACTGATAGCTAAATTACCGAAATACAGGTTTATGTAAACAAATAGGCATCTGTTTTCCATAACAGTGTTCCCTATTGGAGAGGTGTAATTAATACCTCTAGATCCCTTTTTGTTTCAAACATTTTTGTTTTGTCTGTACTTTATCTCAATGTTTTAGTGTCTCAATATAGTAATGTAAAAAAAGTCCATTTGAAGAACCTCCTTCATTTGAAGTCGGTTAAAAATAAACAAAAAGAAAATTGAAATACAAGTACTGAATTGAAAATTAAGGAAGTTCCTTATACCATATGATGTAATTTCAAAATCTAGAATCTTCAAGATCATCGCCATAATTTACAAAGATAGTTGGTTTATACTGCGCATATGATATCTGCAACGTATTTAACATATTGTGATTCGAGGACGGCATGATAAATGAACACACGAGCGAAAGCCACTTAGACCGAATTTACTCTTTGTGGGAGACCGCGAGTGCATCCCGCCCGCCGAGTGCGCCACTCTGTGTCCGAGTCAGCTGCTTGCTATATTATATACATATATATGTACTTTATCTATAATTGATATATACATATAACTATGTATATTAATAACGTAAACACCAATTGATGGCAAAGTTGGCCTATTTATTAAGTAATCAGTTAAGAAATTAACTTTGTTCTTTTTTTATGTAGGGTTCATTCGTTAGGTCAATGCACTTCCGAGGCGACGTCGAAAGCAATTACGGAGCGCGGTTTTTATAATGGGATACAAATGAAGTGTACATCCTGGTATATAGAATTAGTTAGCATAAATATGTATGGAAATTGCAAAATTTATTATTTGAAGGTAATAAAATAACCAGTCATCAAATTATCAATCAATCAAGATTATTATCAACATCAAATAAAATGATACAGGATAATTGAAAATTTGTAGGTCATTCATTATGTAAATGTAAACAAAGTAGGCGAGTTTAATTTATGAAATGATCATAAAACAACGTTGGTAATAAAGAAGTAATATTTTGCATTCGTTGTTATTATGTTTCAATATAACAACAAGCTGTATAAAGGTTACGTACCTCTAGATCCTCGTACGTGCGAAATGCCATTATGGCGAAACCGTCGATGATGTCTTCTTCCCCAAGCGGCTCCCGCGACTTCTTTCTCCTGGCTGGAGGACGAGGCGGCTTTTCTCGCGCTGGAGACTCGTCCTCGCCGCTGTCTCCATCCTTAACTTTGCTCTCTCGCTGTGCTTGCATGCGCTGTGCCCGCTCCCTTCGTCTGTTTCTCTGATTGCGCTGCTTCACTTCGTTTTCCATCGTTCGCACATTATTCGAATCACCCGACCACCGTTCTTCACTACACTAAAGTCCGCACTGCACTTTTATCACACATCATTATTCATAGATTCTAAGCCAGGATATTCAACAAAATAGAAATCTCACACTTGGAAAAAGACACAGGCCGTTTCCAATGGCGGACCGTACACCGTTGCCGCATTGCAAGTAAAATGGCCGCGTAGCACACCACGGGCTGTCTTCTTTCACTTTCACGTAAATGGAGGCATATTTTCCACTTAAACTATAACTACCACTAAATATTTTAATAAGAACGAAGAGAATAATATGATAAATTAACTTTATACATTATTCTCTGTGTTCAGAATCAGTCAATAGTCAATACAATGAAAGGTGTTGTACGACGCCAACGCCATAGCGGTCGCGATAGTGAACTAAAACATGGCTACCAACACAAGGGAAACATACGTATATACTTGGTTCTCATCGGGCCGCGGTACTGGGCGTCATTGGCAATATGGCGCTCAACTGTACTCTTCTAACAAATCAGTTGTTCTCTGTCTATGTAATGAACCAGAGTTATAAAATACTATATTTCTTTGTAAATGTTATTTCTTTGTATTTCTTGATATATTAATAGACTACAACGGTAAGATGAAAAAACATGTTTCTAGTAAAATATAGCAAATCTAATGCTAACATTTCTTTTTTGTTTTTAATTATTATGTTGGTGATACCAGAATAGTTACAAAATATTTATATATAAATATTTATTTTTTATTATTTATGTTATAGTTATAAAATATTTGTTTCACACCTAAAGTTGCCTGTGTCTAAATAACTTTGTGTGGGAATTCATAGCTGCAATGTAGAAATTTGTTTTGACACAATTGTTGTAAATATTTTGATAGTATAAAATCGTTACTGATCTGAAGTTGCCGTTAGTCAATTTGACATTCATCCATTTATTGATGATTCGTTCTGAAACCTGATAACGTGATAATTTTAATTATACTTTTATATGAAAAGATTTTTTTATATTACGTCGTTAAATTTGTATATAATGGAAATATATTTTATAAACCTTATTATATATTTTGCTTTTAAAATATATAAATTTTGTTTTTATAATAATGCAAACACACAATCGTGATAAAATAATATACACATTTGAACCTTGTAATGAATTTTGTATAATACTCAGAAGTATTTGATAAAAAATTATCTGATTTTTTGCTCTGTAGTTTTCTGTATAAGAACTACCTAATATATTTAGCTCCAGAACATGTCGTTAAAACATTTTTGCTTGACTATTTGTATGTTCAGATGTTAGAAATTATATTTTGCTTTTCCTTTCGTTACTGGTTTTGAAGAAACTTTATAAACTGGAAATATATGCAATTCTATAATTAATTTATAGAGTTTTATATTTCATTATAAGAAAAATACTACAAATTAAAGTTTTATATAATTCTCGACCAATTTTAATATTACCGAATTTTAATTAGACTAAAGAAATACTTAAGAATATGCGTTATTATAAAATTGATAGATTATAAAAATTATGAACATGAATACATTTAGACAGATAAAAATATATTAAGGTTTATTAAATTGTCTGCCGATTTTGATTAAATTTTGGACACTGGGAGTATATATCATTCCGAAATAGAAGATGTAAAATAATCATTCTGTGTTTTAAAAATTATACACAAAAGATTTATAGGAGAATTGTTTAATCTTAGCCGAATTTTATGATATTTTATACATAACTAATAAATACTATACGAACAATGATGAAATATAAGAATTGACATTAATAGTCTTATTAATTGTTCGAAATGTGAAGTGTCTACTATTAAACATGAAAAATATACTTATATATTTACAGAATAAAATAATTACTTCATGAAAAAAATACTCGGGTAAATAAACTAAGTTTGATTCTACAATATACATTTTAAAATACTTTTTAAAACTATAACAAATTAAGCGTTTAGATACTATATAAATTGCAACAATGAAACAAATGTTATTGATATAAAAGACACAGTTTAACAGTTATATTTTTAAAGAAATTAATAATTAAAACTTTACGCCATTACCGGAAATGACGGTAGTAGTATGGAAAACGTATGGAAATGATGTTAATGGGTGACAAAGGTCGCGCTGTTCTTTCAAAAAAAATGTATCTGCTGGAACGTGTCAATCTGTTATATGTGCACTTGCTTAAGAGGTTGCCAGTGAACTAATAGGGCTCGGGAAAAGCGCAACTTGTAGTTTTCGTGTCTCAACTCGGCAAAATTTACCTGATGATGTACTCTCACGTAAATGACGAAAATTTCGTACCACTTTTTTATTGTTTTATTACAAGTTTCATATGATATTCCAAATAAAAGAGTGTAGCATACAAGTATTAGTTTTATTTATATTATTAGATAGCAGATAGAAAAATATGTACTTACATAATGTGTTATGTATTATTTTGATTTTTATCATGAAACCTATGACTGGCCATAGAGCGGGAAATGACGTTAGTTGCCTATTTTGTCAAATTTATAATAATATATAATGTTCCTTCAAATGAAATATAGAGCACCTTTGAGAATAATGTAAATACTTTAATTTGTCCTTGCTTTATATTAGGTACATTCACTAATAACAGCGGAATTGACGAAAACATTTTTTTTGTGCGTTTAGTTTATTTACCCACTCCGCGAGCAGAGCTAGTTTTGAATAAAATGTTGTATACGAGAATTTGACAGTGTATATTATACAATTTGTCTATTGGTATGAAATAAATTTGCTCGATTTTTACAAATAATCCGTTCTTTTTTTATACCTTATTTTTGAAATGTAATATGCATTTTTGTTACTATATGTCTATATGTGTGTATACACTTATTTCTAAAAAAAACATTTTCTTTTGTCAAGTTTTTATTCATTTGCCAACATTGCTGATATTTTTCCGAATATTTATAAAAATATCAATACAACATCCGATATTTTTAAATATATCAACAGCCCTAGTTCTCATAAGTAACTGTGTAAACTTAGAATCAAATGATACCACAGTGATATTACAAATATGATCTATTTTCCATTGAAATAATCAGTTATGCCATATGTTTTATATTTTTTTTAAGTACTAACAGATTTGCGTGTAAATTGCTATTTGGGCAAAGGTACATTAAGTAGTAAAGTTGGCGTACAGGACGGTAATGTAAATAAACAAATTTTAGAAGACAATCGATTACTACGAACTTTTGTATACGGTGGGTATATTGTGGGTATATGTAATTCCGAAATCAATGTGGTATAAGAATCGTTTACGATACTCTTAATGACTATTCAAAAACAAAATTTTCATCAATTTTAATTAAATCTTATCTATCTAATACCTTTAAACGAGCAATTCTTGTATATTTTTATATTATTATATATTCAGGATCTCGGAAACGGCGTCAGCGATTTCCGTGAAACTTACCATTTAAGTGGTTTCGGGGACGATAATTTGATCTAGCTAAATTTCATTCATAAAAAACTTTTTATATCTGTGTTTTCAGGCAATAAAAAAAATAGCTAGAATATGAAGGTAAATTTCGCCGCCGTTGTGAAAACAAAAATAGCTCAGATGGAAATTGGCTGCTTCGAAAATCCGCCTAACCACAGTTCGAATCTGAGTGACGGAAAAAAAAATCTTTTAAATAAAAAATGGTAATTAGTGAGGCAAACCTAACAGTTTATTTTAATTTAAAAATATTTTTTATAGAACTGAGCTAGGCTCTGTCGTCCAGTTACTAATATGTATAATAAGCATATTTGAAAGTAAACTTTGTGACATATAGAAGTTTATGTGTAATCCTTACTTTCTTATTAATATTATAAATGCGAATGTGAGTTTGTTTGTTTCGTTTTCACGCTTTAATTACACAACCGATTATCATGAAATTTTGTACACACACCGTCAAAGGTACAGAAAAGGATATACTTTTATACAGAAAAAAGGACTGTAAATTGACATAAGCAAAGCCGAGAGCAGTGGTGAATACATTTAGAAATCATGAAATATATTGATATTGTAATAAACTAAAACGAACCAGAAGTAATTAGTTAAAAGTATCATAAAATTGTATAATTAATGTGAACCATCACAGATGTTAAATAATTAAGTTTACGAACACAAAGAATGGATGAAAAATAACTTATATTGAAACTGAAATGAGTCTATACTAATATTGTAACCCTCCAGCGGTTTGTTTGTTCGCGTTATCTTAGGAACTATTGGTCCGAATTGAAAAATTCTTTTAGTGTTAGATAGCTCATTTATCGAAGGAGGCTATAGGCTATATACCATTACGCTAATACCGATAGGAGCGGAGCACCAATAAATAATATCAAAAAACATTTTTTTCCTTTTGAGAGCATCCGCTGCATGTTAACGTTAGCCCACACTATTTCACGCGGACGAAGTTGCGGGGAGAAGCTAGTACTTAATAATTGTAACAAAAGAACTTTCTATCTTGCTTTTATATATTTGATTCTAAGTTGAATAAGGGGGGGTCAGAATGCCCGGTACTTTACTCTAAATTTATACCTGACCAATTCTTGTATACCTACGCAATTGTTTGCTTTATTCACTGGTCCGAATAATATAAATGGCACGCCGCGTTATCGACTTGACATTTTGAATGGGCAACTTCGTTAAATCGGGTAACTATTTACATTTATCTTCTACATGTTAACATGTTTGTTTTCGATGCAGATATTAGTAACTATGTACAATATGTATAACTATTAAATGGGTAGGGCTCGCGACATAATTCTTGTAATAATGGTTATGTTGCGTCAAGACATTTTGTTTTTGGCTTTTATATGTTTAATTGTAACTTTGTGACTAATATTTAGCCCGTAAAACTTTTACCCATTTCAACTACCTGATTCCCGGATTCATCGGGTTTTAAATAAGATTGCAAAAGTCTATCGAACTCAAAAAGTAAGTATCCTAGAACCACAACACATTTTTTTCTTCTTCGTATGTTCTGCAGACTCTTGGTCCGCACCTTTTTTGCTTTCGTTTTTTTTTTGTGTACGTCAAAAATCGTAACTTTACTAGCTGTACTAGCCACTCCACATAATAATCATAGTCTTCTATTGGATGTTTTTTATTTATTTATTATTATTTTATATTTTTATTTTTAATGATGTTATTGCCTTTATGACGGTTTCATTTCGGTCCTTTATGGGCATTCTTAAGTTATAATCCCCAATGTCCCGCGCCGGAGCGTCCACGGCCCGATGGATGTACCTACTAGCCACTCCACATGATAATCATAGTCTTATGTTGCAACGTTCGTGTCACAACTAACACTATTATGACTAAAAAGGACATTATTGTCACTTATATACAAGTACAGTACCTGGACGATCGAGCCTAGCTTGGCTCTTTAAAAAACATTCTAAATTAAAATAAACTGTTAGGTTTGCCTCAAAAAATTAGCATTTTCCATTAAAAAAAAAGATCTTTTGTTGTCACTCAGATTCGAACTGGAGTTAGACGGAAATTCGAAACGCCCATTTTCCATCTGAGTTACTTTCCTTTTTAAAAGCGGCGGTTAAATTTACCTATATATTCTATGTATATTTTTTCATTGCCTGAAAACAATAAAATCTACCTAGATCGATTTATCGTCCACGAAACTACCTACATACTAAGTTTCACGAAGTCACTGACGCCGTTTTCGAGATCCTGAATATATAACAATATAAAACTATACTAGAATTGCTTGTTTAAAGGCAGTAGTCCGGTGAAGCTGTTAAGGCCAAAAAATTAAGGCCAATAGCGTAGTCAGTTCGAGAAAAAAAAATGTTTAAAGGTATTAGATATACTATACAGATTAAAATAAAAATTTGTTAGCAGTAATAGCGACTTCCATAATTATTTCCCGAAGTCGTGTTTAGCGATAAATTTGCTATGGTAAAGCCCACACGCATTGGTAACTGGATACAAATAGGTCGATCTTGGAAGAAAACTGACTGAAACGTGGCATTATGCTGAGCTTTTACCATTACCATTTTTGAGCAGATGTGTCCTTGTAATAATGAATATTTGTCTGCTTCTATTTTATTGATTTGTAGGAATAAGAGTATATTATCTATTATAGTCAGTACCATGTGTCCGTGCCACCTACGCGACTGGCATGCATTAGCGCATGGATTATGTTATTGATTTTTTTTTACAAATAGATTAAATATTTAATCTAATGTATCGATAACCAAACACGGTAACGCTAATTGAATTGCCATAATACAAATTTATACATTAAAAAAAGCTGTAAATAATTGTATTTAAACATAATAAATTATGTATTTTATGACAATTTCATAGAAACTATGTACACAAATCAAGGTTGAAAACAGTTCAAAGTTATGTAGAGAATATATCTTTTTTTTTTCGAACTGGCTTACTAGGCCTTCATAGCTTCACCGGACTACAGTTATGGGAATAATAGCATTTAGGTTGAGGCTTGCGGTCACCTCTTGGAATCCACTTTTCTACATGTCTTTTGGAGATGGTTGTTACGGCTTAAGTATTTTGTTTATGTATGTTTTTAGTATAGTACTATCAGTACAGGAAATATCGGTATGTATAAATCGGTATATCTGTATCAGTATTCAATTATAGATCAGTAGTACTAACGGTAGATTACTTTTTCTAAATTCTGTAATATATATAGGTATATTTTGAACGCTACTGATAGCGAATACGACGCTATTTTTTTCGTCTATTTCTATATTTGTCTGGATTTTCGGACAAAAATAAACAGTTTTGTAGATATTTATGAAATTTTCTTCACATAACCTTTAATGTGACTCCTCAAATAACATAGTACAAAAAATTTCAATAGTTTTTCAAGAATCCTATAATAAAACAAGAAATTAAAATCTTATTTAATCACATCCGACTATAAAAAATATATACATGCGAATCACGATTATATGTATTTTCCTAATTGTATAGAGTCTAAGGATTATGTATAACAATTTTAGAAATAATAAAATTTGAGTAAAATCAAAATAACGCCTCGAATATTATTACTGTATAAAGACCCGTGGAGAGACACGGGCGAAACTAGTTTGATTATATAATAAAAATAATTATGTACGCATTAACATATATATTTTATTTTATAATAATACGTGGTTGTAATGTACAATATTGCCGATATAGCATTATTCGTAAAAAAATCGACTTTAGCTTTAATCTCTCTAATAACGGCCTATCATAAAATTAACATACTCGTAATAAAGTGCGTATTCTAAGTCTCAGTATTACGCGCGAACTCGTGAAGGCCACTTGTGCCCCTCATAATAATATTAAATTATATCAATATTTCATAAGAATGACTGTCAACGTTTAATAACATAGATAACATGATTATGTAATTATAAAGTAATCTGTGCTATCAATCGTGTCATTGCTGCTAGGCCCTTATCAATTCTAGATATTTTATCAAGGTAAGTTCAAGCACTTGTAAAAGCCGATTGATACTATATAATCTGTAAGCAATTTTATATGTGTTATGCTATTTCTTGACATATTCAGTTTATATAAATCTTTGCTCGTAGCTTCATACGTGTTAATGCAGATTTGACCTATCCCTTTTTTGGGGATGAAATCTACAACAAGATACTTAGGCCCTCAGCCGTGTGGCGACATGCCCGCGAAGTCCGGTGAAGCTGTTAAGACCTTGCTAGGTTAATAGCGTAGTCAGTTCGAGAAAAAAAAGCGATATGCTCAAATAGGCTGTTGCCTTAAATGCAACATTGCGAATCGATTTCATTTAAGCTAGGAATGCGTTAACACGACGTATATGTGTACCAGCATGTATGCCTGTATCGCGCATTGCGTACTCGAGGGCTCCACTCCAGGGATAATAACTTAGCTTTGAGACAAAACTGAGGTGGGTCGCAGCAAATGTGTGGGAGCGAAATTTACTGCCAGACCATGGCGACATGATCTGTGGTTACAAGGGTGTGGACTCGAGCACGTTATCATTAAGGTATCAGAGGGAAACAAAACTCAATACCTGCTATCTCGTTTCGTTATTAAATATGCAGCGATTGTTCTCGGAACGCGACACGCATAATCGTGCACCGCTATAGCTAGTGTATAATGATCGCTATCCAGTCGAGCGCAATACCCCTAATGGAAATATAATATTTCGTTAAAAAATAGTTGTTAAATAAAAATGTAGTGGTTGGTGATCGCTTGAATTGTCCATTTAAATTCGTAAAAAAACAATTGGTAACTTGTTGGAACACTCCGTAGATTGACACAGATTGTGATGGACGTCTTGAAACAATAGTATGGCAGGTCTTTTACTAAAGTCCATCTAGTCAGTGACCACGCTCAGGCTTAAAATCAATCTCTATCGGTGTTATTACAGAAAAGTTAAACACGTTTTGATCGCTTGCTTTAAAAAGATCACTTGGTGAATGTTCGCCGTTTTGCTCTTTTGTCTCGCTTTGGTTAGGTTAGGTTACACTTGCGAAAAAAGGATAACGCGATCTTGCTTCGGTCAAGCACGATGCCTTTCTTACGAAACCTTTTTTAAACCAAGTATTTAACTTTTTTGTAATAACACCGTAAATGTTTATCTATAGGTGCTGTCTGCTACTCTTAGGAGTCATTCTACATAAAAATTTAACATGTTTATATAGTAGACCATGTGTCATTTAACATCGGGTGACAGGTAGTCCGGGGAAGCTCTTAAGACCTTGCTAGGTTAATAGCGTAGTCAGTTCGAGAAAAAAAAATCGGGTGACAGTGTGGTCGAACGTTAAAATCTACAAAGTATTTAGAAAATAAATTGTGATTAGTTTTTACTTTTATGAAACACTGGGGTTCATAAAGAAGTAAAACTATTATTTGGTTTAATTTTTTTATTAAAATGTTTTTTTGAGTAGCCTAAGCTAACTAAAGTGATTAAAGTGGCGACAGATCTTCTCAAGATTGAGAATGGTTCTTTCTATTGCACTAACATAAGACACGAATTGAAGAAATATCATAATAATATGTAAATGTATAATTTACAAATTTCGGGGGTGTAAGGGGTGTCGAGTAATATCTTAAGACTTGAAACACCCAAGCCAACCTCACCTGCATGTGGTGCACCCTGCTGATCAACGAACGAGGCAATGGCGATAGCGGGGTGGTAGGGTTTTACAGCCTGACTGGGTCGCAACCACCATGCACATGGCGAAAAAGCCCGTCATAGTGACTCGCTTATGCGCGCCGCGTTTCGGGATCAGCCTGTGCATATTCAGTACCGGGTGACTTCGTCATTATGGCCGGCATGACAGCGGCGACCGGCGATGGATGATCTGTCTCTCGGTGGTCGCCACTGTTTTTGGATTGTACTATGCTTACCATCAGGTGAAGTCACTTTGTCGTGCTTCAATAAAAAAATAATAATAATAATTTTGGAAAACAAAAACATATACTAAACTTTTGAATTGCAATAACATTTTGCAAAGCGGTAGGACTTCATACCTTTTTTTTCTTTAACTGACTACGCTATTGACCTAGCAAGGTCTTAACAGCTACACCGAACTATGACCCAGTATACAAAAAAACACACCTAACGAAGCGGTCAGACCTAAGCTAGTACATTCAAAAGTTTATGTATGTATTTTTTACGATTTAAGTCATTGAGACTTAATATAACGTCGATGTTTTAAATGCTAGACCACTAACAGACTTCGTGTTGTTTCCTTTCAATTTTTATAACATACGGTCGTAATATCTGTTGTACTATGGAGTAGAGGGGTGAAATTATGTGAGAATAGGTTTGAATGCGTCTTTATTATTTTTACATCAGGCAAAAAACGTGCGCTCCCTTTTCTTAAAATAAAAAAAAAGTATTCCCTACATACGTACCGTATAAAAGCTGTGTGAATTGATTTCGTGGGCTAAGTAATATGGACGTGTAGTACTATTTAAGATTATTTGTATGAAAAAAAATTCTTAAACATTTTTTAAATAACTTATTGCACTTAATTTGTTTTATTTCAAATTTTGATTTAGATTATTAGTACACCTATATATTTAGTAGATAGTAGAGCCACGCAAGCTATTACTGGTTTCAGCATGAATGGGACGGCACTCCCGGGGTAGTACCACCTTCTCTCACAAAACCGACGTTAAGTAACAGTGCTTGCATTGTTGTGCTTCGTTCGATCAGTGAGAGCGCCGGAGACCCACTTTCCCTCTCCTCGCCCTTCCCTCCTCTCCCTACCTCCTAAAGACATGCTGGCAATGCACTTGCGACTCCCTTGGTGTTGCAAGTGTCTATGGACGACGGTGATCACTTAACATCAGGTGACCAGCCTGTTTGCCTCCTATAACATAAAAAAAATAGTAATATGTATGTATCTATTATATATGTCTTATAATATATCCCGGTAATATGATTTTGGCTTTCTTTACAGTAAGTCGTAATTTTAGATATGTAGGTGTTTCGTATGTGAGTTTGTATTAAAAAAGATATAAAATGTCAATTAGTTTAATATATTCTAAGATTTTTATCTTTATTATAATAATATATTGAAGTCTTATTTATCTACAGCTGAATGAAATCGTTGAAACTTTGCATATTTATTCATTAATTATAGAATAATATAAAACGACCTAATTTGTAGTATTGTATAGTTGACAGTGCGAAATCAAAAGTATGTACACCGCTTTCACCACGCTGGATGAAAAGATATTGGCAATTTCAATACCTAAGTAATTAAATTACTCTGGATTCTTACTAAATGATCTTCCCAACAGACTCACACTTACTACGTTACTTCTATACTAATACTATACGATACTTAGTATTATATTATATTATCTATACTAATATAAAGAGGTAAAGTTTATGACGTTGTGACGTTGTAGAGGGGTAATCTCAGGAACTCCTTTCTTCTTTTAATGTTATGTATCTCATTTATCGAGGATGGTTATACGCTATCATCACGCTAAAACCAAAAGGAGCGGAGTACCAATGAAAATGTTTAAAAGTCGGGGTTTTTTTCTTTTTCAAAACTTTTTTTTCCTCTTGGGTGCTTCCGCTGAGTCTTAACGTTAGCTCAAAGTAACTATCCACGCGAACGAAGTCGCGGTCAGAGGCTAATATTTTTATAACTTTATTCCTAACTAATATGCTGCATTTCGAAATTCCGGATATCAGATTAATAAAACACTGGTCTCAATCAGCCACGACGGGTTTTTACTATGCGTTTCTTAATTATTTAACACATTATTATTATTAAACATGCGTATTGCTATATGTACAAGTCTTTATTATATATTTAATTTATTTGTTATTATTATTACTAACACCAAGTTGTAAACTTGGGATGTTGTGTCAACAAATATGGATGTAATTCTTTAATGAGTCCAAAATAAATGATATTATTATTATTAGATAAGAATAATACCTATATATTTTACGCCTGTAAAAGTAGGTAGCCTGTAAAAGTAGGTATCATAAATGTGTAAGTAGTGTTTGAATAAAAATTCTTACATATATAAGAACTACAGAATCTTGATTTTTAAGTCATTCCATGGCTTGTAACATCTATGGTGTATCTAATATGTTGTAAACATTCTACTTTGTCCTTTAGTTCAAAAACCAGCTTTTATATAATAATATATCTATATATATTTATTTTCTTATACTATATAAAAATAATATTATAGAGATTTGCGGTTATGTGCACTTCATGAAAATCCGTTTGAAATATTTCGATCAAAGTTTAATTTTACATGTTAGAAATTTGATCCTTGTATACACTTTGATCCTAGCTATCACAGTATCTTGAAATAAAATAAAGTTTTAGGAAATACGATTTTTATAAGTTTACTTAGTACATATATCTAATAGTAGTTGTATCCACAACTTCGTCCGCGTAGAACTCTTTATAAAAAACTTACTTATCTACTTTTCTCTCGTACTTACGCCGCGTCCTCATTAAAACTACAATAACTTTTGAGAGAGTGGACGAATCTTAATAAAATAAAGATTATGTTTTTCTCTAAGATATGCTTTATAATTTTCTTGTGTAGTTTTATTGTAAACTCAGTACTTTAGCCGTGATGCGTGTTTATATAAATAGACAGACAAACATTTCTAAAAATGATTGGAATGTATAGAATATGGAAGTACGTTTTTGTACGTTATATATACGTGAGTTGGGATAAGGGGTGTGGTACGCATGCGCAAGAGAGGGGAAGTAAACGGATAACATAGTTTTCAAACAAATTTTGTTAACAAATTAATATGTTTTTTTAAATATTTTTCTTCTGTGCATAGCAATATTGTTACGATATTAAACAATGTAGATGAAATCACCTTCTGCCAGCTAGAACACCGTAAAGTTTAAACTGGTAAAGTTTCTAAAGATTACAAATTTAACATTACTTTTATACACTATAAAATATGCTAAGAACCACGCTGGAGTTATTATTGGTTTTAGGATGAATAGGTCGGCTCGCCCGGGGTAGTACCACCTTTTTTACAAAAAGCCAACGTGAAGTAACAGTGCTTGCATTATTGCGTTTCGTTCGGTCAGTGAGAACGCCGAAGGCCCACCTCCCCTCCCCCTTTTCTCTCCCCTCACCGTTTCCTTCTCTCCCCCATTCCGCCAAAGACACGCTGGCAACGCACTTGCGACTCACTTAGAGTTGCTAGCTGACGGCGGTGATCACTTAACAACCCATTTGTTCGTTTGCCTCCTATGATATAAAAAATAAGGTATTGGTTAACTTATATTAATACTTACAATTTTATCTTGCAGAAAACATTGCGATGAAGGCTAAAACTCTCGACAGGCTGCTAACAACGACATGCGTACTCGGTGTACTTATTTCAACATACACGCTGTATGTCGAAATGGCCGTTGAAATCCAACCCGGCTTTAAGGCTTTTTGCGATATATCCGAACATGCCAGCTGCTCCAAAGTTTTAACTTCCAAGTGAGTTTTGTTGTTAATCACAACGCATTTATACTTTTTAGTGAGTAAAAAAAAAGATAATAAAACAGATTTTCTTTATTTATAAGTCTTGGCACGAACTTCGAATCAAGTACTACATTTTATAACATAGAATTGATATCGTATCATTTTTTTTTGTTACTAAATAACAAATTTATCTTATTATATTTTATAAATGATCATTTATTATTTATATATTATTTTTTCTTCTAGGTATGCCAAAGGATTCGGTGTCATCTATGATGATTCATCTTTTCAACTGCCAAACTGCATTTATGGAATCGTATTTTATTGCACAATGATTTTTATGAGTAAGTTATTGCGAAGTTTTTATTATTTGAATAATTCATGTACATGTTGTACAGTTATATCAAATCTTATTTTAGTGGCTGATCAGTTAATTTCCAAACAATAATTGCTGCGTTAATTCTCTTTTTTCTAAATATCGTAACATAATCTTCATAATTATGAAGAACAAATTAAACAAGTAGACTATCAAAGCATTACTATGAATTCAAATTTTATATATAAAAAGAGATTAGTAACAGACGAAAGGATTAATTTAATTTCGGTTATATGAAACCATTAATATATTTTTATGATGATTTAATGGCATATAATTTTAATAGATCTTATTTAAAACGCATAAATTCTCGCTCAGGACATTGCCTGTCTGTTGATGTCTCAGTAATTATCATGTTATAACTATCTACTATATAAAGTAGTTTATTAACGTATATTTCTACGTAAAACTAGTTCTTAGAAATTATTTATCTTCCTATGATCTCGAAAGGCACACTGTATTTCAATGCACTTAGGTTTATTTTCCTATGCATTTAGAAAATAATTCGATGAATTATAAATCCGTTGCTTTTGTTATAATACATTTAGATGGGAGTTCGTTATATTTGCATTTATTAAGCGAAGTCATTATTTAAGATTCGTCTAATTGAGGTTTCATAAGTAAAAAATATACAACAAACCTCTTGGGTGCAGTAATATAAACGAAATATGTACTCTGTAATTTTTGGTGGTTTATAATTGATCTGTTTATTGTTATTTATAAAGTTTTTGGCAGGATATTGGAATGCCATGTAGTGGTCTTTATATTTTATCCATAATCTTGTTTTTATTTATATTCTGTAATGAGTTTCATTCTATGTTCGAGTTAATATAAAGGCATACGCGCCAAATCTTTTATATTTCGTAAATTTTTAACTATCTTTTTATTTTAATTTTCAAGTCGTTTCTTTTGCGAATTCTGAAGTTGTCAATGCGGATAGTATTTATGTATTCTTTAGTTTGTTTTCTTCTAAGTCCAGGTTAATGTAAAGGCTTAAACGCCAAATCTTCTATATAATATTTCAGACATTTTTTATTCTCTTAATCTTCGAATAATCATTAAAAATAATGTTCTGTTACGTCCATGCGTTGCCAAATACCAGGATAAGTCATAAGATCGATATTCAAGTGAAGTGTCGTGCAGTTATTTCAACGTGATAACAAGATGGTAGTTCTCTTGTTATAACTTTCCTGGGGATTTTTGTGGCATCGCAGAATTTATGGTCCGTGGTATTATTTCTCATTCACTTCACTTATGCACAATAAACTAACCATATTACATAAAACACCACCAACTTTACACAATATAGAGTCAAGTAACACAAGATTATGAATAAAATATAAAATCCATTACATGACAGACTGAAATCTCGCCAAAAACTCCAGAAAGTTTTAAACAAGACGGCCACCATTTTGTTAGTTCATTGAAATTATATCAAGACACTTGTAATATCGTTACTCGCTTGACAATGGCAGTGATAGTCTACTAGAAGACAGGTTGCTAAAATAAAATAGAATAGAATATTCTAATTCATATCCGGATGGGCTGTATTCTTCGTGTAAATTACCTCTGTACTGAAGGTAGGGGTTTCCGTGAACTAGCCTAAACTATTTAATGAAGCCAAAACTAAAAAAGATGTATTTAAAGTACAGAAAAATAAATCAGATAATCAAAGTAAAGATATACGTTTTATATCAACTGATTATACAGAAAGGCATATTCTTTTAATAGAAATCTAGTATAGAATATAATAAAAGTTTATTGAACTATGTGAGATATGTTTGGAATTGGCTCCGGCTAAGTTGCAACTCTACGGGTATTTGGTAGTTCATGAGCTTGTTTAACTGTTGTTGTAATAAACTGTCTTTGGAAGTGCGGAGTTGTCGACGTAAGATTACTGAGTAGATTAAACTACTCCTCGTTTGTAAACTTTGTAATGTAGACTCGACTGTTACTTGTAGTATATAAAATTCATATACAGATTTTAAACTGGTATGTAATAATTTCATTTTAAAATTAGTTACGTTAAGTATAATTTAATGACTATAGTGGTGATTTCATATAACGAGTGTTGAACCGCTTAAATTCAACAGGTGATAATAGTCTTCCTCGAAAGCAGATCATTTTACAATTCCATTCCAATATGGGCGTCCTTCACAATAAATACTAACCGTAAAGAATATAATACGAAATCCTAAACTCGTAACAAGGCAATTCGTATCTCATTATTAAATAATGTGTGGAATATTTAAACTGAATAATTATTTTCAGGAGGTAATATAAAAGAACTGTCTGTTGTATGTGAATTTCGCAAACATCAAATTATATTATTCATTGTATTTAAATGTAAAATATGTTTCAGTGAACTTTTTTTTATAAAATTTGTAATTAACTTATTGTATTTATTTTATGCTCATGGGAGTTGACTGAAAAATTTTAACGACTACTTTTTTACTCTTTTTTGTTCGCAGATTCTTTCACGTTAATGTACATTTGACTTTATATATATATAGAGGCAAATGAACAGGTTTGTCATCTGATGATAAGTAATCGCTGCCATTCATAGACACTAGGAACACCGGGGTAGCAAGTCAAGGGGAAGTGCGTTGCCAGTCTATGTATGGAGAGAGGAGGGGGTAAGGGAAGAGGGGAAGGGAAGTGTTCCTCCGGCGCTCTCACTGACCGACCGAAACGCGACAATGCAAGCACTGTTATATACCGTCGACCCATTCATGGTGGAACCAGGATTCGCTCCGTCGTCACACGCGTACGAGGTCGTCCGAGAGTGCCGCCTACTCCGACCTACGCGACGATGCGCCCTTCCAGCGCTTCTTCGTCGGCTCCGTCGGCAACGTCGAGCCGACGACCCAAAGGCCCTTCTCAGGGCCAAACTGACGCTGCCTCTACGTCATCACGACGACCGACCTGCATGCCTACGGACCTCGCCGATGCTCGACCGACGACCCCCGCAATTCTACACGGACTCCGCACATCCAGTGTGCCGTCGCGATCCCCGCCCCGCGACCCTCGGGTGCGGCCGCCCGTCGACCCTCCTACTCCGCTCGGGGTGTACGAGGGTGATTTAATCACCCTCGCTCGGTTCATTGGGACCGATGACCTATCGGAGGGGATGGTTCGATGGATGGCCTTGTACCTGCGGGTTCAAGAAGCGGAAATCGAAAACAAGAAGCCCTTGCCCGAAGACATCGTTGCCTTGCAGCTCGCAATCAGCGGGCGCATGCAACCCCCTGAGATCCCGAAACCGTGGCTCTCGTCGAGTCCCATTGGAAGAGCGCTACGTCGCAAGCGCACCTCCCCGGACTCCGAGGACCACAAGAAGCTGAAGCCCAACACGCCAGAAGTCCAAGAACAACAACCGACGCCTACACCGGCAGCGCCCCCGGCCACCCCGAGCGCGCCTGCACCCGCGCCGGTGCCGCGAAGGGTTGCTACGAGCGAGCAGCCCTCCTACGCGGCGATTATAGCGCCATCTACAACCGCGTCACCTCCGAAAGCAGCCCGCCTACGGAACCCTAATGTGGCTATACCGTGCGACAGTGCTGCCACAATAACTGATTCCCGCCAAACGCAGCCCGAGCCGACCAGAGCGACGGGACCAAGATACCCGCCGATAGTTGTAGAGAAGATGGACAACTGGGTTGTTCACTTCAAACAGCTCACGGCCACACTCGGACATCCACCGAACGCGCGCGCCTACGGACAAGGAGTCCGTTTTATCCCGACGGATGGCGACGAATATCGGGTCCTATAAGATTATCTAGATAAGCAGGAGGGGGTGCATTGGTTCTCATACACCCCCCCCCGAGAAACGAAGCCTGAAGGTCGCAATTCGCGGTATACCAGTGGACACAGACCCGGCCGTGATTACAGAAGCTCTGCACGTGAAGGGACACACGGCGGAATATGTCCGGCCGATCAAAGGTCGCGGGGGTAGACCGGGGTGCATCTACCACGCGGTCCTCCTACGCACGCCCGGTCTAGTACCGGCAATATATGAAGTCACCGAACTCCTCAACCTGAAGGGAGTCTCAATCGAAGCTTGGCGAGGCAAGCGCCGGCCGGCGCAATGTCACCGGTGCCAGCAGTTCCGGCATGCCTCGCAAAACTGTCACCGACCAATTGCCTGCGTGCGGTGCGGGGGGTCCCACCCCGCGCGGCACTGTGAGCGCCCCAGGGAGGAACCAGCCACCTGCGCAAATTGCGGGGGCGCCCACCCCGCAAACAGTATGACGCTGTGCCCCGTGTTCAAACGGGAGATGCGAAACCGCCGTGCTGGAACCGTCGCCCGGACCGGTGACCCCGGGCGCAATACGGAAGCCCGCTCGGGCCCAGTGATGGTCGAGGAGGCGGCCGTAGGAAGCCTTATGGCTCCCGCTAACGACCCACCACCCTGAGGAGCAGCTGCCAAGAAGAGGAAGAAGAATCCCACCCTACCAGCGAGACCCACGCAAGGGGAAGAAGCCGCGAGGGAGATTACCTCGCTTCTAAAAGAAGCCGCAAGACAAACGGGGAAGACGGAAGATGAAGCCACCAAAACATGTCTGGCGTTCCTGAGGACGCTCCTCACCTCAGGTGACCAGGCCCGCCAGCAGAAGCCCGGCCACGCAGGTGGCCCGTTATAGTCACCACCGAACGATAAGAGGCGCGGACACCCGACCTCTTCGAACAAGAAGAGGATACCGAGAGTGACGCGCCCTTTGAATCCAGAGCTATGAAGTACCCCAAGGCCAGGCCCGTATTTACGGGTCGCGATAGAAGCCGAAGAAGAAGAAGTATATAAAGTTAATATAATACGTTCAAATTGAATTTATTCTCAGCTAATAATATTACAATTTCGACCAACGCAAACGTAAATGTATGTATTACACTGAACATTTAGTGGGCTCGCGTGAGCCTTTATTACCTCGCTAAAATGTTAAATTCCGTGAAACACGCTCGTAAACGACTGGAATTGTAGTGGCTATTGTGTTATTTCTGTATGATATTGTAATAAGCCGCATATGTTTTGTTTGATCTCTGTTATTATATTGTAACACTTTTACGTTTAAAATATGACTAGAGTAGATTATTTTTTATATTGTTAACCATGAAACGGTATACAAAGAAAAAACACCATATACAAACTTAGGTTAGTTCAGATAGGTCGCAATTTTTGTACAAAACAGGCGACAGCCCAAGCCGAGGTGTGCCGTGAACCCTTGAGTTAGTTGCCTAAACAGCCCAAATCGGCTGAGTGCCTTCAGCGCTCACCTCAATAGTTCGGTGAAGCTGTAAAGACCTTTCCATGCCAACAGCGTTTTCATTTCGAAAAAAAAAACCATATGCAAAATGTAAGTGAGCTGGTATGCAGAAAATTATATGAGATTTACTAGTTACTTATTGAAATGCTAGTTTTGCTACTACATTTGTTAGATAGGTCGAGGGATTAATTTGTACACGAACACTTACATTACATAATTTTAATAATCGAAACATTTGTGTGTAAATGAAATAAACCTGTAAACATAAACTAAACGGTCTTAGTAATAGAGTATGTGGGTTTATCAGTATTAGTGGTCGTTCGCCGGTTGTAATTTGATTGAAATAAGGATTTAAAAGTTTTATCTTCAAGTAACATATACATATTATAATTTCTATTTTTTTTTCTAACAGGTAAAAATATATAGAGAACTAGAGGGCCCGGCAGACGTTGTCCTTTCTTGATCATAAAAAAGATCCTAAAAGTCACCAGCAGCAACCGAGTCTTATTGTGATTATAAACCATTCTTGAATCCACCTAAACACAAAAAAATTTAATGAAATTTTCACTATGAAATTTGTTCAACCGCTTAGGAAGAGTTGGGTCACATACAAACAGACAGAAAAATTGTAAAAGCAGTTTGTGTTGTGCTATACCGCGATATCTAAATTAATTGGGAATCGATATATTTTCGAACGGCACGCTTGGAGGAGATAGGGATTTTGCTGCGCGACCGAACTAAAAAAAATGTGATAGTAAAACCGTAACGTAAAGTGCGTGGAATAAAACCGTTAAATGAGACGTGCGCAGGCGCGACAGTCGTATACACAAGCGAGTAGTGTATAATACCTTTCTCTTTCTCCTTTTTTGTAATTATTTCTATTTCTATGTAATTTTATGTTGTCAAACAAAAATAAAGAGACATATTTTGTTATTTTAATTGATAATTTGAATTATGATTACATAAAATTGAGTACGATTTTTTTTTTTTGCAAATTGTGTCGATTCTACATTAGCCGAAGTAACTTCGTTCCTACCTGATGTCCCCCGACACCACATTCTTCTTTATTTTAGTACATTGTGATTGCTTTGTCGGAGTTGTTTATTTTTTTAACTAAAGCAGAAAACTAAAATGAAAACTAGTTGAGGGAATTTCCAAATGAGCATAAAATTATATTTTTTAATAGATTTGCTTTACTCGATATGAACAGAAACAATATTAAACCATAACCAATAATATATTTTTTAATTTCAGCAACATTTGACAATCTGTTCGTCGTCCGTTTGCAGTTCCTGCTAAGTACTCTTTCAATATTCATGTGCGTTTACCTGGCGTATCTGCTCGCATTCGTGTTATATGATATCTGTATAGTATGTGTATCTACATACGTTGTGAATGGTGTTCTTATGTATTTAATTCATAAAAAGATGAGTGTCCTGTCACAGAAAAATAAGTAAATGAATATAATTATGTTTATATAAATGATGTGAAGAGGATTTATAAATGTAATAAAAATATTAAGTCTTAATAAATTTGTTATAATATGCTAATTCCGTTTTGTGTAGATCTATAAATCTATATTGAATTAATTAGTACCGTAATAAATTATGTTATTAAATATGTATCGTTTTATTTTTATCGTGGCGCCATCTGTTAACAGATTACATCACAAAATAATTATACTGAACTTAGCACTTCTAAAGTACAGCCTCGTAATGGTAGATGGCGTTTCACACAAGTTTATTTATTGCCATCTAGCGTTGGAAAGCTGAACTATCGACGCAACAAGACCGTTTTAGAAAATATCCATAAACTTTATAAGGTAATAAATACATGCTTTATTACTATACTAGTGGATATATTCGGATTCCAAATTTAATTAGCGTATGTAGTAGCTCAAGAGTTCTATAAATGTGTTTATATATTAATTTTGTTTAATAAAATGGTTATTTTGGAATTGTGTGAAGGTAAATACCGTAACCCCCTATTTAC
>JACEII010000002.1:10962631-10973076 GCA_014332785.1 Antheraea mylitta
CAAACAAACAAACAAACAAACAAACAAACAAACAAACAAACAAACAAACAAACAAACAAACAAACAAACAAACAAACAAACAAACAAACAAACAAACAAACAAACAAACAAACAAACAAACTCTTCAGCTTTATATATTAGTATAGATTAAGTATCTATTTATTATATATTTGCTATATATATATATATAAATAAATGTTCCAAACGTTTGTAATGGATGGACAGAGATGAGTCAATTCCAGACATCACTATTGTTCACATATTGATCCAATCTATATCTATCTACAATATATATCTATAATTTTAAATATTCAACTATTATAATTATTTTATACCAGTATTGTAATATATTTTTACTTCCATCCAGCGTCCCGGAATGATTATCATATATGTGTACATTTTGAACTATTTGTGATTCTCTTTAAATCTTGATCGTTTTCTCTTGAGGTAAGTACTCCATTAGAGTAACAGTAAACATACATTTGAATTCATAAGGACTAAGTAATACTTTATTAGGAAACCCAGAACATTTACTTGAATATATAAGGTTTTCACATCTGTTTGCCTTTTTAGTTGCAGTCATAACCACTGTGTTAAAGCATATGGGCGTTAGTTAGAAATATATTGTACTGATTTATGCCCTTATACTTTTAAGATACAATGTGTGAGGAGATTCATACGGATATTTAAATTGTAAATGACATGTTTTGATAAGCATATCGCTCAGCAACATATCATCAAGATATGGCCTCTCATGTCTGTACGTAATTAACTCATAAATGATGTAAAATGCTCTGACAACATTAAATCTAGTTTGCCGTGATTGGAAGTATAAGAAGGTCTGACTACGCCAATGACCCAGCAATGTCTTAACAGCTTCACTGGACTACTAAGGGGAGCGCATAAGGCACTCAGTCAATTTTATTTGACTACTAGGTCAGGAATGCACAGCACACCTCGGCTTAATTAAGAGTAAGTTAATATCAGATTAAATTATGGTGAAACGCCATAATTAATAAAGTATACAAAAGTATTATTTTTTTAGGTATTTAGTGGCATACAATTTTGAAGTACATAATTATTCTAAGTAATAAATTTTGTAACGTTTCTTGGAAAACAAATACAGCAGTTCGATAAGTTATCAAGGTGGTAGAAATGAGAAATAGATGGATAGATCACCGTTAATTCGTAAACTCCAGTACGAAATAGGCACTACGATAGATTGTGCCATCAAACTTTATGTTTTGGATTGAAGTGTGGTTGACAATGTGTACTGCGTCAAATGACGTTGCACCTTTATCTTCTTCAAACAGTAATTAGATCGGATATAAGTGTAATCCTGTAAGACAAAATAAACTTACGAATTACTTGTGTTAATTCATGTAATCTATCTTGTGTTAATTCAAAAGTTTTCTGTTTAATATATGCCTGTATTAATTGTGATAAGTTTACGCTTAAAGTATTAAATAAAGACCGTTGTTATAAGAAAATGCAATATGACATAATTGCGGGCTCGGCGGATGTGTTATCCTGCCCTGATTATAAAAAAAACCTTGTCAAATGATATACCTAACCTTTCCCCGTGAATCGTTTTATTTTAGTCATTTCGAAGAAAAAAAAAGTTTTATCTACTCGTGAAAACCCCATGAAAATCTGTTCGGTAGTTTTTGAGTTTATCGCGAAAATATGGCAGAGGACTTTGTTTTGAATATGTAGTCATACAAACAAGTAAAGAATATAGATTTATTAAGAATACAATAAAACAACACTGATCAATTTGAATTATTTTAAATAAAAACGTTTCATTTTCTTTTTGTTAAAGTGAACAAGATCACTCTGGTTGGTATTAAGAACAAAGTTACCTTTGCAAATAAACTCTGCATTACATTGTGTTATGATAATCTTAAGAAAGTAATTTACTACTTAAAGATTTGTACGTTAAAAAGCTTTAAGCAATGTAGGAGTTTATGTCAATAAGAAAACGGTAAACAAAGACGTTATGATCAAAATCCGAGCTCAAAGTGTGCCTACTTAAATATAAGAAATCCACTTTACGATCACCTTACATGTAGAAGATAAAATTACAAGTCATTTTTTCGATTGTATTAGAGTTGAAGCTGTTTTTGTGTTGGCGATATCTAGGATTATGACATCGTTGGTAATGTTTATGCAAAATATCGCCCACGCTTCATTGGCATGCATCTGGATTCTGGGGCCGCTCGACGGCCAGGCTCGATCGGTGAGGCGCGGTGCGGCGTGATAAATAAGAACAGTGGGCAGTACGCCTACGGTCTTGTTCATACGTGCTTCTACATTTGTGCACTTAACATCAATTATAAAGCTATTATTTTAATCATGATTTAATAAAATATAAATTAAATACATTTGCATGACAGGTACTTGTGAGGTGTGCCGTCTGTAATGTCTTTGTGTTTCAAGATTATAATTATTGACCTATTTTTTAACAATAGTAAAGCATAGGAACTTCCCCAGCGTTCTATGACATATGTTTTTTCAAATGGGGATTGAAACATGCCCTTAATTTTTTTTTTTTTTTTTTTTTCGAACTGACTACGCTATTGACCTAGCAAGGTCTTAACAGCTTCACCGAACTACTAAGGCGAGCGCTTAAGGCACTCAGCCGATTTTATTTGGGCAACTAGCTCAAGGGTGCACGGCACACCTCGGCTTGGCTGTTGCCTGTTACATGCAAACTCGCGACCTAACTTAACTAACCTAGCTAACTATTCATATATGTTTGAGTTGTTGAGACGCATATGTGTACCAAGTATACACGTCTCAACAACCCCTCCATATATATATTTTTTTTTATCGGAAATTTAGAGTTTTTTTTTCAGTTCATTAAGGGAAAAAAATAGAACCCTTCCACTTCCATGTGTAAGCGTATAGGCGTGCACGTGTGTGGGGGTGATCGTGTAGTGTTGTAGCAGTGATGTAAATTTTTTTTGTGTCACTGTATCGCGCGAGCAGCGCACTCAAGGGCTACTCACCGAGGGAACGGACCTAGGCTTGAGTCGCTGCCGAGGGGGGCCTAATCTGGTGTGCGGGAGCGAAATTTACCCCCAGACCACGGCGGCGTGATCTGTGGTTACGCGGGCGTGGGCGTGAACACGCTCTGTTTGGAGAGACAGGCTGGTACTGATCGTTCGCTGCCGTTATTTCATCGGGAGGATCGGTAAAAATATGTCGCGGGCGTCTTTTGTAGCGAGCAGCGTTAGGTACGGTTTCGTATTTTGCAGCGGATACCACTAACGGACTGGGATGATTCACGGCTTTTTCGAAGTAACTACTAGTAAGGGATTTAATGTACGCCCAGATAGAAGGCATCTCCAGATCCTTGTGAAGATCCTTATTCTGGACGTACCATGGGGCACCGGTAACTTTACGTAGAACGCGGTTCTGGAGAACCTGTAACTTTTGAAAATTATCTTTTGACATATGTGCAAAAACGGGACTGCTATATGTCATCACGGGACGGATACATGTCTTATACAAGGTGAGCTTGTGTCTGAGGGACATCTTACTCTTATAACAAAGCAAAGGATGGAGGCGACCCAAGACCATAGCGGCTTTGTTTCGCACTCTATCTATATGTGACTTGAACTTTAAATGCTTATCTAATGTAACACCGAGATATTTGACCTCGCCGGTCCACGGTATATCGGCTTCATATAGCCTGACGGGCTCAAGGTTATTACTACGTCGCAAAGGGTCGAAAAGTATCGCGGCACTCTTATCAGGATTAACTTCTATCCGCCATCGACGAAACCATTCACCGAGTTTGCAAACGGCTTTTTCGATGCGCTTCCTAAGAAAGTCCGACCGCCAGCTGGAAGTGTAAATAACTGTATCGTCAGCATAACAACCTACCTCGACCCCCGGAGACCGAGGTAGATCGCTGATGTACAGGTTGAATAGTGAGGGCGCGAGTATGGAGTCCTGTGGCACACCTGAGCGTATAGGGTGGGGCGGGGATAGTTCCCCATCCACTTTAAAACGGAAAGTCCTATCAGTGAGATAATTGCGGATAATATGAATTAACCTATCGGGTACTCGAGATTTACTTAATTTATGGATGAGCCCTCCGTGCCAGACCTTATCGAAGGCCTTGGCGACATCGAAGAAGACTGCAATTGTGCGTTTCGGTTTTCGTTTCGGATCGGCGTTAAATTTAGAGAAAATGTACTCCGTGAGGCGGAGCACTTGATCTGTACACGAGTGTTTGGCATGAAATCCAAACTGCTCAAGCGGTATTAAATTAAGATCTGAAATCGTGACCTGGAGTCGGTTCAGAAGGAGCCGCTCGTATAATTTACCTAATGTATCCAACAGGCTAATCGGGCGATAGCTATCGGGAAGCGTAGCTTTTTTGCCAGGTTTGTGTATGCCTATCACTACGGCCTTCTTCCAGGCGGCTGGAAAGTGGCCCTGAGACATGGCCGCATTGAAGATGCAGACCAATAAAGCTATGATGCGATCAGGAAGGAGTCTGAGTACTTCGTTCCTGATCCCATCGGGACCTGGGGACTTCCTAAGCTTTAGACGCTTGATGGCATCCGATACTTCATCAAAAGTGATAGGAGTTAGTGTATCAGCTGGCGGGGACGCTAACGCGTGCTCTACCGAGGTCTCGATCGATCCAATATGTATAGGGTCAGTGTTTGCTGTGTTCGGTGAACATTGTTTCTCTAAACTCGCGGCGAGACACTCCGCCTTGTCTATACTATCGAACGCGGGAGGCAACCCGGGGCCTCTATCGAGAGGGGGCATCGGAATAGTCTCGTCTGACTTAAATGTTCGCGCGAGTTTCCAGTACGCCAGATGGGATGGCCGGTTGTCCTCCAGGAGCCTATCCCATCTGTCGGCCCGGATCTCAGAAATACGAATCCTAACCTTCTTTCGTAATAATCGTAACCGATCGCGATTCTCTACACACGGATAAGTGTCGTGAGCTCGAGTCGCGGCGTTCTTTTCCGTGATTAACTTCCTTACGTCGTCTGGGAGTATAAAGCGGCGATCGTTCACCGCTTGTACCTCTTTCAAGGTCTCCCTGACAGCGGTCTGAAGATAGTCGACCAGGGAATCGATAGCCAGATCTGCGTCGGCTTTCGACACCAACACGTCTGGGATCCTGTCTAAACTTAGAGACGTCGGATTATCTTTGAAATAACGCGCGAGTTTCGCGTAATCGGCCACCCTGACCGACGGAGGGGTGGCATCCGAGCACGTTCCTAATAGCAATATTACTGGGCGGTGATCTGAGTCAAGTTCGTGTACGACTTGTATGAGTCGTAACCGAAGCGTGACATTTTTTAAAAGAGCTACGTCTAACACTGTCGGACGACAGTTATCTTGATAGTGAGTGGGTTCCGGAGGGGCTATGACGTCAAAAGCTAGATCGTTGCCTAGTCTGTCCAGTATCTTCCCGTTACGAGAAGTAGTTGGACTATTCCAGATGACGTTCCCGCTGTTGAGGTCCCCCGCTATAATGACGGAGTCTCCTAATTTGAACAACGCTTCTAAATCGGATTTTAATAACTCTTTATTCGGCGAGAGATACGCGGATACTATTATGACGGACGGATGTCCGGTCATCCCTAGTCTGCACACTGACACTTCCATATTGGATAGAGCGGGTGGATCTACTGGCAAACAATATAAGGAGCGTTTAAAATAGATTAGGGTGCCACCTCCGCGGGTGGTACGGTCATTTCGAATTATATCATAATTCGCGATTCGCGGGCTATGCATTTTCGGTTTTAATAAAGTTTCCTGTACGAGGAAAATATCTATTTGTTTATCGCGCAAGAAGGCAGCTACTAGATCGCGCTGTGTTGAGAGATTCCTAGCATTAAAAAATGAAAGAGATAGACCGCGTGGTTTAACCCTATTCATTGCCGCAAACATTGTTAAACCGATTTGTTATAATGAGCACGGGCAAGTTCGTTCATTGTCCTAGCAAGAGCCGGGAAACGCGCGAACGCTCTGAGCATATCCTGACTTCTCTTCGTCACGAGAAGCTCCGCAAAAGGTAAGACGTCTACTACGTCGTGCACGACCATTAACTGGCTAATCCAGTCAACACCGTCGAAAGAAAAGGTGCTGAGGCGGTCGTATTGAATAGGCTTCGCCTGCGTAGGCTGAGCCTGAGGTTTCGGAGTCTGGGGCTGAGGTTTGGGAGCCCAGGGGGCCAGAGGGGCCCGCACGGGTTGCGGCGCGTGCGGCACAGAGGTTGGCACGCGCGGGGAGGGCGCGGGCGCTGCCGGGGTGCGGGAGGCACCCGACAAGCCGGGGAAGGCCTCCACGGACATGAGTGGCGGAGGCGGAGGGCGGGTGGCGGCGACAGGAGCTCTGGCCACCTGTCTCGCTTGCCGAGGGCGTTGCGTGCGCGGGGCGCGGGGACAGCCGCGATAATTCGCGGGATGACCCGCGTTCCCGCACAGAACACAGCTCGGAGGGTCTGCTGAGGTCGGGGTACGCGAGCACTCCCTAGTGGAGTGATCCCCCAGACATTTTACACACCTGGGACGCAGGTGGCAGTTTCTAGCTGAGTGACCGTAACCCTGGCAGTTGTGACACTACAGATACGCCCGTGAGACCGCACACGGACGTGACGTTAAAAATGTCCTTTCCTTCCTTGGTGCGGTCAAGAATGACCAACACCAAGTTGAACTTGACCTTTGTATGCGGGTGGTACATGCGGTGTACTTCCCGGACGGGGAAATTTTTGTCCTTAAGGGACTCTAAAACCTCCTCGGTTGAGATCTCGACCGGGATGCGTCTGAGTACTACACGGAGGAGACGCTCCTCCTCTAATGCATACGTAAAATATCCTATCTTCTGCCTACGAAGGAAATCGGTTAGTTTACGGTGATGGTCGGTGCTGGTTATCTTAACTTGGATGCCTGCTTGGGTGTTCAGGGCGGACGTGTAGTGTATACCTAGTTTTTTGAGTTCGGTGGATATGAACATCCACCGCGATTTGTCTTGAATCGTGATTGGGGGTGGCGGGCGGGGCTTTTTAGCCGACGCTGCGGAGCCGACAGCGTTAGGCTGGGTGAGCGGAGTAGGCGTGGACGTGGACGGGGCGGTGATAGGACTGGTTCTACCCGAACGTGGCCTCACGCTTTGTGACGTAGCCGCGTTAGGCACCCGGGCGCCGTCTACCCTACTCTCTATGCAAGGGAGTTTTTCCGCCGGGCTTCCGGAGCCCGAGTCGGAATCGGAAGAGCGTGAACTGCGGCGGAAACGTTTATTATACGAAACGATTTTGTAACCGTCATCGTCATTTTCAATCGCGGGAGCCGTGGGAATCGCGGGTGACTCGGAGATCGCGGGCGGCACGGTGGACGCCGCTACGTCGAGCTCCATATCGGAGCCGGTCTCCGAGCTGGAGCTTGGTATGGGAGCTTCTAACAGGCCCATATCGGTGTTGTTCGATAGAGACTGTATCGGGAGGGCCGCGAAAGAGTTCGCGGTAGCAACGCGTGGCACATATTGAGCGTCCTTCATGGACGGAAAACAATATCGCGCAAGAATGGCGTCGACGGCATTTTTGTCGACGCCAATGGCTAGTAAATCGTCACGGAGTCCTATGAAAGTATTATTTTGCGCCATTTCGTGGCCTGAGGGGAACGCGAAACAACCTCCCTGCCTTAAAGGCAGGGGGGCACGCCAAACGAAAAACTACGAGACTATACCGAGTCTGGATCAAAAAAGCTATTTAGAACGGAACAAAATAGGTGAAAATATAAATATATACGTGAGCTATATATAACTATATAAGTAACCAAAAAGTAAATAAATATATTAAGAAACAAATGAAGAGTTAGAGAAATATGTAAACAAATAGATAAAAAAAGAGTAAACAAATAAATATATCAAGAAACAATTAAAACAATAAATAAATAGAAAGGAAGGGTCTCACTCAGTTCTAGGAAACAGAACGCAGCTGTGGCACAGGTGTCCGTGCAGGTGCGATCGGAACAATGAGAACGAGCACTCGCGAAGCAATAAATCACTAAATCACGAATATCGAAATCGAGGCGAGCTGCAAAGCAGACAACCGCTCGGGTTGAATGCCAAATCGGAACTCATCAAACATGCCCTTCAATGACGGCAATACTACAGTGTAATGTAGGACAACCACGGATAGCCAGTTCGGAAAGAAATGGTGGGTAAGCCACCTAATACAGTTGACTCGATCCAGTCTAAAACAAATATTGTATTAAACATTAGACAAACTATATTTATTTTAAAATATAAGAAAAATGGATAAACACATCTTATATTTTAATTAAGAATTCTTAAATATTATCTTATTAATGAATTTGTAGGGTTATTAAATTGCATCAATAATTTTGCCTGCATAAAACATTTGTTGCTTAAGTATACTAGTTTTGATGCTTGGTCTTTCAGAAACAACATGAACGCATCACTTCTTCACAAAGAAAACAATCATTATCATCCTGATGTGTATACTGTTTTATAGAGACGTAGATATTTCTCTCTAAATATAAAAATGACGGCATTTATTAGACACTTGCTTAAAATTTCCACAACAAGTTTAAGTGTTTACATATAAAACTTTGACTACTCGTAGATATATTATTTTTATGAGCTAGTTACCTACTTTAAAAATGTAGAAATTCATAGTTTTATAGGATAAAAAAGAAATGTACAATTCTGGGAATTTATACTTAATCTTTTCATCTGGTTGATGTTTCTATGATATAGACATTCCTGTTTTCTACGTTTTTAGTGTTGAGGTAATATGGACAACGAACTATGTATCACAATAATTATGGGTTTAATTTGTGTTATCTACTTAGTAAGTATATTATTTAATCGTTATTTAATTTAAGAAGTCCCTCTTTACTCTTCTTTGTATTTTTAAAATTGATGTAATTTACAGTATTCAGCAGTGTTTTTCTAATTAGACTTCCAGCTAAATAAAAAAACGTTACATGTTTAAATATAATCAAAGACTATTTACAAGTTTCCGCAATTAGCTAAAACTTATGTGATACTTATTATGCTCATTTTTATTGTATTTATAAAAGCAGCTTTAAAATGCAGTTTCCCACAAATATTCATAAAAATGTTTACAAATGTGAAGAGATTGTGACTGAAATAAGAAAGGAGTTTGTGTCTTCTTTAGCTTATGGTTGTTGTGTACAAGCTATTCCAAGAACTTCAAAATATGTAGAATATTTTTTACGTGCTCTGGTAAAGTGAATTTTTAGATAAAGCTTTTATTTCACAAAACTTATTACATGTAAAAGTGCCCTAAAACTTTTCTAAGGCTGTAATTTACTATATTGGATTGTTAGAACCATATCATAAAATGTAAAAGTGAACAAACATATGTGTAAATGGTATTTACAAATATCATTTGGGATTTATCTGAATGTCGTTTGTCGCCATCAGCCTGTATAGGACCATTGACAAGGTGCGTTATACGTTTATTATTTTCTACAAATCTGTTATCACAAAAATGATTTTGTTTCATGGAAACTATGTTTTTTGTCGATAAATTGTGGTCTGTCTTTTATTTTGTCATTAATAATTAACCTTAATAATAATCTGTTTACTGATTCTGAGTTATCTCTCTCAAATGTTACCGTTACTGCTTAGCTTCTTTGAGAAAGGATAATGATCTGTTAATAATGCTAGACATCGTCTATTTCCTAATAAGTCTTGCTAAAATCTGTTCAGCAGTTTCGGAGCTTAGCCCAGACAAAGAACGGACGCTTCAGCTTTAGATAGTCATGTGTATGCTGTGTTTACTAAGATAGTTACTTCGCTGTGATATATCAACTAGATAGTAAGGTTATGTTAAGATTTAATTTATGTTGAGTAACTTCGTGACGTTGTTTCAAGCTTTTCAAGGAGAGATTCTATAGAAACGATAGAGCAAATTTCATAATACATAGCTTGATGGATGAGTGGGAACAACGATTCAACTTTTACACTAATTTCATGGATTTATCCATAAGCGTTTATAGAATAAATATACTATCTGCAATAAATATGTACCTGTGTTAAATATGTTTGCCTATTTTTAACTATGATGACAGCAGCTAACGTCTGATGGAAATATGATTATTAGGTAAGCATTAGATGAGTTCGTGGAAGGCTCAAGTCAAAATATTCTACAAAACCTGTTTCAAATCAGGTATGGTAAGGTTTCCCATAGAGCTATATGGGCACTTGTGACACCATGTTAGCACCGACGTCAAGGTGATGTGGTTATACGATAGATATAAAAATACGAAATTTATATACTATATAAAGGTTCTTACAAATACTTTTTAATAAAGGAAAAAATTTGTTGGTTTTAGTTTAATCTTTTTAATTACATTTGGATTGAAAGTAGTTGCTTTTAGTTTAATCTTTTCAATTACATTTGGATTGAAAGTTGT
>JACEII010000002.1:10973086-11029887 GCA_014332785.1 Antheraea mylitta
GTTGCTTTTAGTTTAATCTTTTCAATTACATTTGGATTGAAAGTTGTTGCTTTTAGTTTAATTTTTTTAATTATATTTGAATTTAAAGTTGTTGCTTTTAGTTTAATATTTTGAATTACATTTGGATTGTACACAATCTTTCTACCGTTTCTGAGTTAACTCATTCAAGTGTTATAGTTACTTCTTAGCGTCTTTTGAAAGGGATAATGACATATAACCCAATTAATAATCTGAAAAGTCGTTTTAAAAGTCTTGTTAAGATCTGTTCAGCAGTTTCGGAGCAGTTTGGATTGTATACAATCCAAATGTATTTAAAAAGGTTAAACTAAAAGCAACAATTTCTGTCAAATTAAAATCGTAATTTATTGAATGTCGTTCACAGAATCTCGATATTCTTTCGGAAAAAGCTTAAAACAAACAATATTTATAAGTGTATTTCCCGGTTTATATGATATTTTCGTAAGGTTTTGTATAACGTTGAGATTTATAAATCTATATGACTCTCCTAGCTTTAGAATCAGTTATATATAAACTGTCAAATTTTAATATAAACTCAAACCATACGTTTTAATAATTTTGCCAGTTCTGGTCAATAACAAATATATTCTAAATAAGAGATTGCCGAATATTTTGGCTAAATATGATAGTAGTTAGCACACCTTTTTTTTTTTTTAACACCTAAGAGAAGATATTTACGCTATACATTTTGCCAAAACTCGGCACTACGTAGCGCTGCAATGCATCAACTCCTATGTATATTGCTCAACCGATCACCCGACAATGGATATAGTCTAGATTCTGAAATATGAGGAATATTTCTATAATATCTATTTTGTTAAGACTCACGTATTTCTTACAACGAATAATAATCATAATTATTGATATAATAAGAACAAGGAATAAGAAATGTGCACAGAGCCGCAACAACAACAATTTCATTAGGTAGATGATCTAAGGCATTTTTAAAAAGTTTATTTTGTATTCAAGCTGTCAAAGTATCTGAATCATAAATTTGCTCTAATTTGTATTGCAACCTTTTTAGTTATACCAGAATACGTATAAATATTTATATTCAATGTTAAATTAATGTTAATTCAGATTCTATTTAACATTGTATGACAAAATCGTTTAGAGTTTGTTTTATTTTATGTATTCCAATGAAGTTGTAAGACGACGTTTTTATGCGGTAGTCCGGTGAAGCTGTTAAGACCTTGCTGGGTCAATAGCGTAGTCATTTTGAAAAAAAGAAGTTTTTTGCACTTACAGTGGTAACGGTTGTTAAATCTTATGAGATACATAAAAATAATGTACGAAGAAATTGCATATCTTAGAAACATCGATAGTGTATGTTTATCTTCCAAGGTAGACCCACAGTAATCGCCTTTATCTTTTACGGATTATTAAAATATAATTGTTAATATACGACCCTATTTTGAACGATATAGTATTAATCCTTAAGCAATAGAATATTTTACCTACGTTGGACGCTTAATGTACTTAAAAGTCTAAATATCATCTCGTTAAATATCTTTGACAATGTCACAGATACAAAATTAAGAGCGACAAGCAACAAGGTCGTTTATGTGAAGTTTTTCGTATCTTGTGTGACAATATGAAAATGCTAAAAAAATTATCTAAAACATTTACACATTTCGACGCGGAATAAGTATATTATTATACCTATACAAAAGCGGGTGGAGCGCTACTCAAAACTATAATAATAATAAATTTATTCCATTTATATGTAAATATCAAAACATAAATCTATACTTAACTATTGCTGTAACCTTTACTTTATAGATCACCAATTGTGTTACAAAACTAACTCATACCCTCGACTTTGTTTTCATCAAAATAGTTTCCTTATTACGTAGGAATTTCGTGATTTAATTGTAAAATGTATTTTATGTTTTAATTGCAATTTTGTCGTCACTATATTCTCCCTGTAACACTTTTACCGTATTAAATTGCTTTGTTAAATTTCATCCTTACTATACAATGTAGATTAAATAATACACTAAAAAGTAAATTTTCAAAAAAAAAAGAATTAAAAGCGGAAAATAAATATTTTATCAAATTAACCAAATTATTTTTTTTAATTTGCTTTGTTTTTCCCTTTTTAGTGTACATAAATATATTTTACTAAAACATGCGGGTCACCTAATGGTAAGTGGTCACCGCCGCCTATGGACACTTGCGACACGAGAGTAATCACAAATGCGTTGCCGGCCCTTAAGAAAGGAGTAGGCTTGTTTCTTGAAAGTTGTATTACTTTGTCACGGATCCCATAATCAGAACCTAACCAAACTCTCATCAAACTACCCTTGAAGTACATTTTTTTGCAATAAAAAATGAATCATCGAAATCGGTTGGCGTGATATTGAGTTACTCGTCTATTTGTCGTGTACATACTTAATGAAAATTTAACACTTATACGGTTTTGCACTGGATACCGTTGTCAGAACTAGACCAAATTGAAATGGGACCACACGGGAAGTACCAGCTTTCAAATAAAAAATATATTATCAAAATCGGTTCGCCCAGTCCAAAGTAATGAGATAACAAACATAAAAAAAAAATACAGAGGAATTGAGAACCTCCTCCTTTTTTTGAAGTTGGTTAAAAAGACGTCTGTACGATAATAAAGAGTCGTCAAACAGTACACTTCAATTTTATATATATTTTATAACATAACTGATTTTATAACATTTACAATTTACATGTAAATAAACATCCTCAAACGACATTAATATTTTATGGATTTTAAATCGTCTTATATACATTTTATTTTATTCTGTATTTGTAATCAAATAACAATGTGATTTTTCTTTAAATAATTAAGATAATGAAAAAGATAGTGTGCTTAAAAAGTATAAGGTAATTCTGCGGTAGTAGCAGAGTATAATATCCTTGAGGTTGCGTCCACGCAGTTTTCCATGAGTCCTCGCCCCCACTCTTGCGCACGCAGACAAGGTTTCCGCGCCTGTGTCATACTCAGTCATAGTCGTATTTCCGTCCCTCTCGCGGTTGCGTGCCCAATCGATAACACACCATCGATACAAAACGAATGTTTTACAAACTTTTCTGAATGAAAAGTCCGTGTAAAGTATGAAAAGGCCACACGTAAACACATTCGAGTCGTGCACCAGTGTTTTGTAATTCGAATTTATTTAGTTTTCGTGTTTCCATTTATCCATAATAAACGCAGTGCTTCTGTGGTATAATGTCGTTGTGTTTTCAGTGAAGATATTGTGTTTACTGAAAGAATACGCTTTGTTTACATTGAGGTTTGTAATTTTTTGTCTTGTCATTGTTTTTATTTCTTAGTTATTCATATTGAATGTTTTATACATATTATTTTAAAGTACCAATGTATTTTATATAACTATGAAAATCTAAATCGATACAGATTGTTGTTACAATCAAATTCCAAAAGACTACGGTGCGTAATATTTGAAATTACATTTTATTATAAAATTATAATAACTAATATATGTTAGTGCGCTTTACGAGTCAATATACTATTAACACGTATTCATATGAATCATTAAAAGCCAATTGAGTGTATTGAGTAAATAGGAATCTGTCAATCAACATATGTGTACATCTATGTTTTTTGTAGAATTATTACGATAATACGTTCATTATATCTAGAATTAGGTAGTTCTTCTATATACTTACTTGATAGACGATACAAATTCTGCAGGCTTATTTGGAAAACAATGTGTAATATTTTCCTGTATATTTTATTTACGGCAGTGAGGTTAGCTGTTACATTATGTGCACAGTGTATATAAGGTGCTAATACGATATTTATTGACGCATATAAGTTTAGTTGTGTAGGTTTCGTCCTTGAGCTATTGTCGTAATTCTTTCATCTTATACATTACGTGGGTTTAGTAATATTTTTTGGAGTCTAGAAATTTTTTTTTTTCTTTGACTATGAATCTTTGCTTTTTGTCTTTTCATCGCATTATCTATATCACGATTTACTAACATATTTAGTAATGTAATTTCTCATTATATAAAAAAATCGGATTATTCTTAAAAATTAATTATTATTGAAGTTATACGTCTTTTGACGCGTTGGGGAAAAATGATGAGAGTAAATTTTACGATCCGCGCGCACACCGTCACGAAAAACCGACATCCAGAAATTTGCTATATCAACTTTTTATTTCTTTGTATTTAAACTTTCAATGTATTAGATACCTTTTTTCTGTTGTCGGTGTAGTTTTTTCTAAAAACGTAGAATAAGGCGAAAGATACAATTTTTGAAAAGATTTTTATCTTGTTAAGCCAAAGAAGTATATGTAACTTCTAATGCGTGTACATAAGTACACATACACTGTTTTATTATTTATTTAATATTGACAACTAATATATTTTTCATGATATCTCGTTCATTTCTGTGTAGATATAATGAATGTAGTAACGCAAGTTTGAGGTTTTATATAAAAGAGTAAAGGTATTATTTACACTTATTATTTCAGTCTTTCTATAAATAAAATAATGTAACTTAATGAACAAATTACGCAAGATACAAAAAAGATACAAATTCACATTTCCTATGTAGAAAATTATCACATTTTTAATAAGGTTTGGTTATGTTTATATTTTTTTTGTATATATAGCAAAGAGTGTTAGAGTAGTGTGTTAACCTGTGTAAGTCTTGATAGTAGTGGGTTCACCAGAATCGCAACACTAATTTTTGGCGGGATTCTTGTTTTTTTTTTTTTCGAAATGACTACACTTTTGACCCAGCAAGGTCTTAGCAGCTTCACCGGACCACTAAGGCGAGCGCTTAAGGCACTCAGCCGATTTGATTTTGGCAACCAGCTCAAGGGTGCACAGCACACCTCGGCTTGGCTGCTGCCTGTTGCATGCAAAATCGCGACCTATCCTAGCTAACCAAGCTAACTATTCATATATGTATGAGTTGTTGAAATGTATATGTTTACCAAGCATACACGTCTCAACAACTCCATATATTTATTATCGGAAAATGGAGACTTTTTTAGTTCGATAAGGGAAAAAAAAGTAAACCCTTCCACTTTCATGTATAAGCGTGTGCGCGTGCACATGTGTGGGGGTGATCGTGTAGTGATGTAGCAGTGATGTATATTTGTGTGTCACCGTATCGCGCAAGCAACGCATTTAAGGGCTCCCTACCGAGGGATCGAACCTAGGCTTGAGCCGTTGCTTTGGGAGGCCTAATCGGGTAAGGGAGGCCAAATCGGGTTGGCGGGATTCAGCCTTGCTCTGGTGTTCTAGTACGCAGGGTGTGCTTAAGCAAACAACACATTTTTTTTATTTTTTTTTTTTTTATTGGAGCACGACAAAGTGACTGCACTATACCTGATGGTAAGCATAGTACAATCCAAAAACAGTGGCGACCACCGAGAGACAGATCATCCATCGTCGGTCGCCGCTGTCATGCCGGCCATAATGACGAAAGTCACCTGGTACTGGATATGCACAGGCTGATCCCGAAACGCGACGCGCAAAAGCGAGTCACTATGACGGGCTTTTTCGCCATGTACATGGTGGTTGCGACCTAGTCGGGCTGTAAAACCCTACCACCCCGCTATCGCCATTGCCTCGTTTGTTGATCAGCAGGGTGCACCACGTGCAGGTGAGGTTGGCTTAGGTGTCTCAAGTCTTAAGATGTTACTCGACACCCCTTACACCCCATTACGCTTACCAGCAAGGTTATTGAGTATAGCATTTTGTTAATGACTGGACTTAGTAACAATACTTATCTTTTGTAGTTATAGATGGCTGCAGTAACAATTTAACATTAAATAGGTTAGATGTATATTTTTTCATACTATTGCAAGTTGTTATTATTTTTCAGCGAATCTATCAATCTATAATTTAATTTATTATCAATTTCTCTTAATAAATTAATATTATTTGATACACTATTATTGCATACTAGCCTCTGCCCGAGTCTTCGTTCGCGTGCAATAGTTACTTTGGGCTAATGCTAACACGCAGCGGAAGCTCTAAAGTGGAAAACTAAGCCCCGATTTTGAAACATTCTCCATTGGTGCTCCGCTCCTATGGACCTTAGCGTGATGATATATAGCCTATAACCAAACCTCGATAAATGAGCTATATAACACTGAAAGATTTTTTCAAATTGGACCAGTAGTTCCTGAGATTATCCCGTACAACATCACAGTCTCACAAACTCGCATACTTTACCTCTTTATAATAGACTAGCTGTTAGCCGCGGCTTCGCACGCGTTTTTTTAAATATATTAAATAAATTTAAAATTGTGATTACACATCTAGTGTAAATTACAATAATACTATTTCAAAAATATTTGTATCACACGCACATCATCTACTGTAACAGGTAACGTGTACATTATGTATGTGAATACTAATAGTGTATCGAATGGGATGGGATTATGATCAGCCACATAACTGGAATTTTAAACTATATATCACCCTCAGTGCTCACACTATATAAGAAAATAATGAAAATATGAAGCTACACATTATCGAACAATATTAAATAAAACAGCTAATTAGTTACTTATTTGCCCGTAAAATTCCCGTTCAAATATTACTTGTAGTCCGGTGAAGCTGTTAAGCGTAGTCATTTCTAAGAAAAAAAAACATTCAAATAGGTCCAGTCGTTTCGGAGATTACCCGGAACAAATAAAAAAACAGACATATCGACAGAGTTCAAAAAAATGTTGATGTTTGTAGCATCACAGATTGTATTCACCAAAAATAATTTATTTTAATATAAATTACACTCACTTTACTTTTATAATACATAATATATCACAAATAAAAAATTGGCAACAAAACGAATGTAGAATAGAGTTTTTTAAGAGTGTTTGGCGGGATTTCAGTCTACCATGTAGTGGATTTTATATTTTTTTCATAATATTGTGTTACATGATTCTATATCGCGTAGAAATTGGTTGCGTATTATATAATATCGTTCGTTTATTTTGCATAAGTGAAATGAATGAGAAATAAAACCACGAAGCATTAATTCTATGGTCTTGAAGATTAAGAAGATAAAAAATTACGTTATATTATGTAGAGGATTCGGCGCTTATACCTTTACATTAACTTGGACATAAAAGAAAACTAATTATATTGACAACTTCAGAATTGGCTGTATGGATTAATTCCTTCGACTGTCTTATTGGACGAATATTATTACTACTAAACTTTCTGAATAACAACACAAAATAAACTTAAGAAATGTTTGCGATATAAACGTAACACGTATAATTAAAAATCGAAAACAAAACTAACGTAGAATAAACTTTTTTAATAGGAATACAAAATAAACCATGAAAATATTTTTGATAGAATGTTATCGCGTTACCATGGCAACGCATATAATACTGACATTAACACGCAGCGGAAGCTTCCAAAATAGCCCGATTTTCAGACATTCTTCATTAGTGCTCAGCTCCTTTTGGTTTTAACGTGATGATATGTAGCCTAGAGCCATCCTCGATAAATGAGCTATCTAACACTAAAATAAACTTTTAAATCGGATCTGTAGTTCTTGAGATTATCGCGTTCAACCAAACAAACAAACAAACAAACTCTTCAGCTTTATATATTAGTATAGATAAATAATTAATGAGTATATAGTTGTTTAAAAATATATATCAAAAATGCTAATTCACTAGTTTTACCTGGTTGTTTGTAATAATTTAAAAGACAGCGGATATAGTGGCCCAGTAGTCGCAGGAAACCTGACTAACCAATCAACTGTCGACTGTTACATTATTCGTGTCAACTATTGTTTATACAGACTGACTTATTTAGATTTCTGTATGACGGTTTAGAATTCAAATGCATATTATATATAAGCATAAAGCAATACATACTGTATTAGGTCTTCAAGATAAACATGTTATATATAGAACTCATAAATTATGGAATTCGAAAGCGTATCAATATATGTTGTGTACATGCCATTAAAATGTTTTGTGATCATTACAATGAACCTTTTTTTTATATCATAGGAGGCAAACAAACAGATGGGTCACCTGATGTTAGGTGATCACCACCGTCCATAGACACTTGCAACACCAGGGGAGTCATAAGTGCGTTGCCAGCCTGTGTTTGGCAGGGCGGGGGTTACAAGAAGGGAAGGAGGAAGGGGAAGGGGAGGGTAGGTGGGTCTCCGTCTCTCTCACTGACCGAACGAAACGCAACAATGCAAGCACTGTTACTTCACGTCGGTTTTCTGTGAGAGGGCGGTGCTTCCCCGGACAAGCCGACCCATTCATGCTGAAAACAATAATAGCTTCAGCTTGGCTCTACCACTACTATTAAAACACTTCGATTTGCCAATTTCCATGATCTGCCAATCACTGATGTAATTTATAAATATCAGACATACTAACATGAATCTAAACATACATAATTTTCGGTAATTGTATTGTGTATTTAAGTGCATTATCTCCTATACTACAGAATGCAGTCATCATTAATTAATCACTATGAATTTAAGAATCCGCATTCCGTAGTAAAAAACAATGGACTGCAATGATGAACTTAATTGCAGTCTTTGACTCACTGTTTTGTTATAGCTTAGCTCCTTAGTTCTAAGTCTATGAATTACGTATTGTTTGTTAGGTACAATATTAAATAGATAAAGAAGTAGTAGTATCTAACTTGTCGTTTTTTGTAAACAGAAGTAACATATAGAAAAAAAACAGGGTGTGTCATAAAGACACACGATTGAAGTGAAAAGTTGTATTTGGGACATTTTGTATATTGGAACATTTTAATTAAGAAATACTGCTAAAAGTCAACGTCAACTGACTACGCTATTGACCTAGCAAAGTCTAATAGCTTCACCGGACTACTAAGGCAAGCGCTTATGGCACTCAGCCGAATTGATTTGGGCAACTAGCTCAAGGGTCACCCATCCAAGTACTGACTGCACCTGACGTTGCTTAACTTTCGTGAACGGACGAGAACCGGTGTTTTCAACACTCTAACCTACAGAGTTGTTAATTCCCAATACTTAAACGAAAAAAAATTGCTTTCATAATAACATTCATAAAAAATTACAATAGGTGCAATCGTTCTAAAATAATTCGCGTACATTGTATTTTATTGCATAGTCCGGTGAAGCTGTTAAGACCTTGCTGGGTCAATAGCGTAGTCATTTCGAAAAAAAAAAAAAAATTTTGTTAGGAATATTATACCAACTTACTTATTTCATTTAAGTGTATAATTATTAGCCTGTTATATTTATGTCTCCTACGTCTGTCTCATATAGTTTTATACACATCTGTCGATAAAAAACAGGTATAAAACATCAACGAAGGCGTTATTATATTAGATTGAAATATAATGACAGCGTTTTGTCTGTGATGTGCCTACGCATACTTTTTAGAATACGTCGAAATCATTGTTACGAAAAAAATAGTTATTTTAGATCAATGATCTTTGACATTAGGCTCTTCAAGATCAATGCGTCCGAGGAACTGGTTTTGCAAATGTTTTCTATATTGTTTTTTTTTTTATATGTGTTCAATTAGGCGGGTTCGAAATCCAGGTAAACATTTCTTTCTGATCGTTAGAATGTGGACGACAGTGTAGCTTTGTTTACAGTATTAAATTAATTTTAGGAGGTATTTGTGTACAATGTGTTACTATATTACACAGATTTCATAGGCCCTATTATTGAGAGAGCTTTCCTGGTTGAATTGACATGAAGTGTGGTTTCGTAAGAAATACATTTATGGCAATATATAACAGTATAAATATGAATGATAAACATAAACAACATAACACGCTGATTATGATGCCTTATCTCAAAGCATCCTAATATTTTTTTAAATTTCATAGTAGGTAAACGAATAGTTGGGTCACCTGATTTTAATCGAACACCACCGTCCATAGACACCAGTAACACCAGTAACACCAGAGGAGTCACAAGTGCGTTGCCAGCTTGTGTTGGTGGGAAAGGGTGGAGTGGGAAGAGGAAAGCAGGGGGAGGAAGGTGGTCCCCTAGCGCTCTCATGGACCGAGCGATACGCAACAATGCAAGCACTGTTACTTTCCGTCGGTTTTCTGTTGGTCGGGTGGTAATACCCCGGGCGAGCCGACCCACTCGTACTGAAACCAGTAATGTCTTCAGCGTGGCTCTACCACCTACAAAAATACTACAATGGGCTCATAATCTTTTTAAATCACATGTATTCTAATTAATATTGTTAACGCGAAGATGTGTTCGTTTGTTTTTTTGTTATGCTTTAACTACTCAACCGATCACCATGAAATTTTGCATAAACGTGGCCAGGAGTACAGAAAATAACAAAGATACCTACCATTCGAATAAAAAACTATTCACGAGGGATATGTCATTAATTTACATTAATGCGAGTGAAACCGCTGCCAAAAGCTTGTGAGCTAATAACTTTATAGTAATAATAATAGCAAATAATCACCCGAATTTTGTAAAAGTTGACTGAAGAAGTTATCTACATAATAACATTCCTTAATCTCAAATAATTAGGTACCCCAAATACGTTCTTCAAATTTTCACAAGACTTCAATTTATAGTCTTTAAATCACACTAATAGATTAAAATATAATGCTTTGGTAATAATAATAATTTTTCTTCATTTTATTGTTTTGGCTCCGTAGAAGCATTTGTCAGTGTCAATGTTCCATTGAAAGGAGATTATAAAATATTTTACGCAATAAGTGTCGTGTGATTATTTAAATAATCCAACAAGATGGTGGCTTCCTTGATCCTCCTCTTGATGTTCCTTCCTTTCCAGAGAGTTTGTGACGTCTCAGAATTCATGGTCCATGGTATTATTTTCCATTCATTTCACTTATGCACAATAACCGAACTGTATAATGTAAAACACCACGTAGCTTACAAAATGTAGAGTCAAATAACACAATGTTATGAATATAATATAAAATCCATTACATGACAGACCAAAATCCCGCCAAAAACTCTAATAATAATTATACACACATTAAGTTCGCTTCGTGCACAATTATAATTCATTTGTTCGGGTACATTTGCGTCGGTTAAGAATGCTCATTAGTTCATGATGCCATGGATCCATTATGTAATTTTGGACAGGTAAGTTTTTCTATCGTTCAAAGAGGACCATTTAGTCTTCAGAAAAGATAGCAATATTCTTTAATTAAATAATAAATTAATATCTATGTAAAAGTACAACATATACGATTTGAATTAAGTCTTTTTTTTATGTAATAAGCCGAATATATCAAACTGATTACAATGGTTACAATTACAGGTTATAATTTTTTCAAAGTTTTATTGTAAACAAAAACAATTGAATCTCTTGTTTGTAATGGAAAAAAATCAGAAAATACTAAATCGTTTTTAAAAATACTTTCACTCATAATAAGCTAAATTATTAGCGAGTAACGTGGACTATATTTTATTGTAAAAATCTAGATTTACGCGAGCGAAATCGCAAGCAAAAGCTAGTCTTATACGTAAAAACAATTTTTTTATACTTTATTTTTGGCAATCAATCTTTCAGATTATTACTGCCATTGTCACGTAGCCAATAATATTACAAGCGTCGTACGATCATTTCAATATCAAGCGTGGTGTGAATCAATATTCTAACAAGATGGTGGATCTCTTGTTAGAACCCTTCAGGGAGTTTTTGTGGCACCTCAGAATTTCATGCTGCGTAGCATTATTTTCCATTCACTTCACTTATGCACAATAAACTAACCACATTACATAAAACACCACCGACTTTACACAATATAGAGTCAAGTAACACAAGATTATTAATAAAATATAAAATCCACTACATGACAGACTGAAATCCCGCCAAAAACTCCCAACAATTTTCTTGTTCCTGTTATAAGAGTTTAGCAGTACCTTCGACGTAGCAATAAATAGACAAAGTTATTGCTAAATAGTAAAGTTATTCTGCTGCAATGCCATCTAGTGACAAATTATATTGAAATTATTAGTAGCAAAATGTTCTACATGAGAAAAGGATACATACGGTTTGCCAATTTCTATGACAACTGACCAAATACTTTAGCACTCTTGTATATATTAACATTCATTTTTATATACTAGCCGTAAACAGCAACTTTCATAGCGTGGAAATTAGCAAATTTGGTTCAGTGTTAAAATACACATAGGACACGTTCGGTTCTGGACACTGCTTCTATTGATTAATATATTTGACCGGAACCTTATTTTTGTAACAGAAGCAGCTTAATTTACTCTTGATAATATCAGCTATCTGCCCGTGAAAGTGCTACGAAAATCAGTGCATCCGCTTCAGAGATTAGCGGGAATAAACAGACAGACAGATAAAATTAAAAAAAAAGTTTTTTGTTGTAAGCCCTACATGCACTTTTATATCTATTTAGTAAAAATCTGTTATTTTTGTATTAGAAACATAGACTTTTATTGTATCTACATGAATAGATATAGCTAGCATATATTGTAAGTGTGAAGAATGAATTTGATTAACAGCCCATGTAAGGGTTTGCAAAATCGTAAGCACACCCAATTAGTCCTCCCACGGCAGCGGCTCAAGCCTAGATTCGATCCCTCGGTAGGAAGCCCTTGAGTGCGTTGCTTACGCGATACGGTAACACACATATATACATCACCGCTACAATACTACACGATCACCCCCACACACATGCACGCCCACACGCTTACACATGAAAGTGAAAGGGTTTACTTTTTTTTCCCTTATCGAACTGAAAAACTCAATTTTCCGATAATAAATATATGGAGGAGTTGTTGAGGCGTGTATGCTTGGTACACATATACGTTTCAACAACTCATACATATATGAATAGTTAGCTAGGTTAGCTAAGATAGGTCGCAATTTTGCATGCAACAGGCAACAGCCAAGCCGAGGTGTGCAGTGCACCCTTGAGCTGGTTGCCAAAATAAAATCGGCTGAGTGCCTTAAGCGCTCGCCTTAGTAGTCCGGTGAAGCTGTTAAGACCTTGCTGGGTCAATAGGGTAGTCGTTTCGAAAAAAAAAATCGTAAGGGAATGCTGTTCCTATTGGTTTCCTTTTAAAGTTACATTACACATACTTGCAGGTGGCATAGTCATAACAAGAACCGACATGCAAGTATGATAGGTATTGGCATTGTGTGAATATGACACACGCATCTATTAGTATGTTAGCTAGCTTGTAGTATCGTTTCCTAAAATTCATGCCAAAGACTGGCGTTTCGCCTTAAATTTTACATCACTTGTTTGCAAAAAGTCATAAAATATAAAACCGGCAGCATTGCTGTTAATAAGGCACCCAAAAGACCTGTAAATAGAGGGCCTAATATGTAAACCCACATACTACCCAGACAACTGTCACTTTAACCCGGGTCACGTAGGGGTGCTAGTGTAAGATGCTATATTTATTGAACCAATGTATGTATGTGTATATTATAACTTGTATTACATCTGCATTATTCCCCGCTTCAGCATTTTATTTCACTCCACCGGCAACAGCCGACACGAATCCACGATGTTACCAAATACCGAAACACCAAAGAATAAACAAAGTAGTAATTTCATACTATCTCCTAAGGACGCAAAGTATTTAACATACATTTCATAGCGAAAAACAAGCTACAAGCTTGGAGCTCTTAATTAGGCAATTATAACTAGCGTGCTTATTATTACAAATATGTGTAATTTTGTCAGCAATATGTTAGATAAACCTTTGTATATATACTATTATTCCTCAAATACTAGACTGTCAACCTAAGGATCGCCAGTGACTTCCCATTTTCGGTTCCAAATATCTAATATATGCTAGCCACCTATCGAAAGCAGTCGATTCATCTTGGAAGGCGTGCCGTCCCTTACCTGCGTTTGCAAGTATCTATCAATCTATGGAATAAATCCATAGATATACTGCCTTGATTATAAAAAAGACTTGACAAATTATATACCCAAATTTTCTTCATGAATCACTTTATATACGGGTGAAAACCGTATGAAAATACATTCAGTAGTTTTTGAATTTATTTTAATAGACAGACAAACAAACGTGACAGAGGATTTTGATTCATAATAGTAGTGTTATATAAGATATTCTGATATTTCCGGTACATGGTGCATTTTTGTCGAATATTCTCTAAAGTACTATAATTACTTTTAATTAATATAATTAACAAGTTGTGCTATATGGCGATTGCCTCAAACTGGGTTTTTCTGCAACTCAATCTGTCGACATACTTTTGTAGAACTGGTAAATAAATAACTATATAAACTTTAGATTTATGTTAGTCACATCGGCGGTGATAAGCGATCGTTTTCTTAGAAACTTTGTCATGCTCCGGCTTGTTTGCTTAGCTTTGATGGCAATAACTTCTTATTTCCTATAAGCAATTTTAGGACACGCATGTTAGTAATAAACAACACATGTTGTTAGTCTAAATTTATTTTAGTTTTAAATTTATATGAAGCGTGTATTCATAGAAATCCGTCATATGATTGCATTGTTTTTGGTTTTTACCAAATTTGCTTTAAGTAATTTTAATAAAATATTTCGTAACTGGTAGAGCCACGCTGAAGCTTTTACTGGTTTCAGCATGAATGGGTCGGCTCGTTCGGGGTAGTAGCATCCACGTGAAGTAACAGTGCTTGCATTATTGCGTTTCGTTTGTGTTACTGAGAGCGCTGGAGGCCAACTTCCCCTCCATCCTCCCTCCCCCTCCCCCGAACTCAAGTTGACAAAGCACTTGCGAGACCCCTGGTGTTGCTAGTGTCTATGGACGGTGGTTGTCACTTAACATCACGTGACCCGTCAGTTCGTTTGTCTCTTATGATATAAAAAAAATAGTTTTGATAAAACTTTTTATTAAGTGCCCAAATCCTATATATAATTCTAGTTTCTGCCCGTGGATTTAAAAGTACCTTATAACATTTTAACATTTTTCTGTATTTGTGGTAATGTGTATACAAAATGTCATGATGATTGCTTCAGTATTTAAGGTGTAAAAGTATAATAATTGGACAAACAATTTAACTTTCATATTTATAATATTAGTAAGGAATATAAAATTCTATAAAATGCTAAGTCACTCTAACTATTTATCCATCGGTTAACGAACTAAAAGTACTGAAGCTTATTATTATTTCCTTTCAAATTGTAGGTATAAATATAGGTCTCTGGCCAAATTTTACTGTATTTCATACATTAGGTAATGTATAGAACAAGTTCTGAGGTTAAAAATAAATTAAGTCGATAGAAAATACTTACTTATACATTCTGTTTCAATAACTAATTGACTGCAAATTTAACAATTCATGCGAGTGATTCCGTTGTTACAGTTATTTATATATTTTTCCTCTCAGAAACGGAGCTAATGGTGCTTATTAGATTTTATATTTATCTAATAATTTCAGCTTTAACGTTTATCTAGATAACGTCCCTATTTATTAATTTTAGACAACTCTTATTTATAGTTCTGTCATCCGAGTACTAAGCTTTTATTCAATCACCAAAATCGTATATTCTAATTAAATAAATTATCATTGGAATAAATTAAATTTAAGATTTAAGCGTATGAGGTTATAATAATTCTTGTAATAACGTTAACGTTCGTATCATAATAGTTCGCGATAGGACAGCTTGTATTTTACTGGATTACGAACCCGATTAGGCCTCCCACGGCAGCGGCTCAGGCCTAGGTTCGACCCTCGGTAGGGAGCCCTTGAGTGCGTTGCTTACGCGATAAGGTGACACACAAATATACATCACCGCTACAACATTACACGATCACCCCCACACCCGTGCACGCCTACACGCTTACACATGAAAGTGGAAGGGTTTACTTTTTATCCCTTATCGAACTGAAAAACTCTCAATTTTCCGATAATAAATATATGGAGGAGTTGTTGAGGTGTGTATGCTTGGTACACATATACGTTTCAACAACTCATACATATATGAATAGTTAGCTAGGTTAGCTAAGATAGATCGCGATTTTGCATACAACAGGCAACAGCCAAGCCGAGGTGTGCCGTGCACTTTTGAGCTGGTTGCCAAAATGAAATCGGCTGAGTGCCTTAAGCGCTCGCCTTAGTAGTTCGGTGAAGCTGTTAAGACCTTGCTGGGTCAATAGCGTCAATTCGAAAAAAAAAAATACTGGATTACGACAAACAAATGAATGCTAATTTGTATTCTAAACCTGTCATATTGCCGACTATGTTTGATCGTTTCATTACTAAATATCATGCGAGATGGCAATCAAATCAATAAGTTAAATGCAAGTTTACAATCATCATCATCAGCTTGTAAGAGACACACTGCAAGGCCATAGGCCTCTTCCTGAAGGAAGGTATGGGCATAATCACCACGTCAGCCGACGACATATTGGCGATTTCAAACTCTGAGAAATCCACAGTTCTATATTTTTCCCATATACAGTAAGTAGTACTACAAGAACATTTCTCAGGTCAGGTTTCCTCACGATGTTTTCCTTCACCGTCAGCCGATAGTGTTACTAATTTAAATTAGTAAATGTACGTGAATTCCGAATAATTCGTTGGTACATGCCGAGATTCGAACCTGCGTACATCGAAATAATATTCCACCGGTCAAACCACTAGGCCACCACGACTTCACAATACAATTATAAGCTTACAATAGATAAAATTATTAGACAACCATAATAAGGACTTGTATTCAGTCTACGAATGTAAATCAGTGTCTGTACTTTTTAGAGTTTTGGAAAATGTTGCAGGCATTTTGGAATAAGTAATAAAATACATTACAACCATTTTTATAAATGTTTGTCTGTTTGTTCGAACATGCATCACTGCTAAAGTACTGCGTTCAGGAAAAAAAACCGAACCGAAAATCATAAAGCATATCCTCGAGTAACATTTAGTCCTAGCTTCATTAAAATTGGTTCACTCTATCAAAAGTTATTGTAATTTAAATGATGACGCGACTTAAGTACGAGAGAAAAGTAAATAAGTAAATGGACCTAATATATTAAGATGATTTTATTGGCTACCTACTGTTTTTATTTTATATTAGGTTTTACGCGGACGGAATTACGGGCATAACTAAAACATTACATATCGATTATTATGCTAAATATAATGATACAGGCTAGAATATTGCTGTAGTATACAGATGCTTCCTTCCAACGTATCGATAGCCTAATAACTCGGTGTTTAGTCTTTCAAATTGTTTGCTGGGAGGTACTATTGTGTAATATGATACATTGCAAGTAATAAAAGTACGAATAATTACGAATTTATGATGAAATTTATTGGTTTAGAGAAATATATATACAGGCTCGTTACTTATATACTTATATCCTCTCTTGTAACAACGTGTATAGCTATTTATATAAGAAACCGTTGTATACTTTCTAACGAAAATATAAGGTTGATTATTGTTATGTACGTTTTTCCAAAGCTGTAAAATTGCAAATTAACCGAGTAGCAATAATGTACACGTGCTCTTTGTTTATATTATAGGAGCGGGCACGTGTTATGTTTAGATTGTAGAATTATTCGTAATGTTTTTTATAAATATAATAACAAAAAAGTATATATCGATTAGATTACGTGTTTACGTTAATTGATTCTTACGAAATCAATCCAAAGGTTTTTTTGAGTTAAGAATTTAATAAAGTTATAAATGAATTAGTTTTGTATTGGGTAAATTAATTAATTACATAATTCATAGAGATATTATTATTACCGTTTTCTAATTTGTTTTGTTATCTTTTTATATATCATATAGGAAGTAAACGAACATGTGGGTTATCTGTTGTTAAGTGATCACCGCCGTCCATAGACATTAGCAACTCTAGAAGAGTCGCAAGTGCGTTGCCAGCCTGTGTTTGGGGGAATGGAGAGAAAGAAAAAGGGGAAGGGAGAGGAGAGGAGAGGGGAGAGGAGATGGGTTTCCGGCGCTCTCACTAACCGAACGAAACGCAACAATGCAAGCACTGTTACTTCACGTCGGTTTTTTGTGAGAGGATAGTGTTACCCCGTACGAGCCGACCCATTCATGCTGAAACCAATAATAGCTTCAGCGTGGCTCTACCACTTACAAAATATATATTATATTCTTATATTGTATATACTATAATATATTTATATTATAAAGAGGTAAAGTTTGTAAGTTTGTGACGTTGTAGGGGGTAATCTCAGGAACTACTGGTTAGATTTGAAAAAATCATTCAATGTTATTATTAATTAATTATATGCTCATTTATCGAGGATGGTTATAGGCTATATCATTACGCTAAGACCAATAGGAGCGAAGCACCGATGAAGAATGTTTAAAAATCGGGGTTCTTTTCCTCTTGAGACCTTCCACTGCGTGTTAACGTTAGCCCAAAGTAACTATTCCACGCGAACGAAGTCGCGGGCAGAGGCTAGTTTCGTATACAAAAAGTAATTGCATATTATCACACACCATAAAAGCTTTTTAGAGAGACACTGAACACTAGAAGGGATAATAAATAATAATCAATAAGTTAAATTATCATTCTACAAGTTAAGAATGTAAAATGTTATTAAAACAAAAAATGCGGAAATATTTAAAACAGCAACATACATCCAAATTGTTATTGTAAGTCAAAACTTGAATTGAAAAAACTTGTCCTGGCGACATAATAATAACTGACTGACTGACGTATCAATGCACAATCCAACCTACCAAGGCTAGGGCCGTGAAAATTTTTGTTAAAAAAATCCATCATTTTTCGTCACTTACTCTTTTATCTAATCTATCTATCCAATATATCTTTAAACGAGCAATTCTTGTAAATTGTACAAGTATAAGTATTGTATATTCAGGATCTCGGAAACGGCGTTAGCGATTTCCGCGAAACTTAGTATGTAGGTGGTTTCGGGGACGATAAATCGTTCTAGCTAGATTTCAATCATAAAAAACTGTTTCATTCGAGTTTTCGGGCAATGAAAAAATATAGCTAAAATATAAGGTCAATTTTGCCGCCGATGTCAAAACAAAAATAGCTCAGATGGAAATCGGCTGCTTCGAAAATTGGTCCAACCCTAGTACGAATCCGAGTGCTGTCACTCACAAAGAGATACCTTTTTTTAATGAAAAATTATAATTTTGTGAGGCAAATCTAACAGTTTATTTTGATTTAAAAATATTATTTTAAAGAACCCAGCTAGGCTCGGTCGTCCTGTATATAGTATATGTGTGTATAAAATAAAGGCTCCTAAATTACTACGTAAAAACGCGTGAGAAGCGGTGGGAAATTGCTGGTGCTGATTGTCTTCGAAAATATAAAGGCCATAAGCTATCATATTCATAAACTGATCGAGCTTAATACGAATTATTGTTTGAAGGGGAATGGTTTACAAACGAGTGGTAGTTTTGTAGCATTAAAATTTTCTTGAAATACTATATTTAAGTAACAAGTTATTTTATTTTAATTTAAATAATAAAGCACGATTTAAAAGCGCACCTCCTCAGTCAACAGAGAATACAGGTGTGCTTGAGGCAAAAGGACAGAAACTTGAAATCTTTCCTTTGTACGCCAGCGGAGGGTGATGGTTTATTGTCGTGAACCGGTACTTAACATACCTTGTTATTTCCCGGGTAAAGTGCCATGCTAAAGCAGATATTCGCCACCGGCACTTAGGAACTAATGCCAAGCTACTGGTGTATAACTTGTTTCTTTAATTTTCTGTAAATCTCGTCTTGTAATTATATTAGAGTTGATACTTGATGATACCGAATACTTTACTTGTACTGCGGTTTAGATTACTTTAGTATTTTTCAGACATTTCTATTAACAACTTAGATAGGTAATAACACTTATGTCATCAAAGTATTTTTATGTATAATTTGTCATGTTTAGCCAGCATCATCAGTGTCAACTAATTTACACTCCTTCTAACGTCTACATTAAAATATATAGAGCTTGCTTTGACTTATATAGATGAAATAAACATGTTACACATATAACAACATGTCAGAAAAAAAATCTTTTAACTACTATAATTCTTTTATAGATCATTTGATACTTTTATCCTTAGACCAGTGAGCAGTTAACGATTAGGACGTATATACTTACTAATACTATAAACTAGGATTTTTTCGTAGCTATTCTCGCGTTAATGTAGGTTTGATTTATTTCTCGGGAATAGTAAATATCTTCTGGATAAAAAGTACCCTATGTTCTCTTATGCATCCTTGATAACGTGTGTGCAAACTAACATGATGATTAGTTAACAGTTTGGGCGTGAAAACGTAAGAAACGAGCATTAAAAAATTTTTACAAAAAAAATTGAACCGACTTCGATATGAAAAACTTATAAAGCACTGAAACGTGAAAAATAAATATATCATTAAATTAATCAAATTAAATAAAATATATGAATTTTTGCTCTACCTAGAGATATATTGGAAGTCGGTGCCAACCGAAATTTCAAATTTGTCCTGTAGAAAAGTATATTACATTATACATATACATGTATATATATAGAGTGGACTTCGTACCTATGTAGATATGATTTTCGGTTGGCACCGACTTCCAGTATATCTGTAGGTAGAGCAAAAATTCATATATTTTATTTAATTTGATTAATTTAATGATATATTTATTTTTCACTTTTCAGTGCTTTATAAGTTTTTCATATCGAAGTCGGTTCAATTTTTTTTGTAAAAATTTTTATTTTTCCAATTTTAGTGTATATAAATATATTTATATGGTTCTAATTAATTATAAAATAAGTTCATAACTTGACAAACAAACACCGTACTAGATCCAACTGTTCAAATTAGGTTGTTTGTGAACGAATCAGAACCTCATCTTGCCTAATGTCCGTTTCACGGGAATTGCCTCAACAGTCATAATCCCACATGTAAGTCCTCATCAAACGAGTCATATGTACCCAAACACAAGATAGCTGCTGTAAGCCGTTGAGGAGTTCCATTCCGATTTCTTAATTTTCATGATCAAATCAGGATTGATTAAATGATATTCTTATCACTACAACAGTTTATTCCAAGTTTTCATTAAATTTAGCTTATGGGGAAGTTCATTTATTCATATAAGCTTTATTCATCCCTTTATTTTCAACCCTTATGGTTGGATTTTTTTTTTAATTTCATGAACACCGTTCCCAGTTATCAAATTTCAAATAAAATTGTTGAAATCGGTTTCAAGTACACGAAAATACGTAGACACGAACTGGGTGAAAATCAAATAAACGATATTTAACCCTCTTAGGAATTTATATAGGACCACCTTGGAGTATAGCCGAATCAAACAAAAAAAGAATCATTAAAATCGGTTCACAATTGACGGAGATATCGATTAACATACATAAAAAAAAAAAATACATACACCCGAACATATAACCTCCTCCTTTTTCGAAGTCGGTTAAAAATAATGCATTAACGCAAGTGAAGCGTATACTATAAATCAAAAGGAGACATGCTGATGACTGGTGATGATAAAATAATATCCTTATATGAGCCATTTGACCTTGATTTCAAGGTATGTATATGAACATGTCAAAGAGTCATGTTTACATTTGTCATAAGAAAACCACATTATATCACAACGGAAACTATTACCTCAAAACTATTTTTAAACACTGACAACATACCGCAAAAATTCCTTTTAAAATAATCTATTGCGCTATAGAAAATAACTTACTTGAGAATTGTTTACATAACACATAATAGATTGAGTTAGTGGTAGACTATACTAATAATGGTGAAGACATTATTCAAATATTTGAATGATTTGTTGCATTGTCATTACTAATGTAATGTAGTAATGTAGTGCTAAGTGAATATTTGTATACTTTTTTTATATTATAGGAGGCAAACGAACAGGTGGGTCAACTAATGGTAAGTGATTACCATCGTCCATAGACATATAGTGTTGCAACACCAGGGAAGTCGCAAGTGCGTTGCCAGCCTGTATTGGCGGAGGGGGAAGGGGGAGAAAGGGAAGAGAAGAGGGGGAAGGAGAGGAGAGGTGGGCCTCTGGCGTTCTCACTGACCGAACGAAATACAAAAATGCAAGCACTGTTACTTCACGTAGGTTTTCTGTGAGAGGGTGATACTACCCCGGGTGAGCCGACCCATTCATGCTGAAGCCAGTAATAGATTCAGCGTGGCACTCCACCTACTGTCTGTAGAAATAGTTGTAGCCTTTCTACACTTTATCAGTTTTTTCTGTTTGGTCTCATTCTAGTGAATTATTAAGTGACGTAATGGACCAAAATATGAACATGCCAAATCTACAGAGGGATTGGATCTCAAGTGCAGTTACCATTATAATTGATAAGATGCTTGGCGATTGACTTTCAAGGAAGGTAGCCAGCCCGACTGGCATTACAAAATTTCTACAATTATATTTTGGTTTCATTGCAATGTTTTTCTTCAGGGAAAGCTTTGACTCACTGTATGTTTTATCTAAGTCAATGGACGTGCGACTTTTACTCACGTATTAGATTGTTGCTATAAATATATTATAATATATATATTGTATTTTTGAGATTTTAACTTGTAGCATGACTTTAAAATACAGGTTATTTGTATTTATAATTGTAATAGTAAAATTATACAATAGATACGACACAATTTTTCACTTTCTCAGCTTTTATTTCGACGTTCTTCAGAGTTTTTGTCGATACAAACCTGTAGGCGATTTTGTCATATCGTAGTACTTCTGTATTACAGTCGAATAATCGAGTAGACAGATCTCAATGACAATAATTTAAATGTTGTTTACAACTAACTTTTAGTTGGAGTTTCGTTCGCGTGGAAATTGTTTGTGCTTGAGAGGTATGCGTGGTACTGGACACTACTTCGGTATTTTGCTTATTAAATGCTATTTTAATGTAACTTTATAGGATATATATATATATGAGATTCCACGAACGTGCATAGTGCTCACGAGCTTCGTCTGATGACAGTTGGTAGAATTTTGCATACTTGATCATTACTATTGCTTTTCTCAATTCGATAACAATCAAAATCCATTATCAGCGACTACGAGCTAGTATCACCACAAGTAGAAGAAGAAGAACTGCTAAAATAAGCGTATATTAATTGATTTTTAAAATAAACTGTCGTGGGTCTTAAATATATATATACACATATATATATTAATTGTTGTTTTTTTATAGGTAGTGTTTATACTTTCATATCCATTAATGGAAAAGCTGTAATGTTGACATTCTAACTTTATTTATTTAAATACATTAATCAAAATAACTTGAATAATTTGCAAAGCGAAAAAAAGTAAATTTTATTACACTATTTTAATATTAGAGTTATCAACCCACGTAGTATTTTCTGTGAAACAACTAACGTATTATTAATTAGAAATTGAATAATGTAGCAAGACAGGAACTAAGGATACCAACACAATTACGCGTTAATTAAAACTTGTTTGCCTTTGTGTCACTAGCGAACGATTTCCTATAGTTTACTTAGGAACTTTACTTAGCCCTGTCAATGTACATTCAATTTTCTATAGAACAAATTAAGGATAGATAATAAAAATAATTTTAATCTATATTAATATTATAAAGAGGTTAACTTTGTGACATTGTGAGTTTGTGATGTTGTGACGTTGTAAGTGGTAATCGTAGGATTACCAGGTCCGATTTGAAAAATTCTTTCAATATTATATAGCTCATTTATCGAAGACAGGATAGGCTATATGTCATCATGCTGAGACTAATAGGAGTCGAGCACAAATGAAGAAAGTTTAATATCGTTTTTTAGTTCCTCTTGAGAGCTTCCGCTGTGTCTTAGCGTTAGCCTAAAGTAATTATTTCACGCAAAGGAAGTCGCGTGCAGCGGCTAGTAAAAAATAAATACATATCTGATCACAATATCATAGACGGCCTATTAACTGACGCTTGTTTTATAATAATTTAACACCTTATACACATAGGTATATACATATCTAATGCTTAGAAACTATTATGCTTATAACGAACCAGACGAAGCGGTCAGGATTCAGTGGTTGACGTATTGGGATACCGCGTAGCTGGATGTAGGTGGTAGAGCCACGCTGAAGCTATAACTGATTTCGCATGAATACGTCGGCTCGTCCGGGGTTGTACCTCTCACAGAAAACCAACGTGAAGTAACAGTGCTTGCATTGTTGCGTTTCGTTCGGTGAATGAGAGCACCTAAGGGCCACCTCCCATTCCTTCTCCACCTCATGTTTTCCCCTCCCCTCTCCTCTTCCCGCCTACCCCCAAATACAGGCTCGCAACGCACTTGTGACTCCCCTGCTGTTGCTAGGGCGATGATCACTTAACATCAGGTGACCCGTCTATTCGTATGCCTGCTATAAGTCAGTATGAAGAAAAAAATTGCCTGCTATGGTATAAAAAAATATATATGTATTTTATGTACAAAGGAGAAAACATACACACCGCTTGCCCTATTTTTTAACGGCGAGAAAATACACAGCGGATGGCGTTGTGCATAGAAAAAATAAGGTTGTTAAAATTTTCACAGTAGCAACCATCCCGACAAGAACGAAGAAGTTCGAAAGGTCTTATTTTTGTCATACTCTGAAGATGGTGAATAGCCTCCCAGCCAGTGTGTTCCCTTCCTCTTATGACGTGTGGTCCTACAAACGAGGCGTGAAGAAGCACTTACGTAGGTCGGCATGATATCGATGATTGCTGTTGCTATTTAACACTGATAGTCGCCGTTATTTATAAACTACACTGTACTTTCCATCAGGTACCGTGCAGTCATTTTGCCGAACAAGGTAAAAAAAAACTTTAATGGCTTTATATCAAATAAAACAATCGTGATATTCTTACTAAATAAAGACTAAGGGTCTAAGGTGTAAAACAAAAAAGAAAGCAATCAAAACATGCCCAGTTCTTTTTAAGAGATGCGCACAAAACGGCAGACCTCTATTTTACTTGTATAGTTAACAAAAAATAGAAAAATATCGAGTTTAATATATTATATCTACTCATGCACGTTTTCTAGGCAATACAATAAAATTAACTTATATAAAAACACAGGAACTCATGTAAATAATTCAATAACGCGGTAATTAAAACCGGTTTGACCTCTTATGGGTAATGCACACTAAAGGAGAATATTAAAGAGCTATTTTACATTAACCTCATGCGAGAGCAAGGCGGTTTCTGTGAAGGATGATCGCATCGGATAACCGCGTGACAGCCTTGTCAGTGTTTTTGCTACCCGACTACTCAAGCGTAGCCGGTTGTCAACTACATATTCGGAATGTTCGCAGTAAACTGACGTTTAAACGGTGGGTCGCGGTGCGGTCCGTCATTTCGAAAAGACAGATTGGATGTACCTGTTGAACTTTTGCGATAAATCTGTTTTATTTATGAATTGAGCATTGCTAAAGTATTGTTTGTAAATTTCTGCGTAGGGTTTTAACAATATATTGTTAATAAACACGGCAGATAAAATATTTGACAGATTGTATTTAGTAATCTATAGGTACATATAATAAGAATGTAAATTTAATTGATCTGTACTTTTTTTTTGTTATCCGATACAAAATACATATTGGTGTTATTGAGGTATATATGCTTGGTACACATATATGTTTCTATAACTCATATAAGTATGAACATGTAGCTTAGCTTAGGTTAGCTCAGACCGCTCTCGGCCGTCATTCGTAGGATGGTTGAGAGCGAGACCGGATGGAACTCCGTCGCCTCCTACTGCGAGGCGGTTATGCTCGCAAAGGAGGCGGCAGAGAGGGAGAGGGAGCAAACCAACCAGCTCCCCTCCCGCGGTCGACGATCACGGCGGCGCAGGATCAGCAATGACCTGAGGCCGCCGTAAAAAAGGTCCTGCGGGTGATGGACGCGGGCACGTCCGTCGCCCTGTCAGTTATTCTGCACAGGCCCGTGTGGTTGAGGCGTATTGTGCCGATGTGCCTCCCACGATCGTCGGGGAGGGTAACTCTCGCCCTCCCCTGGGGGGTCTACCATTCTGACCCCTCAATCGTGAAGTGGCCTCTAATGAAGGGTCGTCAGCCGGGGAAAAGACGCATTGCTAGTCGGCAACTCCTGCTCCCCGGCATATAGGTGAGTGAAGGCACCATGGTGTTTTAGTCCGTGCAAGTCGGACATAACCCATCCTCAGCTGCCCGGCTAGGGTATCCGTATGGATTTCCCCATGTAAAAAAGGTTAGCTCAGACAGGTCGGGCAACAGCCCAAGCCAATGTGTGCTGTGCACCCTTGAGCTAGTTGCCCAAATAAAATCGGCTGAGTGCCTTAAGCGCTCGCCTTAGTAGTCCGGTGAAGCTTTTAAGACATTACTAGGGCAATAGTCAGTTCGAAAAAAAAATGTCTGTACCTTTTCTATTTTTGTGAAAACAATTGTTGCAGGTGTATAGGAATAAGTAATAAAATACATTTCAATCATTTTTAGAAATGTCTGTCTGTCTGTCTGTTTGTATGAACACGCGTCACTGCTAAAGTACTGGGTTCACAATAAAACCTCATCAAGAAAATCATAAAGAATATCTTCGAGAATAAATTAGTCATTAGAATTCGTCCACTCTGTCAAAAGTTATAATAATTTTAATGACGACGCGGTGTAAGTATGATACAAATATAGATAAGTTAATGAATTTAATACATTGAGAAGACTTACTTAAAAACTATTTTTTACACAAGGTTCCACGCGGACGAAGACGGCGATCACAGCTAGTTTCGAAAGATAAAATTCAAATATGGACAGAAAATGATAACAAGCTAAAAAACAGTAGATACATTACCTACATGATATTTTGACAAAACAAATGGCACGATAACGCACACATACGTAAAGTAATATTGTAACTCCACACTGTCTTAGATAAAATGTGGAAGTAAGATGGCATATTCTCAAAATCGGTAATGAAAAAGAAATCGTTATATGTTGTTTAGACACGGGCGGATTGACGGGGCAGCCGTCAAAAAGAAGTTAGTTAGCCAAGTTTTAACAAGGCCCTGTCGAAGCGATTATGGCCTATCTACTGCTTTTTAGTTATAATATCATTGATGGACAGTTAAACTTTTAAAACATACGAATATAAAAAAGTGTGTGTGTACTTATGTACACCCGTTAGAAGTTATACTTCTTCGTTGTAAAAACATAAAAATCTTTACAAAATGTTAGTCTTTCGCCTTATTCAACGTTTGTAGAAAAAACAACAAAAAAGGTATTTAATACATTGAAAATTTTAATACAAAATGTCGACTATAGCTAACTTTAGGGTGTCGGTTTTTCGTGACGTTGTGCGTGCGCGTCGTAAAAATTTACTGACATAATTTTTCCTTAACGCGCCAAAAGAAGTATAACTTCAATACTATTTATAAATTCTTGCTATATCTATAATCGTTTGACGCGTAGGTACTTATTAGTAAATGATATTTTAGCAATTCAATATCCAATTATAACTGTGACACGTAATAATGTAATCGTACTGATACTATTCAAAATGAATTGAGCGCAATCTATATTCTAGAATTCTATTTTATTGGCGCCTACTTGTTAGTAGACGATAATTTTGCAGTTTGCAATTCAATAATAGTAACATGTAATAATCTATACAATAAGGATTATTAGTATTATAAAGGTGTATAGTTTCATAAACTATATAACATATACTGTTGGAAGTAAACTACTTAACGACCGAGTCGAAGTTTGATTTTATTTTGAAAATTGTCTAATTAATAGAAAGCTAAATTTATCTCGGAATACTAAAGAACATTTTAGAATACATTTAATTATTAATTATTTTCATATTATATTGCAATGGGAATCAATTCTCTAGAGATTGCTAGTAAGATATACCCATAATAGTCCATTGAACTGTTACAATTTAAGGACCGAATATTGCATTTTTTAGAGGACGCAATTTTATTTTTGAGACATGTGTGGGGGGTCTATAGAGCCTTAACCTCAAGTTTGTGGGTTCGCCACCCTTGTCCCCTGGCCGCCATATTGGAAAAAGGGATTAAAGCACTTTTTTTGTGATAACTCTGAAACTATGCGTCTTACAGAATTAAAAAAAAAACTTACTTTTTGGCTTATAACTTCTTTAATATTTAATTTAGGGCAAAATGTTATAGAAACCATTTGTAGGCAAAATAATTTGCTACAAATTATGACTTTACATTTTTTTTTGTAAGACGCATATTTTCCAAGATATCGTGCAAAAAGTGCTTTTACCACTTTTTCCAAGATGGCGGCCGGGGAACAGGGGTGGCGACCCCAAAAACTTAAAGTTATGCTTCTATTGACCCGCCACAGATGTCCCGCAAATAAAATTGTGTCCTCTAAAAAATGCAAAGCTCATGTAACATTTTAATTGACTAATAAATATACTTATTTAAATTAAAATGTTAACGTGATATGTGTTGATATGATTGCTATACTTTAAAAAACGATTTGTTGAGATTCTTTTTTTATATCATAGGAGGCAAACGAATAGGTAGGTCACCTGATGTTAAGTGATCACCATCGTCCATCGACATTTGCAACACCAGGGGAGTCGCAAGTGTGTTGCCAGCCTGTGTTGGGGAAAGGGGGGGGGGGGGAAGGAAAGAGGAGAGGGGGAAGTGAGGAAAAGGGGAAGTGAGGAGAGGTGGGCCTCCGGCGCTCTCACTAACCGAACGAAACACAACAATGCGAGCACTGTTACTTCACGTCGGTTTTCTATGAGAGGGTGGTACTACACTGGGTGAACCGACCTATTAATTTTGAAGCCAGGCCAGTAATAGCTTCAGCCACATCTCTGCCTGACTAATTTCTGTCTATATCGAACTCGCACGATTGATGGACATTTGTTAATAATTCATAACAATCAACATGTTTTACCTCATTATAATTTCACTCAGGTATCTTAAGCACGGGTGCGAAGGTGACGTATATTGTACATTTATGTACAGGGTTTTCGCATGAATGAAACGAAGACGCCTCGGAATCTAAAGTACGTCGTAAATCCAAACCGTTGACATTGAAACGCTCTTATTCATACATATCACGTCGAATTAGAATTAAACATAATGATGGTTGTCAAAAAAAGAAGTTAATTATGCTTATTTTTGTTAACAGTGACAACAAAAATTGTTAACAAAAAATAAATGTTAAAATTTATGAGTATATTTTACTGTGTATTTATATATATATATATATTATCAGAAACATAAAACGTGTTTAAAAATATATGAATTAAGTAATTAATTTTAATTCTTCTGTAATAAAATAATTACAGTGTAAAATCAATATAGTGACCGTATATATGTATTTTGTGTCGGAAAAATTCCTCTAAACTATATAGGATAAGGAAAAATAAGGGTATAGAACTCTTTGTCGTTTATTTCTCTGAAAAAGAAAAACAGCGTGTAAGCGTGTAGGCGTGCACGGGTGTATAGGTGATTTGTGTGATGTTTTAGCAGTGATGTAAGGTTTTATTTTACTGTATCGCGTGAACAGCGTACTCAAGGGCTCCACGCCGAGGGAACGGACCTAAGTTTGAGCCGCTGCCGAGGGGGGCCTAATCTGGTGTGCGGGAGCGAAATTTACCCCCAGATCACGGCGGCGTGATCTGTGGTTACGCGGGTGTGGGCGTGAACACGCTCTGTTTGAAGAGACAGGCTGGTACTGATCGTTTGCTGACGTGATTGATTCAGGAGGGTCGGTAAAAATTTGTCACGGTCGTCTTCTATACTGCGCAGCGTAGGTACGGGTTCATAGTTCGTGGCGGATATCACTACCGGGATGATTCGCGGCTTTTTCGAAATAACTACTTGTAAGTGATTTTATATACGCCCAGACAGAAAGCATCTCCAGGTCCCTGTGGAGATCCTTATTACGGACGTACCATGGGGCACCGGTGATTTTACGTAGGGTTCCGTTCTGGAGAATCTGCAACTTATGAATGCGATTTTGCGCGTTTGCAAAGACCGGACCACTGTACGTCATAATCGGACGGATGTAAGTTTTATATAAAGTGAATTTATGTCTGAGGGACATTTTACTCTTATGATAAAGCAAATGATGGAGACGACCCAAGACCATCACGGCTTTGTTTTTCACACTCTATCTGCGTGTGAATTGAAATTTAAGTGTTTATCTAAAGTGACGCTGAGATATTTGTCCTCGCCGGCCCAAGGTACCTCGGTTTCGTATAGCCTGATGGGCGTTAGTTTATTAGCGCGTTTCTTAGGATCGAAAATGATCGCGACGCTTTTTTCGGAATTTACTTCTATACGCCATCGAAGAAACCAATCACCAAGTGTGCTAACGGCTTTTCTGATGCGTTTCCTGAGCCAGTCCTGCCGCTAGTCTGAAGTGTAGATTACTCTATCGTCAGTATAGTAACCTTTTTTTTTAACATGGAGAGATAATCCTCATGGACTGGCAAGCTTCCGGGGGGAAGCCCGACTTGAGCCGCCAACCACCTACGTGCTAGTCACGCAGGGATGGGCCCTTACGGCGACTCTAACCGGCTAAAACTCCACGACAACCTATGCCGCACTGAGGGAGTGTCGCGGGACAGCGCGAGCATGCTCCGCGACACCCCCGGCGGCTGGCGTTTCCCACGCCGCACCTGGCTGAGGCAACCCGGTTGCAAGACTGCCTCCCAGCCCGCCGAACCCGTGCAATGGTAGTCCAGGACCCCCGACCCTTTCCCCCTGGGTTCGGCCAGCAGCGGTGTGGCTAAGCCGCGCCGCCGCCGTCTCACGATTGATTTTTACAGAGGTTTACTCCTCCTCCGCCTGAGCCACCCTGCGGTCCCCTCCGGCCTACGCTAACCTACGCACCCCCCTTTACCTCAATCCTAACCTACCCTATGTATCTCAGACCCTACGCCCGCCAATCCCATGGATTTGCCTACGCACTAAGTAGGTAGGCGAGCCAGATGTTACCTACCCGTTCCCCCCCCCATTCCCCCAACCTAACCGTCCCTAAGCCTAACCATACCTAACCCTAACCAAACCTAACTACCTACTCGGTCCCTACGCCCACCTAACCCCTAGTCTTACCTAATTACCGTGTAAGTAGGCGAGCCAAAGGTTTCCTAATCCTACTCCCTCCATACCTACGTAGCCTACATGGGAGGGTCCCTCAGGGCGGTCTCCGGTGAAAGTCACCTCCACCATCACCACGTCTGCATAGTAACCTACCTCAACTTCCGGGAGATCAGGTAGGTCACTGATGAACAGATTGAGGAGCGTGGGCGCGAGTATTGAGCCTTGTGGCACACCTGATCGTATCGGATGGGGTGATGACAGATCACCGTACACTCTAAAACGGAAGGTTCTATCGGTAAGATAATCGCGAATGATGTGAATTAACCTATCGGGTATACAAGCTAAATGTAACTTGTATACGAGCCCTTCATGCCAGACCTTATCGAAGGCCTTGGCAACATCGAAAGCTTCATATTTAGATTTCTTAAATTTCTTCATAAAAATTTCATATTGTAGATACGGTAGAGCAACTGACCTCAAAGCATCTTCCAGCATTACGCATCTTTTCTTCCACTTCTACTGCGTGTATTAATAAAACTTGTCCTTTTTATCTTAACCAATATTTTGAATGCAAGTATTTTTTCGTCCATTTCAAACTATGATTACACAACCGATAATTATGAAATTTTGCAGACAAAATGCTAGAGGTGCCGAAAGATATGGCAGGGGCAACTAAATATCTTTCAATAAAAAAGAACCCGTTTTCGAGAAATAAATCAAACCCAAATTAACGCGAACGAAACTGCGAGCAACATACTTAAAACATTATTTGTTTATAATAGTCTGATCTATTTCTAGGATGTTTTATGGCATATTTGTTAAAAAGTATTTTCTTACATTATAACATTCATTTTCAAAAAACCTAATATCAAAAAATATTATAATTGTTTTTTTAATACTATTTCACTTTAAAATATTATTAGTTCATGTGACAGCCCTATTCTCGACTCACGTTTTTTTTCAACCTCAGTGTCGAGGTCAAATTGACTAAGACCTTAGGACATTATTTTGCGAATTCTATCAGGTCAAATAACACATTGAATATGAAACTCACTCTAATATTCGTATAATAACGCCTCCGTTGATGTTTTGTACCTGTTTTTTATCGACACTTCTATGATTTATTAATCATAACAGACGTTTAATTATACATCCAAAGGATTTAATTAATCTGTAGATATGATATTCCTGATAGTATAAAATTTATCTGAAGTATATAAATTTAAATATAAATATCGAATATAAATATATCTAAGATCGATGAGCTTCAACGCCTTTAGAGTGGTTTTTGTAGAGAAGTTTATTGTTATACAAATGTATAATACAAATAAAATTACTGTAACTCGTCACAAGATGGCGTCAATCTTTGTTTTTAAATTTATTTTATAATTTAACGCTGACCAAGTGATTACTAATAACATAAAGATTTTTACGAGTTCATGAAACGACATAACATACAAAAGAAAGTATCTTTGTATAAAAACAATATAATTAAAAAATAAAATTAAGCTGACTTTAATATCAATGAGCACTTAATGTCAAAAAGGCAATAAAAATGAAAAATAATTATATAATTACCTAAACTCAAAAGTTGAAAATGTGCGAAGACTATTTAATATTCTTTATGTAAACACAATTTTAATATTTGTTGTACAAATACTTAACATTATGATTCATCTGTATACAATTAAAGTGACGATTTCAGTTAATATCTCTTAAGTATTAATATATTTATTAAAATATATTATTGTAGGCGCTGCCTTTTTTTTCGAACTGACTACGCTATTGGCCTTGCAAGACCTTTACAGCTTCACCGGACTACTCCTAATAATCTATTTCGAGTCAGTGCATATACATAGACAACAAGTGTGTGAAAATCTAGTAAGCTGTATCATATGCCTTTAGGGTTAGAATATATTCTTCATGTTTAAAACCCTGAGCATAACTAATTCAAGAAAAAATAGAATAATTAAAATCGGTTTACCATTGACATAAATATCAATGAACATATATAAAAAATAAGCTTACAACCGAACCTATAACTTCCTCCTTTTTTGAAGTCGGTAAATAAAAAATTGATTGTATATAATACATGACAAATGTCTGAGATCAGTAAACAAAGCATCTGTTCGCTAACAAAGATAATAAATAGGCTCTAGGAAGCGTGACATTTACAAATTTGACAATTAATTTGTCTTCTATATTAATTACTCAATAAAGAATTGTACGTTGTTCTGACAGGATAGTTTACGGATTTCTATTATTCAATTGCCGAAACGTGTTCCCACGCATTTGTAAAATTTCATTTAAATAGATAAGGCCTTTACTGTACTGTACTATTCGCGTGTATGTCGTCAGGGACCATTTTATGTTGGATACGTTGTATTAATTGACACGACGCGACCAGGCTTGTCAAAACGTTTACATAACCGTGACGCAACTTGTAACAAAATGTCTTTTACACTAGGACCATCGCTAAACAAAGCATGCGTGAGTTGTTTTGCAATTCATAATTCTTAATTCGTGAGTTGTAAATTTAAATAGCGGGTTTCTTTATTAAATTCATAAAGCCAATGTATACTTATTATAAACTAGCTGTCTGTCACAGCTTCACACGGATTTACTAACAAATGAAGTGAACCTATCTTTATTTTACAGAACGACTATTTAATAAAATAAATAGCAACTGCACATTTGAATTTGTAAATATTTTCTCCCTTTTCTGTTTCATCTATAGGTACTTAATAAAATAAAGCTGTTGTAGCTCGGCAAAGTGACTGCACTATGCCTGATGGTAAGCACAGTACAATCCAAAAATAATAGCGACCACCGACAGACACACTGTCCATCGCCGGTCGCCACTATCATGCCGGCCTGTAATAAACTGGATATGCACAGGCTGATCCCGAAACGCGACGCCCTGAAGCGAGTCACTATGACGGGCTCTTTCGCCATGTACATGGTGGTTGCGATCCAGTCGGGCTGTAAAACCCTACCACCCCGCTATCGCCATTGCCTCGTTTGTTATTCAGCAGGGTGCACCACGTGCAGGTGAGGTTGGCTTGGGTGTCTCAAGTCTTATGATGTTATTCGACACCCCTTACACCCCAAAATCATCTATAGGTACTTAATAAAATAAAGCTGGATGGTTTGTTTGTTTGAATGTGCGTAATCTCAGGAACTATTTGTCCGATTTGAAAACTCTTTCAATGTTAGATGAGTCATTTATCGAGGAAGCCTAGATACATCATCAAGCTGTATATATTCTTAGTACCTGGACGACCGAGATTTTTTTTTTTTTTCGAAATGACTACGCTATTGACCCAGCAAGGTCTTAACAGCTTCACCGGACTACTAAGGCGAGCGCTTAAGGCACTCAGCCGATTTTATTTTGGCAACCAGCTCAAGGGTGCACGGCACACCTCGGCTTGGCTGTTGCCTGTTGCATGCAAAATCGCGACCTATCTTAGCTAACCTAGCTAACTATTCATATATGTATGATTTGTTGAATCGTTTATGTGTACCAAGCATACACGCCTCAACAACTCCTCCATATATTTATTAACGGTAAATTGAGAGTTTTTCAGTTCGATAAGGAAAAAAAAAGTAAACCCTTCCACTTTCATGTGTAAGTGTGTAGGCGTGCACGTGTGTGGGGGTGATCGTGTAGTGTTGTAGCGGTGATGTATATTTGTGTGTCACCGTATCGCGCAAGCAACGCACTCAAGGGCTCCCTACCGGGGGATCAAACCGAGGCTTGAGCCGCTGCCGTGGGAGGCCTAATTGGGTAATGGACGACCGACCCTAGCTCAGTTCTTTAAAAAGACAATTATTTGTTTAGGTATTTTGAACCATGTTGGAGGCGTTACAAAAATTCTGACAATCATCATTATTTTGGGTACCATTGGCTTAAAAAAGTTCATAATTATATAATTATTTTTTAAATTAAAATAACCAGTTAGGTTTGCCTCACAAAATAAACATGTTTCCTAAAAAAAAAAGAAGTTTTAAAAAAGAGACGGCCCGGTTTCAAACTGGGGTTAAACGGATCTTCAAAGCGCTTGTTTTCATCTGAACTACTTTTGTTTTGACACCGGCGGCGAAATTTACCTTTATATTCTAGCTATATTTCTTCATTGCCTGAGAAATCAGATAAAAAAAAATGAATGAAATCTAGCTAGATCGACTTATCGTCCCCGAAACTACCTACATACTAAGTTTTACGGAAATCGCTGGTGCCGTTTCCGAGATTCTAAATATATAACAATAAACAAATACAAGAATTGCTCGTTTAAAGGTATTAGATAGATAGATAGTTGCCATCGTATTTGTAGGCCGGTCAACTGTAAAATAAATGTTTAAAACATAAAAAATAAGGTTTATGTCATTTGTACTTCAAGTATATAATAAGTCAAGTTTGTATTTATGCACATAACTATAACACTATCAATTTTATTTACGAGGCACTCTTGCTAAAACGAATAGCCAAATACATCGGTTGAGATGTTTTGGGATGAAATATTTTACATCAATAAAATAGCATTGTGTGGCTTTTCAACCACCTTAAGTGACAGACTAGATGCGTTTCGATTTTCTCAGTAGCATGTCGTTTTGTTGAACTGAATAATCAGATTGGCAGTTCCTAAATTTCTAAAATTACGGTATACATCATCACTCTATTTTATTTTATTAAAACCTTTATTAAATTATAAGATGTAATAGTAAGTATAATAAGAAATAAGACAAAATATTCAATTTGCAAAAGTGATATTATTTAACAGCAAAATGGGCAAAATTTTCCGTGGTAACAATTTTAGGTACCGTTGATTATAATTGTATTCATAGACCGATATATCCATGTTAAAAGTAATCTCTTTTGGATTTAAATGTATTCAATACCAGATGCAAAGTAATATTCTTGCTTAACAAGAGAAAAACATATTTTTAGAAACTTTTTTAGTATTTTTTTAAGCAGAAATTGTATTTGTAGGTGGTAGAGCCACCTATTACTGGTTTCAGCATGAATAGGTTGGTTCGCCCGAGGTAGTACCACTCTTTCACAGAAACACCGACGTGAAGTAACAGTTTACGCATTGTTGCGTTTCGTTCGGTCAGTGAAAACGTCGGACGCCCACCTGATTCTCCCCCTTCCCCAGTTCCCTTCGCTTCCCCATTCTCCGGACACAGGCTGTAAAGGCACTTGCGACTCCCCTGGTGTTGCTAGTGTCTATGGACGGTGGTGATCACTTAACATCAGATGACCCACCTGTTCTTTTGCCTTCTATCATATAAAAAAGTATATATACAAATTCAGTAATGTATAGCACAAATTAGTATAAATAATGACTCTATTTGAATAACAAATAATGGACACAATGATATACTATTAAAGTCCATTAAAATTTATTTTAGAAGGCGACTTTGAAATAGCATTGTGAGAACGAGTGCTTATGAATAATTCAATGAATTTGATATCGACAAGTTTGGCGAGATCACGACAAATGATTGGACGTTAACAAAGGTTCGGACTTCGCATAACTGGGCGTAAGGTGTGCTTGTATCTGATTACATCTACTATACATTTAATACTAATGTAAATCTAATGTGTCTGTACTTTTTTGATTTTATTCAAATATTACTGCAAGTTTCTAGAAATAAGTAGTAGAAAATATTTCAATCATTTTTAGAAATGTCTGTCTGTTTCTTTGTATGACCACGCATCACTGCTAAAGTACTGAGTTCACAATAAAACCACACCAAGGAAATGGTAAAGAATATTTTAAAGAATTACTTTGCTTTTGCTTCGTTAAACTCGGTCTACATTATCAAAAGTTATTGTAATTTTAATGACGACGCGACAGATGACTTTACTGTTTATACATAAGGTTCCACGCGGACAATGTGGCGGGCACAGCTAGTTTAAAATATTTATATACTTGTATAGTCGAGTCGAAAATATTAAAGCATATCCTCACGAGTAACTGATTTTTTGTTTCATTAAAATCGGTCCACTCTATCAAAAGTTATTGTAATTTGAATGACGACTGGAGTTAAGTACGAAAGAGGATAGTAATCTATACTAATGACAAAAGCTGGAGGGTTTGTTTGTTTAGTATGTTGAATGCGATAATCTCAGGAACTATTGGTTCGATTTTAAAAATTCTTTCAGTGTTAGATAGCTCTTTTATCGAGAAAACCTATAGGTTATATATTATTACGCTAGAACTAATAAGAGCGGAGCACCAATGAAGAGTATTTCAAAATCGTTACTTCTTTTGAGAGCATTTGCTGGTTATTAGCGTTAGCCTAAAGTAACTATTCCACGTGAACGAAGCCGCGGGTGGAAGCTAGTTCTGAATATGACAACGAATGATGTGTGAGGCAGCCGTTCAGATGATTATTATAATTTGATTTATTCGTATTATAATTATTTTATCTCAACCAGTTTCTCTTTTGCAATAATAAAATGGTTATTCAATGTTTGCCTAGTTGCTTTGTGTTTCACAATTAACACGTTGCTTAGGAATGATGTACTTAAACAAGTTATGTAGGTTATGTTATGTACCGTGAAGTAACTCGTGTTTGGACATTGCCTGAATTTTAGTGCAGTTCGATATATGTTCTTATTCATGTCCCTTCGTGTAAGTGTACGCAATACTTCGTTTTATTTTAGACTATCTGACCCGTCAACTTCATCTGCACCAAATCGATTATTAGTGGTTATTTAAATTGTATTTTTAAACGCAAAAAGTCTTAAATAAAACCTAAAAACCCGGTTGCAGCGGCATTTCGCGCTTCCATGTTTGAATTAGAACTATCCAGGAAATCACACAAATGTATCCAACTGGTATGTAAAAAATCTCTGTGCCAAAAAATATTTAATGTACAAATTTAGCCTTGTTACAGTTTTATTATAGTACAGATAGAAGATTTAACACAAATTAGTCTGTTAAACAATTTTTTAAGTGAAATGGGCTTTGAAATTCTGTGCGGCAACTTTCTTGTATGATAAAAAATGGGGCGATAAACACTGTGTTGGGAGAGTGTAGTAGTCAGGTGAAGCTTGCTAGGTCAATCGCGTATTCATTTCGAAGAAAAAGATGATAGCTAGGATCACGCGTCAATCGAGACAGTTTTGAATTCTTACAACTGAGTCGGAGACTATGGTTAAAGGATAATATGGTAACGAAACCGTGGCAAAATGGTAGGGATCTTTTACGTCCACTTAGCTAGCTACCACAATCAATTTGTAAATCTGTCGTCAAACATCTGCTGATGTTTTTTTTTTTAAATTTTACAAGAGGCATACGAACAGGTTGGTCACCTGAATTTGAATGATCACCATAGACACTTGCTGCACCAGGGGAGTCGCAAGTGCGTTGTCAACCTGTGTTTGTGGGTTAAGTGGGAAAGGGGGAGGGGAGGTGGGCATCCGGAGCTATCACAGAACGAAATACAACAATGCAAGCACTGTTACTTCACGTCGGTGTTACTGTGGTTCGGGTGGTACTTCCCCGACCCATTCATGTTGAAATCAATATTAGAATTAGCGTGGCTCTACCACCTAAAACACCTTTACCGGCAGTCGTAGTTGAGAGCTAGTTCTCATCTAGGATTAGCATGTTTACTGTAGTAGATTACATCGTTTTCTAACAATAGACGAGATTTTGGGTAAACTCTAAAACTTATAAGCCATATAAAATAATTGCTTGAGTAAAGAAAATACGTTAATCATAGCGATATTTGATTAATATATTTCAGACAGTTTAAATGATACTGGTTTAACTCTTCACTCTTTATGAGTCATGAGATGATACATATTGCGTATATTGTGTAAAATAATACTATCGTGATTAATAATGTAAAGTTTATAAGTATTTAAACACCTGTGTACCCCTAAATTATGTGACTTATTTTCTTTAGGCCTCTATTTGTTGTGATGTAATTTCTTATGATAAATAATAGGATTTTATTTGTAATTATATGTAGTTTTTTGTTTTAATATCATAGGTGGCAAACGAACAGGCGGGTAACCTGATGTTAAGTGATCACCGCCGTCCATAGATACTAGCAACACCAGGGGAGTCGCAAATGCGTTGCCAGCCTGTGGTTGGGGGGAGGGGAGGAGGAGGAGAGGTGTCCGGCGCTCTCACTGACCGAACGAAAAGCAACAATGCAAGCACTGTCACCTTGCCTAGGTTTTCTGTGGGTCGGGTGGTACTACTTCAGATGAGCTGACTCATTTATATTGAAACCAGTAATAGTTGCAGCGTGCCTCTACCACCTACAAGATATTTATTTTATAACAGATACTAGCTTTTGCCCACCGCTATGATTGCTTTAATGTAGATATGAGCCTTCTTTCGAGAAGATAATATTTTCTGAAAATTACTTGAAGACCGGTTGAATAGTAAATACATGAAAGCTTAAAAACAAACAAATTTCATTTGCATATTTTAATTGTATGATTCAAAAATGAATACATGTATAGCTTAGCATAGTTTAGCTAGGCCAGATCGGGTATTTTTCTCGGTAACAGCCCAAGCCGAGGTGTGCCGTGCACCCTTGAGCATGTTACCTAAACAAAGTAGGCTAAGTGCCTTAAGCGCTCTCCTTAGGTGAAGCTGTGAAGGCCTAGTAAGGCCAATAGCGTAGTGAGTTCGAGAAAAAAAAATCATTTGCATTTATAACATTAGTTAGGAAATTGTTATATTGTTTATTAATATAAACTGTGTTATAGTTTAAATACTTAAATGTTAAATATTCAGAGGAGTCTGTGACAAAATACTAATTACACAAAATTGTTTTGATACTCTCGTTGTATCTTAAAATTGCAATCATCTATTGATACTAATAAACTTTAATAAAACTAAGACGCAATAACGAATGAAACGAAGTATATGATAGAAAACAGAGTTTCAACATCGCGAACCATAAAACAACATATACGTGTTAGTTAAGAACTGCCGCGCCTTAGAAAACTTTAGAACCAGTCCTAAGACGGATATGAATGGAAGAATAATCTTGCAAATTCTAGTGCCTACGATTAAAGTCACACCTAAACATTCTTTTTTTTTTAATTTTCTTTGTTTAAAGGGGCTTTTATTCCACCGAACATACCAGCCCCATTATTCCCTAATCTTACTAGCTCTATCATGAGAGTCGCTGATGAGATATCATTACCAGATCATACAGCTTCCTAGCGTCACCCGAACAGGGTTCAGCCAAGATGCTTTGACAAATACCTATGTTCTGGCCACTACTTTTTGTACTCCTCATCATCGATTCTTTATATACTTAAACCTTCCTCATGAATCACTTTATCTAATGGTAAAAACAGAATGAGAATCCATTCAGTAGTTTTTGATTTTATCGCGAACATACAGACAGACGTGGCAGAGGACTTCGTTTTATATGTAGTGATTAGGATTACGGAAATTATTGCTTTATTTTTAAATTACTTTATAGTAACGCTATAGTTTTGTACGAATTCATATGTTATGCAATGTTGTACAAAGAAAATAAGTTATAAAAATAATAAGGTTTGAATGTCGATAACTCTTACCAGAAATTATAGGATGGGTATCATGTAAGTAAAATAGTAATTTTTAATACAATATAATCATACCTAATAATTTGTTTTCAATAAATCCATAAATTTAAAAGTACGAACTCTGTTCCGTGTGATGCTTAATTTACAAAAGTAATAGGTATTATATAGATGCGAAGCATACATATCAGAGTTGAGAGAGACAAATGTAAAAAAAAAGATTTACGGTACCATTCCTCCAGAAAAAAAGTACTGTGCTGAGGAATTTAAATAGATCTTTTAAGATTTTAACACGAGTAAAGGCAGCAGTTAGTTTTCATATAAATGATACACTTACGGCACAAAATAAGTTGTTACTTGGAAAGTTAAAAGGAAAATTAGAAATCACCATTGTTATTTTTTTAATCTTTGTATGAATGAAACTCTAAATAAATAGCGATATATACGATGAATAATAAACGCTACAGCTTTTTGTTAAATGGCTATTATTGTAATATTTTTGGTTGAATTTTGTTTTTCATTAGGTAAACAAATTACTGATTATCTGCTAACATAATTCCATTACTTAGCCAATTTACCACTTAAACATGAGAATATAAAGTAGTTTTTACACCTTGGCATTAATTTTGTAGTTTGAATTGCAATTAATGCTACATTCTCAGACCATAAATTGTATACTTACCACTTAATTTAATATTGTGTACTCAAGAAAAATATTATCACAGAATTACATTATAGACTAATTTAAAAATTAGAATAAGATATCATTGACAAATGGTGATAAATTATATGTAATAAATTTATAAGAAAAACTATAAACACATCTGTGAAATTAGTGAATAAATTTAAATAAATATACTTACATAAATTCAGATTCACTCTAATAAAATAAATTAGTGTCAGATGGTCAAACCATATTATGTTAGAGATGTGTCATAATAACGTAAGTTAAGGCACCCATAAGCAACAACAAACTCCAAATATATTATGTAATATATACATATTCATTTAGGACTAACTATTGTTACGGAACGTTCGAAGGTTTATTGAGATTTTTCTATTTTTTTTACAAAATATGAAATTAAAAAATCATAGAATAGCTAGCCTTTACTGCCGGCTTCGCTCATATTAATGTAGATCAATCTATTACCGGGAAGAAGTCGTTTTTGTCGTGATAAAAAAATGGGCCTTTCCTGTATGACAATGTGTATGCGTATATTATTACGTAGGTGGTAGAGCCATGCAGAACTTATTACTGGTTTCAACATGAATGGGTCGCCTCGTCCGGGGTAGTATCATCATCTCACAGAAAACCGACGTGAAGTAACAGTGCTTGTATTGTTGCGTTTCTTTGGTATAATGAGAGCGCCGGAGGCCCACCTCTCCTCAACTTCCCTCTCTCCTCTTCCCTTCCTCCCCTCCTCCCCCAACACAGGTTAGCAACGCACCTGCGCCTCCCTTGGTGGTGCAAGTGTCTATGGACGGAGGCGATCACATAAAATCAGGTGTTCCACCTGTGGTTTTGCCTCCTATGATATAAAAAAATGCAAAATTTCATATTGGTCGGTTGAGTAGATAAAGCGTGAGAGCTTAAAAAACAAACATTCATATTCATAATATAAGTAAGGATTAAATTTAATTTGGATCTGAAGAAAGTGCCGGCGCCTTCGACAAGCTTCCTTTCCTGAATGATGGAGGCCAACGGAGACATGACTCATAGGTTGTAATTCCTTAAAAGTATGCGAATGTAGTACATTGGTTTCTCGATAAACGGTGTGAGAGACAGTATAATAGGTGTATTTAAACAACCCTCACAGTGTATAACTATACAGATCATGGTAAGAATGTCCGTCGAATTTTTTGACAGCTCCTTTTTATGTCAGGAATGTTTTGCGAAATGATTAGTAGTATAATAAATAGTAGCGTTCATGTCTGTAAGTACTTCCTCAACTAAAATAAATTACCTTCTATTTTCAAATGTATTTCAGTTTTATGTAATACTTATTAGCACAGATTATAAAACATAGTCCACCTCGCAAAATCTGGCTGTTCCCGATAAATTCAAAGACTATTGAACGGATTTTTATACGGTTTTGATTAATATGTAGAGTAATTCACGAGAAGGGTTTAGGTATATAATTTGAAAAGACTTTGTGTAAATAAGATGTTTTTTTTTTAAATCATAGGAGACAAACGAACAGGTGGGTTACCTGATGTTAAGTGATCACCACCATCCATAGACATTTGCAACCTCAAGGGAGTCACAAGTGCGTTGCCAGCCTGTGAAGTAAGAATGCCTGTATTATTGCCTTTCGATCGGTCATTGAGAGCACCGGAGGCCCAACTCTCATCTCCTTCCCACTCTCCTTTTCCCTTCCCTCACTCCCCTCCCTCAGCAGGGACTGGCAACGTAGTTGCGGCTCCCCTGGAGTTGCTAGTCTCTATGGACGGTGGTGATCACTTAACATCAGGTGACCTGCCTGTTCGTTTGTCTTTATGACATAAAAAAACTCGAAGATAAACTTTACGATTTTCTTGGTCAGGTTTTATCGTGAACATAGTAGTGTAGCAATGATGCGTGGTCATATAAATAGGCAGACGGCGGTCATCACTTAACATCAGATGACCTGCCTGTTCGTTGACCTCCTATGATATGAAAAAAATATATATCGTAGGTGTAAGTTATTTGCACCATTAAGTATCAACCGATAGTTTTACAAATTTAAATGCTTACGAATTTCTTAAATATGTTGGTACATGCTGGAGTTCAAACATGCTGCTGACATCGTATTAATATAATTCTTCGGTTCTTCCTTCATTCTCTAAACTACCACGACTATTGAGAATACCATCTATGATTGATAAGATACATTTTTATATAACGATGGTAGCAAACAAGCGTGCGTGCCGCCTGATGTTAAGCAGTCACCACAGCTTATGGACGCAACATCAGAAGTGTTATATGCGCATTGCCGACCCTTAAATAAGCTATTATTTTCCCCTTGAAGAGCTCTATAGAATAGCCTCCAGGCGTAGTCCGGTGAAGCTGTTAAGACCTTGCTAGGTCAATAGCGTAGTCAGATCGAGAAAAAAAAAATAGCCTCCAGGAAAAAAATGCCGTAATTAGAGGCGTTCGGTATTTTTGCGTTTTATATCTGTTACTTTTAAAATAGAAGTTAATTTTCCATTCTAGCTGATTGTCAGAACCATTAAGAGTGTTCTAAATATATGCAAGATTGTACAAAAAAGTATTATATACGACTATTTATCATATTCACGACATTCAATGTTACATAAAAGATATTAAAGAAAATGCATGACAAGTTGAGCCTTGAATCGATCGCAGATGGAATTTGCGGCACTGTGCTAAATATACATTTGCATTTTATTTATAAATCTTAATATCTGTCATTGAAATGTAAAGTAGCCGGAAGTACAACATTTATTTTATATCTATTATAAGTCGATTCAAGAAAGTGAATGATGCGGTGTCATTTGATGTGGCCTAAATGGTTTTTGAAGTGAAAAAAGGATCGGCAAACTTTTTGTGTGACAAAAGTGTTGTAAATATTTTTCGGGTTAACTCTGTTTTGAAAACACCTGGTCTCGTCCGATCTTCGATGTTAAACCAAGTCAGGTGCGTCGCTTGAACGGCAGGCCGTTTGGAAACAGCGCGTGATGTTGGCTTTTCTTGTATTTACTAATTAAAATGTTTCCCTGTAACTCAAGCGTTTCATTTCTATCGTGTGTCTTTACGACATTGTATTCTATTCTATTGTGGTCTAAGATAGTAAACATGTTAATGCTTGAGGGGCTGGCTCTCAAGTGCATTTGCTAGATGACACTAACAGGTGCTTGACGACAAATATATAGCTAAATTGTTGTGGTTAGCCAAACGGGTTTAAAAATAGCCTTAACGCTAAGGTACGATTTAATCACGAAAATAATATCAAATATTAATCAATTACAAATCATAAAAGTTTTGGCAACGTATTAACGACTGATAGATAATATAAATAATAGTCAAGTCACCATTATGTCATTGAAGCTTGTGTTTGTTATACTAATGAGGAAATGATACCTACACTATGGAATGCTGATGTGATCTATTCACACGTATAGCGGATAAGAATTTACTAAACGTGAACGCATATTTCCCTGTCGATAATGTTTTTTTTATTTAATCGTGTGATTACCCAGCTTTTATTACTTTTATTGGTTGCTTGATTGGTTACTATATTTGTAGATGGTAGGTTCAAGTTATGTAAAACATGGCAGCGCCCAAAAATTACTTACCTATAGCACCACCCTAGGGAGCACGTGCAGAGAAATGGGAGGTACACTTCTTTTGGACGTGAGTATTATGAACTCCCCATTCTTGTTAAAGATCAATTTCAGACGAAATTAGGCCCCCCTCAGCAGCGGCTCAAGCCTAGGTTTATTCCCTCGGCGTGGAGCCCTTGAGTGCGCTGCTCGCGCGATACACTCACACAAAATCTTACATCACTGCGACAACATTACACATGTCACCTCCACATACGTGCACGCATCACGCTTACACATGAAACTGGAAGGGTTTTATTTCTTTTCCTTATAGAACTGAAATAGTTTAGAAAGTTATCCGACACAAAATATATATACGAGTTAATTAGGTATGTATGCTTGGTACACGTATATGTTTGAATAACTCATATTGGTATGAATATGAAGCTTAACTTTGGTTACCAACATCCCAAGACGAGGTGTGCTGTGCACATTAAGCTAGTTGTCAAAGTAAAATCGGCTGAGTGCCTTACGCGCTCGCCTTAGTAGTCCGGTAAAGTTGTTAAGGGCTTACTAGGTCAATAGCGTAACCAGTTCGAAAAAAGAATTGTTAAGGTTTTAATGAAAGTTTCAATACAGATAATAATTAGATATACAAAGCTTTGACAACAATACTTGCAAGGCATAGGTAACCGTTGCAATTTGTTACTTTTGAAACAGTTTACAAAGTCATCTGTAGTGTACTTCCCGAATATGGACAATCGATATTGTCAGAAGAGTATTATAATAAATTAAATCGGTGCTAATTCCAATTTCAATTTAAATTTTTATTGTTGCTGTATATATTATTTTAATTTAACGCTAAAGCCAAGATCTCAGTCCGTTTCACAGTGAATCACCGTGAAGACATCATTTACACGATCGTTAATAGCATGTCGTTTGCATATTGTTGAGATTTATAATTTATGATTATTGTAAATTTATTTTAAACGTGTTTATTATTCGGAATATGATTAATGTTTCTTTTGCTTATTATTATAATTATTATATCACTAGTGACGAACTCGGCTTCGTATGGATGTAATGTACCAATATGACGTCATAAGTGTTTAAACAATTTATGTATTTCTGGTTTGTAAGATATAGTTCATCAAAGTAATAGAAGCTATTTACGTGTGATATTTAATCTGTGATGACTTCTAAGATACTTAATGAAATTATATGTTGTAAACAATAATTTTTATCTGCATTTGTTTTCCTCATGCTTATCGTAACTAAAATATTTAATTGGATAAGTATATAAGTAATTATTAGTTTAAAATTATATAACTATGTAATTTGTATTTGAAGATCTACAATAGTGTAGTCGGTTGTTTCTTCTGGTGCTAATGCATACTCTCAACCACGTTCTATGATCTTTAACACAGTCAAGAGAACATTGCTGCTTTGAGATAGAAACAGATGTGGCGGTAATGCTTCTACAATTGAACCTTGCTCAGGCTCTACCACTTTAATTACAGTTTAGATCTAAATATATTAATGGATATAGGATATGACAATTGTATGTAACTGGATTTGGAGATCACATCAATTCATCACACCTACCAACGGGGCACGCTTTGATTTGTAGGGTTGGAAGACGCCATCTTGCTGAAATCGTGACTGTGGCCGTTGTTATAATGTACTGTGCTTACCAATGTAGTGTCCTCAATATGCTACTACAAAATGGTACAAGTCAACTAAGTACTGGTGATATTTTCAACTATTGTAAACGGTTATAGGTCAGAGGTGTAAAATTTTTTGTAGGTGGTAGAGCCACGCTGAAGCAGGCTATTAATGTTTTTGCATGAATGGGTTAGTTCACCCGGTGTAGTACCACCCTCTCAGAGAAAACCGACGTGAAGTAACAGTGCTTGCATTGTTACGTTTCGTTCGGTCAGTGAGAGTACCGGAGGCTCATCTCCCCTACCCTCGCCTCTCCCTCCTTGCTTCCCCCTTTCTCCTTCCTCCAAACATAGGGTGGCAACGCACTTGCGACTCCGCTGGTATTGCAAGTGTCTATGGACGATGGTGATCACTTAACATTATGCGACCCGTCTGTTCGTTTGCCTCCTATGAGATAAAAAAAAAATAAAATATATTCATCTGAGATGATAATTGTTATTAATTGTTCTAACATTGTAAGCTAGAATATATTACATCGAAACAATAATATTAATGTGAACGTATCGTGTCAGTACACACTTAGTCACGGCGTCTTCGAGTATGGTAATGCATGTTTGTACAGTCGTCACATCGACGCCACGCGAACCAAGGTCAGGACACCTATTGTAACAGCCTAACATTGGATCACAGTAGAGATATACTAAATTTGCATCACTCCATTTCTACCTATATATCATTGCTGTACAACTATTTGTGAGTAAAACGAGCAGTGTATTTTTAAAACTACTATAGTGACGCTTAAGTAAATCGTGTTTACGTTATTATGACATGTAGGACGAACGTTGATTTCATTGTCTCGTAATAACATTTGTTTATAAGTGTTTATGTTTAAATAAGTGTAGAACAAAATCGTGAGCTCCGTGCTAGAGATTAGGCTGGGCACATTTTTTAGTACATACCTGACTGTTACTTTATACCGCCTGTTCTTATTCTGTAATTTTTGGCAAACATTTGGCACATTATGTTATGAGAAACTATGACGAAGAAATTCCTTCTCCCGCGATATGTTTGGTGTGAATTTTTTTTAAATCATATGATTCTATCGTACAGGTTACTCCATGTTAAGTGATCACCGCCGTCCATAGACACTAGAAACACCAGGGGAGTCGCTTGTACGTTGCTAGCCTGTGTTTGGAGGAATGATGGGAAGAAGGAAGGGTGAGAGGAGAGAGTTGGAGAGAGAAGGTGGATCTCCGGCGCTCTCACTGATCGAACGAAACGCAAAATGCAAGCATTATTACTTCACGTTATTTTTCTGTGGGTCGGGTGGTACTACCCAGGGGGAGCCGACCTATTCCTGCTGAAACCAGTAATAGCTTCAGCGTGGCTTTACCACGTACCAAAGATAAATAAGATTGTAGTGTCATAAGACCCGTTCATTTTATTTTATTACGCTATTAATATGCAATGTGTTGAAATGTTGATGTTTTTGTTCGTAAATATTTTTATCTACGATCAAATTAGCACGTTGGCATTAATTTTGATATTTGCTATGTTTATTATCTAGAAAATAAAAAAGTGCTAAACGTTGTTCTAGCGGCACTAGATTGCTACGTGTTATTTAATTTGTTAGTAATGTTACTTCTATGTATGAACTATTATAATAATGTTGTGACGTTGTGATTATAATTTGGCATTTCTTGACGTTATTCTATTCGAATCTATATTATATTAGCTGACCCGTGCAACTTCGTATGCACCAAATCGTTTATTACCAGTTTCAATTATGTTTTTAAACACGAAAAATATAAATAAACCTAAAACCCTGTTGCCGCGACATCTAACGTTTCTAATTGTGAATCCAAACTAACTAGGGACTCAGTCAAACATATACCCAGTTGGTATGTGAGAAATCTTTTAAAATAATAAATAACTCAATATGTTTAATTGAAAGTTCAATAACAACCAAATACCTTTCATTCCTTAAGTCAAACAATTTCATTAATATATCTAAAAAACTTTCATATATATATATTATTTTTTGGGCTAAAAACCCTCTCGAGAGTCCCCAGAATGCTCTACTAAATTGCTATCACAATCTGCTCAGTAGTTTTTGAATGCATAAAGGACAAACAAACAAACATTGATTTTCACATATAGAAATAGTACACACATTAAGCTGTAAAAGGAATTAATTTTGTTATTTTTATAACAAAACCAACAATACACTTCATTATAATTTAAATGCAGTATTGTTAAGTTAATTATTTTTTTGTTCCAGGAACTTCCGTAATGTACTGACAAGATGCCGATAACAGCTGTCTCACGTGAGATGCCGTCAGCGTCGCCGACTCTTCAGACTACCACTTACGAGGAAGCTTTAGCTAATGTATGTACAAATATTATATATCTTATATTTAAACTGCCTTATATGTATTAAAGGAGTGTACTTGAGTTTATTTACGCTTCTTTGATATTCGGTGACATAAAATACTACCGATTAGATTATTTATTTTAATCGTCTCAAAGACAAATATAATCAACGGTAACTACACTCTTTTAAATCTTAAAAGTTCATCTAGGTTTTGTTTTAAAACGTAACCTAACAAACCGAACAGCTATTGGCTTCGAATATTTGAATATATTTAGTATACACACAGATAATATTTTACAAAATTTATGAGACAATATCACAATACCAAAAATTCTTCTAGAATAATGATGTCATAAATATCTTGCTTATGTCCGGTTTATTGTATTTGCCATAATACATGTATTTATAAGATTTTGCATATAAAGTCAACGGTAACTTTTTATTGCTGACTATTTAAAAATAATTCGGAAAGTCCAGACCGATTCAGATTTTTGACAATATATCCAATTACTGTGATGGAAGTAGAGTCAAATAGTGATGAAATGTTTATAAATTAATGTTAAAAAGGTTCAGATTTGCTTATGCTTAAAATAAAACGTAAAAATATTTTTAAAGGTTTATTGAACCCCGCAAATATTTTTTTCATTTTTTTTAATGAAATAAATATTATATAATCTCAGAATCATTAACATAATAGATACTATGATATGTATATCAATTAATACAAAATACACCTATTTAAAGTAAAGCTTCTTGATGTTTTTTTTAACTTATAAATAAGAAAATCATATATGAATGCTATCTTCTAATGAAATAGAAAGTGGAACAAAAATTACGTTACATACTCTATCTCTATTTTAGCCTTTATTTTTGTACTTCTATGAATGGTAGAATAATATCTACTTATGTATGGAAATTGAATTATATTAATTAATAGTTGGATTTGTATTTTGATTGAATTTGTATGATACAACGAATTTGAATATTCGCTAAAGGAAAACCGTTCAAAAACCTGTCGCCAAACACGTAATATTGTGGGCAGTATATCCACCTTACAACCAAATTATGTTTTAATAAATTACTATAGTATTTTACGATCAAATGATATTGTGATCAAGCGGTAAAACCATTAAATAATGAGAATAATCTTGCTGTTACTTGTTAATTTTAACATTTTATTACATTTTTATACAATGTATTTTTATTGAGTAAAAGGTGTTTTAGTTTTGTGGTATATCAACAATATTAGTGCTCGGTTGAAATTAACGGTTTTGATAGTCATATGTAGTATAATTATTTTGAAGTGAAAATTTCTATATGTGAGTGGTGGTATTTTTTTTTGCAGGAAATAAATGTATAATTTCGTGTCGGGACATTCTAGTAAGCGTGACTTGCGTCAAATTAGCGACGCGTAGTATAATAGCAAGCAGCCTGTGTACATCTAATATTTATATTAAGTATTTATATTGTCTAGCCCATCATATGTTTAATGAGTTATTAAATTGAATAAAGAAGTATATAATTATTATTCGATGCTATGAAAAAAGAAGATATGAAAAAAGGGAGACTAATGGAATTTGTCGGCTGAGTGCCGTTAAGCGCTCGACTTAGTAGTCCGGTGAAGCTGTTAAGACCTTGGTAGGTCAATAGCGTAGTCAGTTCGAATAAAAAGAATAATTTCATTTTCCAAATTATGCTATTCAAATTATTCATACTATAACTGATTTTAAAATTAAAAATGGATGAAAATTATTTCATTATTTTGAGTTTCACTTTAGTTAGCAGTCCTCATGACTGCCTTGACTTTTTTATTTTCTAATTTGCGTGTACTTTAAAAAACTAATTATCTATGTAGTATTGTATTTATAAGACACTAGCCTCTGCCCGCGACTTCATTCGCGTGGGATATATACTTTGGGCTAACGCTAAACACGCAGCGGAAGTTCTCAAGAGATACACAGTATATATTTATGATATAAAGTTAATTTTATGACGATTCGTTAGTAATATATCAATAACATTTATGTATAATTCATATAATAGCGTAATTGATAAACACACTTATTACATATTTTCTCATTGTTACGAATTAATGGGTCAAGGTATTACAACGCTCGATGTTCCAAATAATTGCGTTCAAATTATAGCCGAACATTGATAATACAAACTTTTATCCGTGACTTCGCTCGCAAGAATGTAAATTAGTTATGGCCCTCGAAAGCACTACATTTTTTGCAGGATGAAAGGTACCCTATATTCTATACTGTACATTTGCCAACATGTATGCTATATTTCATGATTATCGCTTAGTTAATCAAGGCCTGAAAACTTATAAACAAATTATCTTTTGCATTTATAATATTACTAAATATAAAAATAGATTTTTATATACTATTATGACTTTCTACACTATGAAAATTGACACAACGAAGTGATTTCATGGAGAATGTCTGTCCACTATTAATTTTTTTTAAAGTCGCCACTAGGTGGCGCTGCAGCATACTTAGGTACATATATAACGTTTACTCAACGTGATGGAAATGGGTATGCGTGTTAGGTAGATATTTGAACATAGTTAATAATATAGGAAAATAAATGCCTAATAGATGGCGGTCTAGAGCCACGCTGAAGCTATTATTGATTTCAAAATGAATGGATCGGCTTACCCGGGGTAGTACCACCCGATCCACAGAACACCAACGTAACAGTGCATGCATTGTTGCGTTTTGCCCTTCCTCCTCCCCTCCCCATTACCCTCTCCTCCAAACACAGGTTGGCAACACAGTTGCGACTTCCCTGATTTTGCAAGTATCTATGGACGACGGTTATCACTTAACATCAGGTGACCCGTTTATTCATTTGCCACTTATGAAAAAAAAAAAAATATATGTATATATATATCAACTTGCGTACCGTTCAACTACTTGCAATGAAAATTCGTACGTGTAGATAATATTCCAGTAATTATATATTTATTTCATTTAAAAAAAATGAAAAAAAAAATTTGCGTGGTTCAATAAACCTTTAAAAATTTTTTTACGTTTTATTTTAAATATAACTAAATCTGCACCTTTTTAACATTAATTTATAAACATTTCATCATTATGTGACGCCTACCTCCATCACAGTAATTGGATATATTGTCAAAAAGAAGAATAGGTATAGGTCTGGACTTTCCGAAATATTTTAAATAATCAGCAATAAAGAGTTACCGTTGACTTTATATGCAAAAACTATATATAAATGTATTATGGCAAATACAATGAACCGGACATGGGCAAGATATTTATGACTCTAAAGGAATTTTTGGTATTGTGACATTGTCTCATAACTTTTGTAAAATATTATCCGTGTATACACTAAATATATTCAAATATTCCAAGTCATAGCTGTTTGGTTTTTTAGGTTACGTTTTATAGCAAAACCTAGATGAATTTTCATTTAGATTTAAAAGGGCGTAGTTACCGTTAATTACATGTGTCTTAGAAACGATTAAAATAAATAATCTGAGAATATTCAAGCAATATGTAGTTTCTCATAATTATGTATTACGCTAGTTGTTTACATTATATATAATTAAATAAAACCCCACTTTTCTTCTATTTCATTCACTTTTATATTTAGATTTTTTTTTATCGAAAGATTCTCACTTCCTACGATTTTTTAAACATTCTCTTTCATAAAAATCTTATCCTGATAATGAAAACCACAACGAAAAAAAAGTTAGCTAAGTGTAACACACGGAAATATTAATTCAAAATAAAACAAAACAATCACATAATCGATAAAAATCTGCATAGTATAAGCGCTTAAGTAAGTTGAGCAATAGTAAGTAAGATTAAGCAAGATACCTAAGCATGTAATGAAAGTCCCATGAAGAATTTAGTACACGAAACAAATTGTTAGCGTAAGTTAGAAATATTTTCATCATTGTCTGATATGGTAATAATCAATATTACTCAATGCTATTCTCGTTTATTTCTTGATTCTTCATTCATAAATGTCTAGTACCAAAATTAATTCATTGAAAATTATATAAAATTTAATTTAAAGTTTCTCAAGCACTTTATTATACACAATTAATTCTATACATACTAAAATATAGTCAGTTATGCTGAAAATCATTTTGCTTATATGGGTAAAGTACCTGGGCGACCGAGCCTAGCTCGGTTATATAATAAAACATTTTTAAATTAAAATAAACTGTTAGGTTTGCTTCATAAAATTATTATTTTTTTCCAAAAAAAAAATATCTCTTCCGCTGTCACTCGTATTCGAACTGGGGTTACCCAGATTGTCGAAGCAACCGAATACCATTCGAGCTATTTTTTTGTGACAGCGGCGACAAAATTTGCCTTTATATTCTAGCTATACTTTTTCATTGCCTGAAAAATCAGTTAAAAAAAGTTTTCTTGAAATAAAATCTAGCTACATCGATTTATCGCCCCGATACTACCTACATACTAAGTTTCACGGAAATAGATGTCGCCGTTTCCGAGATCCTGAATGTATACAAATATAAAAATATATACAAGAATTGCTCGTTCAAAGGTATTAGATTAGATAGATATAATAATACCAACCTGTAAGATTTTTACTGCTGCATAAAAGACTATTTCCCAGGAGAATGTACTATATAATTACAGGTGCGTATACGATATATTGGTGATTTCAAACGCCGAGACGCCAAGATTTTTGAAGTTAATTCTTTTGGCACTTTAGGGAAAAATAATGACAGTAAATTATTAAGATGCGCTCGCACGCCGTCACGAAAACCCGACACCTTGAAGTTATTACGACACGCGCGCACACCGTCTTGTAAAACCGACACTCTGAAGTTAGCTATAATCAACATTTTATTTCTTTGTATTAAAACTTTTAATGTATTAAATACCTCTTTTCTATTGTTAGTGTCGTTTTTTCTACAAACGTAGAAACGTTAATTATTAAAAAGATTTTTATATTGTTAAGCCAAAGAAGTATGACTTCTAATGCGTGTACATACACACAGTTTCCAAGATCAGGTTTCCTCGCGATGTTTTTTATTTTACAATAAGTTAAATGAAATTAGCAAATATATGCACATTTTGAGAAATTCGTCTGTACTTATGAGCATGATCGGTCGGGCATCATAAATACTTGATAACCACGAGTTTAACAATTTTCAGAATAGATTTTATTTGTCAATTCTTTGCAAACAAACTGAACGCGTCAGAAATTTATCTATGAACTACCTCGTACCCGCGACTTATTGTTATGCTTACTATCATACCAGTTTATGATAGAGGCAAAAACATTTAAAAAATTGAAAGCAAAAATATACTTTTACTTACAAATTTACTCTGTAAATAATATTATCCGTTTATTCCCCTTTCCTACGCATGCGCGTAACATCGCTTGCCGCACTTCAAACATAAACGCGTTGAACACATATTATAAATCTCACAGTTCATTCAGTTTATTATTATTGAGCTATTTTGATATCTTTTTAGATTAGAACTTAGTGTCTAATAAGTGATATTATGTTTAAAAGAAATCGAAATCTGTCTAGTACTTATTGCGTGATGCGTGTACAATTACTATTATATATACATCCTATATATATATATATATATATATATAGTAATTATAACCGTTAAACCAAATATATTGTCACAATTCTATAAAGAATTTTATTGCATATGCATTATTTATTCTTAACAATACGAGACGACTGAAGAAGGAATCCACGGAATGTTAAAGATACTTTTACTGAAACACGCACTTTCCACACCGTTTCACAAATACCTGTGTAATATATACGAAATGTAGTAACTGTGTAAATGTTAGTATGCATCTCCACATACAAGAAACATAGAGTAAACATCGATTTGCCATACTAATTTCCAATCACCTTGACACGTGATATTGCCAAAACGCTACCACGCTAAGAGTACCAGCTTAGCGAATGTATCGGGCCACTGTGTGAATGGAAAATGGCCATAATAAGGCAAACGGACGCACAATCCAAGTGCATACAATGGTTTAGTGGTGTAGTTATATTCCCAGCTTCCGACGAGCGGCCTCGTCGATACGTTTGCTTCGAGTTAACACTATAAATTTTAAATATATACAAATCGCTCGTAGACTATAAATATTTATGATACAAGTGTGAAATTGTGATGTTGGTATAGTGATCGTGACTCCACGTGTGTCGTTATAACTATTTCACGGTTTAACATATACGTATTTTTTTAACAAAAATGTAAGGCAGGTATATCTATGTTAATAGTGTATGTTAACAATCAGTTGTGAAGTGAGAGACCTTGATTATTTTTCGTTATGATCGATCTAATTAAACGGTTAACTGCTTGTTTGATCTTTCGGTGCAATTTTCTCACGAACGCCTATGAATTCTATAACAGAATCGGTCACGACATTGGTTTTACTCATGGAATTAGGTTTTTTTTACGCGTCATAATAAAATATATATTAATACCTTTTGTATAGTTATTATCTGTATTATGATTATTGCTATTAATTTCATAGTACCAGGACCACCGAACCTATCTCGGTTCTTTAAAAAAAAACTAAACTGTTAGGTTTGCCTCATAAAATTTACAAATAAAAAAATATATATACATATATATATTAAAAAAATATGTCTTATGCTGTGACTCGGATTCGAACTGGGGTTACATGATGACGCCGTTTCCGAGAACCTGAATATAAAAATATACAAGAATTTCTCGTTTAAAGGTATTAGATAGATTCGTATAAAAAAAGTTTTCGTTTAGATAGTCACAATTTAATACGTCTTCTAAAAATACAGTTTCGGTTTAAAATTATACTAGCTATTGCGTCTCGATTTGTCACGCTCGTCTTTTGTTTCCATCGACAGTAAAAAATGTATACAAGTTAATTGAAACAAAAAATAATCGACGATGTAAGGGCTGCCGGACGAAGTGTAAATAATGAAATAACTGTGTTCCATTTTGAATTTTTAAATAATTTATAGTATGAATTATTTATATTTCATAATTTGTATATTGTAAATGTCAAAAATACCACTCAACGCGCCAAAAAAGTTTTCACTTCAAAAATAGAGCCGATCATTTAAATAAGCATCCTAGAAAAATGTACCAAAAATTTTCAATCGAATGGTGATAGCATTCAGGTTCATTAGTTTCAACGTGATTGACCTAAACGGGACAGTATTTTCAATATATCTATATACAGAGATATTTACATATAATAATGAAGTAAATCTAACGTGTATGCATTTTTTTGACTTTCATGACAAAAAAAATATTGTAGGTCTAGGAATAAATAATGAAATAAGTTACAATCATTTTTAGAATCAGTCTGTCTATCTTGTTGTCTGTCTGTTTGTATGAACACGCATCACTGCTAAACTACTGGGTTTAGAATAAAGCCACAAAACAAAAATCATAAAGTATATCTTCCAAGATAACTTAGTCTTTGTTTCACTGAAATCGGTTCATACTATCAAAAGTTATTGTAATTTTATTGACGAGGCGAGAAAATTAGATATGTAAATGGACTTAATACATTCAGATGACTGCATTATTCATTGCTTTATTCATAATATTCAACGCGGATGAAATCGCAGGCATAGCTAGTATTTAAATGACATCGTAACTATAAGTACACTATAGTGACATTATGAGCTACCATAACGCCCTGTGGTAAGATAATACCTTGGGAAAACCATATCTTGGGATGGGGCTTACTTTTGTGTTTTAATAACTAGTGCCCGTGACTTCATTCTTTTGAAAATATTTTCTATTTGGTTGACTTTTTTTTCTCAAACTTACTACGCTTTATTGCTAATTGACTTCCTGTTTCCCACACGGTATATCTTAATATTGCTCAATGTTTGTATAAAAATAGATACATTAGGGTTATAATTATTGTTTTATATTATTTTGAAG
>JACEII010000002.1:11054887-11111059 GCA_014332785.1 Antheraea mylitta
AGATTGATTCAAGGAGATGCTATCTATTCTACTCGTTACTAGATGGCGTTGTAGCGCATCAACTTCTATACCGTTCATTGGATTGCCACGAAATTGCTTAAACCTTTGAACACAGAGAGTACTTCTACAATATTAATCATGCTATGAACTTATTTTATTACAATAAATATTCAATTTGAATAACAATAAAAATAACAAACGTGTACTGTCTCCGTCAACTGTTTTTCTTTGTTACTCTGAAAATAGCCGTAAATTCAGGATTACGCGTAATATACTCAAGAGTTTAATATAAAACAAAATTATAATATTATTATAAGAATAAAAAATTTTATCTTCAAGTTATATACATATAATATACTAATTATTTATACCTAAATTTGTGCTGTGCGTAATTATATCAGCGGTCAAAAAGTTTGACTGGGACAATACATCAAATAAAGAGGGTGTCATATAATTAGGTATCAAAATAATTTCTACCCAAAAGAAATGAATAAAAAAGGAACCCTGTCCTATAATTCTCAAGGTGATACGATTGCATGTATGATGTAATGTATCCTAATATTATAAAGAGCTAAAGTTTGTTGTGAGATGTTGTAAGGGGCCATCTCAGGAACTACAGGTCCAATCTGAATTCTTTCAGTGTTATATAGCTCATTTATCGAGGAAGGTTGTAGGCTATATATCTTCACGCTAAGACCAATAGGAGCGGAACACCAATGAAGAATGTTTCAAAATATGCGACGTGACGGGCAGATGTTAGTTAAATAATAGATAATCTTTAAAATAATATCAGCTGATTCTGCTGTAAAAACGCTAAATAAATAGCTACGTACAGTATTAAATTCGAACAATTGAACGAATAGAAAATCCTTAGAAGTCCGTTAAACAATTAAAGAACATACAATTAGTTACAGAGTGCATGACAATGCAGAGACTGGCCTTGTAAAATGTCGCATAGTGACCATCAGAATGCCGTGACATCAACCTGTAGTTTCTAACTCAGATTACATGTTATTAAACACCTGTTTATTGTAGGAAGTTTCACATATGTGAATACATTCTTTAGTTTTATGAACGTTGATTATCCTTAATACAGATATATAGTATATTCAAGTGTATCTTGTTTGTTCAGGCTAACTCCCTAAATAATTGAGTAGATTTGCACAGTCGCTACTAGCAGATAAAAGATTCTAAAAAAACTATACAGTGTGGTGTACTGAAAAAAGTTAGTAATCGACGGTGATGTCTAGAAATGACGTCTCGCTCTGATCATCCATTAAAAGCAAATTAATGTAACTATCTGTATTCGGGAAAATATGTTTCATCATGAAAAGATATACCAGAACGAGCTTCTTGCCGGGACTTTTTGATGACTGGGTTTTTTTCCGGACTGGTGGTAGTTTGGACGTTCATAAGCGCCTTCAATCTAGGCTACACATAATTAAGCTTTTTCGTGGGATTTCCAAGGATTATGTAGTAATGGTAAAATAAATAATAACCCATGAAATAACATATCGTGTTTAAAGATAAATAAAACCTTTAAATGGTTGAAATTATGAAATTTTAGAGTTTTGTCTGTATGTTTTTCTACAAATCGTTAATGTTAAAATTGTTTTGCTGTACCAGTTTCGGGTTCAGGTTTAATGCAATAACGGTTATGCCAATATTTAAAGTACGATGATATACATGCTAATAATACTGTTAGAAACAGCTGGAATATTTTATTAAATCATTATGCGATTTTCATGAAAAGCTTGTATATGGGTATTTACAAGATTGATTGAGATATGAAAATTACATTTTTACATTATTCTATTAATACTAAAGGAAATAAATATATACACAGTAAGTACATATCAGTTCGCAATAGATAAAGCATAAGTAATGTTGATGTAGGTACTCTTAGAAATCACAGGATGTGAATGATAATAACATAACGAATAGGAAATATTTACACTCATTATTATAAAAAAATATGTCCAGAGCCGAAGACAAAGTTAATTAGTTATTTTCATGTTATTGCAGGGTATAAATATAATATTTACCTGACCAATTATATATATTTTTAATGGTTATAAAATTAGCCTCAAATGCCGTCTTTCTATACAAAAGCATTTTATACAAAAACAGAATGAAATATATAAAAAAAATATTTTGACACAACTAATGAAATACGGTTAGAAAAACCAGTTTATGAATTTTCAATAATGTTTATAGATTTCTTTCAAACGCAAATGTTTATCTCTAATTAGTGTATTACAACGTACTACAAGTGTATGAATTATGCAAACGAATTAACACAAAGAACCTGTTTCGTTTTATAATAAAGCGAGTTCTATTTAAAATACTATTTCGTATGCGTAACATCGCAAATGGTCTTTGAAGAATACGTAAGTACTAAGATCGATAAAAATAACAATTCTTCATCGCTTATTGAATGTCGATGGACTTATATCGATATACTCGACAGCAGACACCACCACTATTAATCACTATAACGCAATAATTTGTCTCCGGAATGACAGCGGATGTCTCGGTCAGATTTTGCTACTTCTATTATCTCTAAGATCTAGTTTTTTTTTTTATTTAAAGAGAAAAACACATATAATTTTATTTTATTTAATCTAACTTAACTAAAACTTTATTTTGATAATTATTAACGTTTATTTTATACTAGCATTTTCTCGTAGTTTCGTTTGCGATAAAGTACTTTGGTAACAAACTTTTTTAAAGACAGCTAAATCCTTTCTGTACTGTTACATAATATATATTTATTCGGCATCCTTTTTTTTTCTAAAATAAATTTACTCCTTATAACATCAGCTATCTGTTACTGAAAGCCCTGTCAGAATGAGCCCGTTTCGGAGATGAGCCGGAACAAACAGAGACAAAGATTAAAAATATTCGTTTTATAAGTAAACGTATACACATTCATATTTGTTTAGTATGAAGCTGTTATTTTGACATTTCAAATAGACAATTCAATTTTCAATCTGTGTATGGATTGCATATACTACTTCCAATATACATTACATATACTTGCCTTTTTGAAAATATAGTACACTATTTATGAGCCCGCGAAATTTGAATATCCTACGCCGTGGCATCTGGATTACTTTCGAAAAAAAGTGCTATAAAATATTATTGAGAATAATTAATTAGTCTTTCCTATTGATTTATGGGTAAATGTATGATTACAATTTTATAATTTTAAAATGTTTGAAATTATACTCACCATTTTCTTATATAGGATGTAACCTGAAGTGTTTTATTGAACGTCACAAGTTAATAATTATGTTTTTAGTCACGTGCTGTATTTCCTGCCGTACCCTTAGGGGGTTACGGAAATGGAAAAACTTTCCTTACTGTTTGTGTTCAATAATTTACTTTCAGTCGGAACGTATTACCTGAGAGTGTATCCGAAATAAATATTTACATAGGTAAATTAGGATTAATAAAAATATATTAAATTGTAATTATTTTGTAAGTCATCTTTATGTACTAAGTTCGTATTTAATTTCATATTCTGTTTTTTTTTTTTTTTTTTTTTTTTTTTATAAAAAAAAGTTTCTTTTATTATTATTGTTAATTCTTCTTTCTTTTTATTGAGGGTTCGTAAAGTACATAAGTAATTTTCAAATCGTAATGGCACTTTTCTTTAAGAATTAATATCCAATAAATTCTTATGAACTAGTTTATTTTCTCGACTTCGCTCACATTATTGTAGATTTGACCTATCCCTCATGAGCAGTTACTTTTTGGTGAAAATTGCCGTCTTTTTTGGATCTCTGACAATGTCTATGCAAAATTTTATCATCATCAGTCAAGTAGTTCTGGAGTGAATCGTAAAACAAATGCACATTCGCATCTTTGATGTGAAGCATCTTTAAGCGAAGGTAAAGGTTGGCGTGGCGACGCGATGCCATGCGCAAGCGACATTGCGCAAGAGCTGGTACACTAGTATCAGTACAGCAGTTATACATGAGTTTCACACCTGGGTGTATGCTTGGTACACATATAAGTTTCAACAACTCATACATATATGAATATTTAGCTAGGTTAGCTAAGATAGATCGCGATTTTGCATGCAACAGGCAACAGCCAAGCCGAGGGGTGCCGTGCACCCTTGAGCTGGTTGCCAAAATAAAATCGGCTGAGTGCCTTAAGCGCTCGCTTTAGTAGTCCGGTGAAGCTGTTAAGACCTTGCTGGGCCAATAGCGTAGTCATTTCGAAAAAAAAAAATGTTTCACATCTGGCAGGCGTCCCATGACGGCTCAATTTTTTATGTTAATTACGATTATTTTGTCGTCGGAAATAAATAGTTCTCGATTAAGCCAATTAATGCGTTATCAAAATATTTCGCAACTTGCATGATGCATTCATATGTACTTAATTTATATTGGTTCGAGTTCAATAGAATCATGCGGTCCCAGCGGAAACAGTGGCATACAAACTGAATACTCATCGTGATACTACTGTATTGTGTGCCAAAAGCAAATGTTAATCTACGGCTCATTAATTTCATTACAGCTAAGCCTTGATTTTCCTTCAGTCGATTATACGCACGGAGTTAAAACACACGATTTTCTCTTGTTTTTTTCTTTGCGTTATTTTCTCCACAACTGTGTTGTTAATTACTATAATTTATTCTTTTCTAATATTCATGTTATTAATGTATTGCCATATCTTGCCTTGCAATTTTGTTAACATATTATCTGTAGTGTAAAAATAAGAAAATTGTGATTAAATAACATTACGTTAGTGTAATTTCCCACGTGTAAATTATATGCACTTATATGGTGACAGTTTTTACGCTTAGTGATCATGGCGCCATCAAGCGGCGGCCACAGGTTTTACTGCGTTACATATCTAAGCTACCAACTGAACAACACTACGACTACTATAGATTCAGCTACTCGGTAAGAGGTGGCGTTGCTATCAATTAATTATAACCTAAGATTTGAAAGTAATTTATTGTATAATATGATTTATATCTGAAGTTTTTAAATAAGTTTTTACTAAAAACATATTTCATTGTTTTGTTTGCAGGCCGAGCCGGGAGATACAATAGCTACAACCAAAGAAGGTTAGTATCTACTAATAATATTTTTATACTAGTAATTTCTATATATTTAGATATATTAATAAGTATACACGTACTATACCAAAGAAATTATTATTTTAATTATGCTCAGCGGATAACAACTACCCTATTAGTTTTTGGCGGGATTTTAGTCTGTCATGTAGTGTGTTTTATATTTTATTCATAATCTTGTGTTCTTTGACTCTATATTTTGTAAATTTGGTGGTGTTTTACGTAATATAGTTAGTTTATTATGCATAAGTGAAGTGAATGGAAAATAATACCACGGACCATGAAATTCTGAGATGCCACAAAAACTCCCTGGAAAGTTCTAACAAGGAATCTACCGTCTTGTTAGAATATTGTTTCACACGACGCTTAATATAGAAATGGTCGCACGACGCTTGTAATATTATTGACTACGCGACAATAGCAGTAACAATCTGAAAGATTGGTTGCAAAAAATTAAGTTTAAGAAAAAAAACTAACATATATCAGCTGTTACGTCGGCCACAGTGACAGGAATACCAGAGTCTAATCTGGTTATGGATTAAAGATATTTAGGTGAACTCTATTCTTCTTATTGTACTGCAGTTTATCTTTTTATATTTTTTATACCGAATAAAGACATTAGTAGTGCTTTTGTCGAGTTATGTTTGTTTTGAGTTTTCATAATGTTACGATATAAATAAGCGACTTTCTTTTATAAAGTAACATAAATATAACTTCATTGACGGGCCCAACGGACGTCCCGCCCTGATAATAAAAAAACCCTTGAAAAATTATATACCTAAACCTTCCTAATGATTCACTTTATCTTTAGTTGAAAAACGAATGAAAATCCATTCAGTAGTTTTTAAGTTTATCGGTAACAGACAGACAGACAGACGTGGCAGAGGACTTTGATTTATAACATGTAGGGATATAACAAAGGATAAAATCTTATATCTTTGTAGAGGAATGGGTGACACGAAAGACTAGCGAAGTAACGACTACACGTCAGATCGCAACGAGGGTCAAAAGGGAACTAATTTTGGAAGATGGTCGGATACTCAGCGATTCTGGTCCGAAGATATCGACGTCGGTTAATGAAGACACACACACCACCAACTTTCAACAAACTGAGGTACGTTACGTCTTCTTTTGAATTCGATTCTCTACCTGACTATCCGCTGTTGGCTTGATGGCTGATAGGCTTTAATAAACAGTTTTATACTAAAAAACGTTTTTTTTTGACGGGTCACCTGATATTAAGTGATCACCGCATAAACAACACCAGGGGAGTCGCAAGTGCGTTGCAAGCCTGTGTTGGGAGGGAACGAAGGAAGGAGAGGAGAGAGGGAATGGGAGGTGGGACTTCGGTGCTCTCACTGACCAAACAAAATGCAACAATGCAAGTACTGTTACTTCCCATCGGTTTTTTGTAAACCAGCAGTTTCAGCGTGGCTGTACCACCTACAAAAGTGTTCTATATTACTGTCAGTATTATTATAACTCCTCACTAAAGAGCGCTACCACGCAACATTGTCATCAAAATTGATATACCTACATACTTAATTACAGATAATATTTACACAATGTCTTTTTTAACTATAACTCAACTATTGATCACATTAAATTGTAACTACACAATAATAGCTACAAATAATAATAAAAGCGCACAGCTAGAAGTGTAATATAAATGTGTAGTATCTGTGTTGAATGGACATATCACGGTATCTAATGTAATTTGGCATACAAGTCGATTATTGTTTGGAAAAAGACATAAGACACTGTCTTTATTGTCCAGGAAAGTCTATGGGTAACGGCTAATTTTTTCTTCTAATAATATTAAAGCCATTTCATTAATGTATACAAAAGGAATTTATATGAGTACAGAGATAATTTGTATGAGTACAAAGGGATTATGCATGGATACAAAGTGAGTTTGTATGAGTACAAAAGGAATTTGTATGAGTGCATAGGGAATTTGTACGAGTACAAAGGGAATTTGTATGAGTACCAGATTTTGGCTTGTAAAGTTGCAATATTATTTCTTTTCAGCATCGAGTACCTGATGGCCACGCTGACGATGCAGCTGCTGTCGAAGATCAAGTTGATGAGGCAATCAATGCACCTGCTGATGACGGTATGTATCTATTCGCATGCAATAAAAGTACTCTTTAAGTATTCCTTCATTGGTCTAGTTATCATGATCCTGAAATAAACTTTTTTTTTGCGAGGTGATAGAACTTTTTTGAAGTTCGCCTGGCTACTTGCCAGCCTTGAATTGAAAATCTGTCACCAAAAATAGTGCATCCGACAGTTGCGTTTGGGAGACAGTCTCTCTCTAGGGTTTAGCATGTTTACCTTCCTGGACCACATCATCAATTAACATCATGTGAGAGGATAAACCCTATAAAATACATTAATAATAAAAAGAACTCCGGTTTGTGGAGTTCGATTCCCGCTAAAGTCATTAAAATTGCAGTTGGACTGGTTCGATTAAAGCTGAACACTTTAACACGCATTTATTAACGTCTTATAGTATTCTTTTTTTTTTTAATTTACTTTTTAAGCGTTATTGAAACCTTTTAATTTAGAACGTATACCATATACTTATATAACCAATTGTGTATAGAATATATTGTGTATATTTTAAGTTATAATATCTAAAAGAGAAGCACAGAAAACATGTGTGTTGTAAACAACTTTGACGTCAAAAAATTAATGAATCAAACACATTTTTGTGTATGTTTTGGGATCAGCAGCATTGTAGGCAATGAGCTAAAGATTTTCTTAGTGGTGGTACAAACAAGAATGTTCCAAGGCGACTAAAATTTTTTTAAATGTAATATCGCTCCGTCCCATGTATGTATTTCTTACATTATCGTAATTTGCAGCAGTAGATGGAGTTATCAGTGGTGAAGTGGCACCAGTTGGAGCGAAAGTGTTGGTTTCATCTCGAGTTGTTGCCAACCCTGATGGCAAAGTCCGCGAGAGCCACGACAGGCGAGTTCTCACGAGGAATATTACTGAAAAAGTAAATGAGACTGAGGAAGAAATACATAAAGGCGATACAACGCACCAGGTACGTTTCTTTTGAGCTTTATTCTAATTATATGTTATCTTATATAGGCTTATTCTTGATTTTCAGCTTTTATTGATAAATATTACAGACGATTATATTACGTTATTTAATGAAAAAAAAAAAACAAATGAAATACATGTAATATTCTCATACCTTGTATGGCGAACAATACCTTTGTGAAATAAATACTCCGCAAGTTCATAACGAATACGTCATAGCAACTTATTTTAGTTGCGTTTAATGATATTGTAACGAAAAAACTTTATATACGTCACCTACATGATATTTTTACAAAACAAATAGCGTGACAACGCACACATACGTAAATTAATATTATAACACCTCACTGTCTTAGATAAAAGGTGGAAGTAAGTTGGCATATTCTCTATATTAGTGGTGAAAAAGAGATAGTAATATGTTGCTTAGATATAGGTGGATTGATGGGGATAGATCATGTTTGCTAGCTAGCCAAGTTTTACCAAAGCGCTGTTGAAGCCCATAAGACGTATTGACAACATTTAGTTATAATTTAAAGTATAGTGTAGCTAAATTATTGTCTTATTGTAGCTCCTTGATGTATCAATTCCTATGTGATATACATTATGTTCCGTAGCATTTTATAACCATATGCGAATGTAGTATATGCATAGAACATGATAAATATTTTTGCACCATGTTTTGCGTTATTTACGAGCAATTTACGAACCCTTTTAAAGGCATAGAGCTATGACGGATTTATCTGTCGCCGTGAAATGTGAGTGGTGCTTCGATGATACATCACAGCTTCGATTTCATTCAGCTCGTGTGATACGAGTTGATAGACGGTAATGGAGCCTCGAAAACGTGTACTCTTACCATTAAATACATTAAACTGAGCTAAATAAATAAACATATATACAGATTTAAACTATAAACATTTAACAAGTTATTATTACAGCCTACGAGACAAAAACTATGTTTATTATCTTTTACAGCTAGTTGGTGGAGTTTTTGGCGGGATTTTAGACTGTCGTGTAGTGGATTTTATATTTTATTCATTGGTATTTGACTCTATATTTTGTAAATTTGATGGTGTTTTACGTAATATAGTTAGGTTATTGTACGTAAGTGAAGTGAATGGAAGATCATACCACGGAACATAAAATTCTGAGATGCCACAAAAACTCCCTGGAAGGTTCTAACAAGGGAGCCACCATCTTGTTGGGGCATTGAAATAATCACACGACGCTTATGATACTATTAACTACACGACAGTGACAGTAATAATCTGAGAGATTCATTGCCAAAAATAAAGTTAAAAAACTAGTTTGTACTCGCGGTTTTGTTCTAGATAAAATGGTTTTAGTGCTCCATGGAGAATCTGTATTTTATTTTGAAATTTGGCAATTATTACTCAAGTCTCCTATACATTTTACCGAATTCAATATCAAAATGGGTAATCTAGAATAAGGAAACTAGTTAATACCCGAAACTTTATTTGCAGATTTTGTTATCTGAATATTATATTTTATGTACCGAAGGAAAAAACCAAAAAAAAACAAATTGAAAAATATAGTTTGTTTTTTCAATCTGACGACGCTATTGACCTAGCAAGGTTTAACAGCTTCACCGGACTATTAGTTTAAAATGTCTTTTGTAAAACTTATAAATATCATAGTTTCTTAAAACTTTAACAACTTTGTATTAAATGAATAATATCATAATTATTTTTTAAGACTAGAGAGCTAAGTTTCTAAGAAGTAAAATAAAGACAAAATAATATATATCTATCCAGTAGTTTTTGTGTGATACGCACATAACGGCAGACGTCTATTTATATAAAGAAGGTAATACTCAGACGGTTCTTCAATTTGCCAATAAGTGTCCACAAAATCGGTTAAGCCTTTTAGAGGATTATCTGTCAAACGTTGATCGATTCGTCACGGAGTTAATTATGTCTGTGTTTATTGGACTGGACTAAAGTTATCGTTGAAATTGTTACTACTGATAAGTTAACAACAAAGGTAAGTAATAAGTATATTAATTTACTAACTAGTTTATTAAAATGAATGAGTAATTAGGAATTAAGTCCTCGTTATAGTTACCGGGCTTTACTAATATTGTAAGTCTGAATGTGAGTTTGTTATGAAAAAAATAACTTTATTATTACAAGTAAGAGAGTAAGTCAAGAGTGACAATGCTGAGTAAACGTCCGAAGTTCGATATATTGAATAAAATACATCGATATTGAATGGTTCGATATATCGAATTAGTTCAATATTACGTATAAGGTGATATGATGAGGTACGATGCATTAAAACTTAATTCGTTTCGTATTATAATTGGGTGATATCTTACAAAAAATGCATTTATTGAATCTCTAAAAATTTTACTAAATCTTTTTTGCGGCTTCTCTAGTGTTTATGTAGATTTAATTAAGTGCTAATGAAAAACAAGTACCCTCTATTTCTTCCTGTACCCCTGACATACGTTTGTATGAAATTTCATGATGATCGATTCAGTAGCCACGCCGTGAAAGCATAATATATACTAATATTATAAAGCTGAATAGTATGTTTGTTCGAATGGTTGAATGCACTAATTTCAGGAACTACTGCTCCGATTTGAGAAAATATTTCGATATTAGACAGCTCAAATATCGAGGAACGCTATATATAGGCTATATATCATCACGTTAAGACCAACAGGAGCGGAACAACAATAAAGAAAGTTTCAAAATTGGGGTTTTCTTCCCTTTGATTGCTCCTGTTGTATTAGCGTTAACCTTAAGTAACTATTCCAAGCAGGCGAAGTCGCGGACAGAAGCTAGTTTATAATAATAGTCGGGGTTACTTACAAACATGTCTTGATTCTAGAATAACAGATATCATTATTATTAATTTTGCAAGAATAACCAAAATTATATTAAACAACAAAGTCATTTAGTAAACAATGTTTCGTGAACCCAAATACGTTACAATAGTTACATAAACTGTTTATGTTGCTTCACATTTTAATTTTGCACCGCTGGACGTGCTAAACAGCTCTATATCTGGGTCGATCAATGGTAATTGTGTGTTAGGATACACTGTTGTGTTGTTAGGTAAGTTCCGTGCTCCGTTGGAGGTCATCATGGGATTCCGTGAAGGCGAACACGTTACCAATTAGAAGGAAGAATTGCTAGGAAACTGTCGTATTAGAATTCAAATAGGCAACTTAGTATACAGTTAAATAAATTTAATTGCATGCATGTATATATATATTATACGAAATTTTGTAGTATAACATGTCTGAGGTTATACACTCATCACTCCCTAAAGTTTTTCGATCATCTTTTTTAGTTTTATCTCTTAGACACTTGGTCCTTATCTAAAGAAATTATTGCAATAGCTTCATTTAATATAGATTTATTAAACTGTTAGGAAACTACTATATTCCCAAGCATTATCCTTGCAACGATATATATTTTTTCTTGCTATCTAGAAATGGAGCAAACGGTGTGGTGCTTATGTTTTTTCGGTCTGTGTATAAAATATATTAATATGATAATAAACAATATACACGAAATCGCGGGTATCAATTAGTTACAAATATATTTGCAAACAATAAATAAATTAACTTCTTGAAATAAATTTCTTCTAATAAAGTTTTAAACGAATTGTTGCTTCAGGTAGACTAATAATTAATACTTATGACCAATAAAGAATTTAGACTTACAATTAAAAGTCATTTACCATACGTATAAATTTGTTTTTGTTCCTGCTAGAGTCTCACGTAATACTGAAAAATAATAAAATCCTTGTGTGGAACTCGCATACGATATTTTAAACTAAATTCTTCATGTATTATAGATTATTTACTATAACTCCTCAAGAAAGGAGAATGGGATACGATAAGTAAAATGGAGCAGGGTTTTATTCAGATGAGCGCCCACATAAATCGATGGGGATTTTGAAATTATAATTTGTTCACGAAGATAGGTCGCCGCGGGCGTCGCGGGCTCTGCTCTGCGCTGCGCCCACGTTCCTTGTAAGATGCACTTACATCTTAAAGCGCTTCGCTGTATTCAAAATTATTTATGTGTCAATTTTATTTAAACGAAAATTGTGTATTCATTCATAGCTTTTTTTTAAATTGCGTTAACAAGTTTTTAATACATTTAAATGAATGCATAATATAAGTGTTTTTGTTTCGAACGCTTTATCGCGTGCATAAAAATGAATAAATTATTTCTACGTGGATTTCAATATAAAAAAGTTGTTTTTCAGGATGCATCGTTAAATTGATGAAAATATCTAAGATTTTAAGATAAAAAAAATGTTTTGATAGAAATGTTCTCATTTTTGTAACATAATTCAACATAATAAATTAACATTGCAACAAAGTCATTTAACAGTTGCAAATATTAAGTAAAAAGAAAATGCTTACTCTGAATAATAAGAATAATAAATAATCTAACTAATCTTTGTATGTCAATTATAGTATAGGTACTATTTTGTTTTTAAAATGGTATGTTAGAGGTTACTATATTTTTAATGTACAAAAAATAACAAAAACAAATCAAGCCTACTACAGCCGCTGTAGCGCTTCAGGATACTAAGTTCGGTAAATCGGTTGTTAGGTGTTGCTTCGTGACCTCACTGTGTTGCAACAGCTCGTGCAAATGCTGCACTTGTGCTAGCTAAAATGGTCAAGTATTTGTGTAGCAATATGAATTATGAGGTTTATTACTTTATGAGTACCTTTGTATTTGAGTTCTGTTTATTACATCCCTATTAGCGAAATCGAAACAAATGATTAATATGTTTTATTACATATATATGTTTATACATGTACATGTTTATACATTTTATTGTTGAATAATAAATTTGTTCAAATGTAAATCATTGTATAGTATAATAGTTGTATGAATAATGTTTCAAGTTTAGTTTAGTAACTTTAATAGCAATTGCTTGTCAGCTTTTCTGTTACATATTATTGAATAGAAGCCTAATTAGACTTCTATTCATATCAAACTGATTTATACATTTATTTATATCAGTACTAGGTTTTCCTTGCGGTTTTACATGTTGATGTAGATTTGATCTGTTGTTCGGGAATACTACTTTCTTTTTGCATGAAAAGTACCTATGTCCTTTTCTTTGACAAAAGATGTATGCAGAATTTCCAGATGATTGGGACGTGAAAGCGTAACTTACATTAGCATTTACAATATTAGTTTGGATTGTAAGTAATTTGAATATTGTCTTCATAAACATTTGTGTAAACATTGTACAATTTATTCACACATATTACTCAAGCCACTCTTAAATTTCAGTGAGTGGAGATAAATTCTTTTAAAAGAATATATGCATATGTAATTGAGATCCATTGCACAGCTGATGTGAACATTGTTGCAATCGCAAATTCAAATAGGATACGCAAACAGCATTACGATTTGAGCATTGCTCAGTTAATTTGACCCAGTTAATGATCAGCCATACATCGGAGAACGTAGATTGCGACACTAAGAGTTATGCTTCAAGAAAAGTGATCGTCCGTTTGTGTTGCTTATTCGGTCAGATGTCGTTTTCTCATTAAAGGGTACTGTAACTTTGGCATTTCGCGATCTAGTATCATGAATCACATGTCAAAACAACAATAATTACGTTATCGATACTTAAAAATGTGAGTTAAAATCATATTTTCTTTTATTTCAAGTTTATTGAAAAAATTAATTGATTTTGGATCAGGTGTACTAGCGAAGAACACAAACTAACATTTTTATATGGAAACTAGTGGGACCGGTGGACGTTGTCCTGCCGTGATCATAAAAAAAAATCCTAAAATTCAACGCCACGTACGGGTTCATTATGAATCTAAACCATTCCTAAATCCAAATGAACTCCCACAAAAATTTCATCAATATATGTCCAGACGTTTAGCAGAAGTTCGATGACATACACACGGACAGAAAAATTACATATAAAGATTTTCTAATACTAACACTAGTCTTAGTCTAGTTACCAGACTAGTAAGTAGACTAAGTACTTAGTCTAGTTATTCCTAACACTCAAATAGGTGTTGTAGTTATGAAATGATATGCTTACATATATTCGGCAATTCATATAGACAAATAATTGAAATACATACGTAAAACATTAATGTCTAAAATGTATATTTTTTAATTCAAGATTAGAACTGATTTGTATGTGTTATATGTGATGTGCGAAGTTACGTAGATCGCATCGGAAACGAACACATCCGTGGTAGCGTTGTAGTCCGAGACATCGCAGACAAGCTGCAAGAGAGTCCACTCCGTTGGTACGGCCACATAAGTCGCAGACCGCCAGACTACATCGGAAATAGATGCCTCAGAATGACTGTACAGGGCCCAAGATCTCGCGGCAGGCCCAAAAATGCTGGTTGGACGTGGTGAAGGCGGATTTAAGGGACAATAATCTCACTCAGAAGGATGCCGTAGACCGGGCAAAGTGGAGGAAGTCTATTAGGAAAGCGGACCCTGGCACTAAGCCGTGAAAACGCTAGGAAGAAGAAAATTAGAATTTATTTATAGAATAAATGGCAAACCAAGTATGTTTAAATTTTAATCATAAAGAATTAATAACAATCTTAGAATTCTTATATTATAATTTGTTCAATATTGGTTATTTAAGAAAAATAAAATTCTGTCCAAATAATCTTAATTTTATTCATAACTAATTAAATTTTTCTCAATACGATTAAAATAGTAAAAGTTTTTGGAAAAATTATCGCAAAAAGTGGTGTTTCCTATTTTATACTAGCGGACTTGACAGACGTTGTCCCGCCCTGATTATAAAAAAATCCTTGAGAAATCATGAACTAAAACTTTCCTCACGAATCACTTTATTCACTAGTGAAAACCGCATGTAAATCCGTTCAGTAGTCTTTGAGTTTATCGCGAACATATAGACAGACGCGGTAAGGGACTTTATAATATGTATTCATATGCCTTTTTGACTCTGCGTTACATTAACACTTAGTTACAAAGTAATGAAGAAAACATAAACATCAGCTTTTTGCGGCACCATTTATATTCTCCTATCGAGTTATAAGCTCAAAGTCAATTTGAACACTTGTAATCTCACAAAATGTGTTTTTTATTCGAAACAGTTTAAGAATCGTTCGTCTAAGTACTTCGTGTATGCGATGGCTAGTAATTTGCCCTTACGCCGAGCATTAGTAGGTGTGCTCAGCGAGCTTTCAATGTGGTTAGCAATAAAACCACAAAATATAAGCTGTCCATTTATAAAATGCAGTGAACTCTCTTTGATATGACCGCACATTGCATATACAGGACAAAGTAATCTGAATTATGTCAGTGGACGTAATTTTATATTCTTATGATTACCAAATTGTTATTTTATACCTCAATGAACACTTTTTTAAAGATGAGTTGTTATATTAGATTACGGAGAAAAACCTAATTAATTATGAATAACTTTAGCATTATTTGGATACATAATATTATAAAAAGTAAAAGTTATAGAATAAGATTTTAAATGTATGTCAATGTAAGAGTTCCTAAAATTGTAATTATTTTGTTATTGTTAATAGCTAAACATACTTGCTTTTCTGCTTTTTTTAATTTAAGTTTTAATCTGGAATTCTAAAAATCAATATTTGGCTCCTTCAGAATGAGCTAAATCCAATTTTAATCCTGCATATAATACGCTTCTTTTTTTATGATTTTCCATTTTTTATATACTCGAAACTTAAATTTTCCACGTATATGGTTTTTAGTTTTTTTTTTATGATCTCATAATCTACGTGTACAAAATTATAACACCTTGAAAAATAATGTAAAATGTTGGGAACAGCTAACATTGGATTTAGCTTAATTTTGAAATGTAACGACTTATTTGTTTAGGCATTAATGTGTCATGTATACGGTAGTCCGGTTAAGCTGTTAAGTCCTTGGTAGGTCAACAACGTAGTCAGTTCGAGAAAAAAAAGAAAGTCATGTATAAATTAGCTATATATATATATATATATATATATATAATAATCAATAGTCGAATGTGTGTAAGCGTATCACTTTAAAACGGCTGCACCTATTTAGCCAATTCTTTTTTTGTTACGTTTGTAAATTATCAGGACAAGATTTGTAGGAAAAAAACCGTTTAAAAATCGTGTGGAAGTGAGAAACAGATCTCCATATAAAAAGTAAGTGGTTGGAATAGAAGACAACACGAAGTTAATTAAGAATTTTGAAAGAATTAAATTAGTTCTTATATTTTTCATTCGTAGGTCCAGTTTCTCTTTATCTAGCCATATCATGAATAGTAAATTCTTCATTTAATTCTTCTTCATTCTCACCCTGGGCTATTTTATATTAGAATATGACTTGTAAAATGTATTTCACGGGAACAGAAAATAAAGCAAATTAAAGCAAAGGAAAGTAATAACTTTAACTATTTTTAATCACAATAAATCTGTCTTTAAATGATTAGAAAGACCTCTATAGGTTCCTTATTATTTTAAGCCAAAAAATTAAGAAAAATCTAATTTTTTGTTTGAGTGTCTATGATTTCAATTAGCTGAATAGTTTGATTATTTGGTTGAACTTTTAACACCACTACATGCGAGCTGCTCATCTAATAACATAGGTAATTTTCTATCCAGCTCTAAGGTTATGCTGAATGAGAGGCAAGTAGCCGTACTCAGGATAATAATTTAAAATGTTTAGATAGCATCTACAAGCTTCGCGCGGTTTGCTCAAGAATTCATGTGATCACCTCTTAGATCCAATCTTAGATATATTGCGCGAGTTGTGATGTTACTTAAAATTATCTCTCCTTATAAGAATTGCTTATTAACATATGTTATAGTTTCTATTAAATCGGGTTTTATATGCCCTTCATAAACTTTGTTTATATTACCTATATTATGCTAATGTGAGTTTGTTTGATACGCTCTCATATCCTAATTCCTAAAACGATCATAATGCTATTTTGCATACAGGTTGAGTATGATACTTCTATCCAAAAAATAAAATGTAATATTCCCGAGGTATAGATCAAATATATATATATATATTAAAGCGTTTGAAGCCGCAAGTGAAAGCTAGTGCGGTATAAATTATTATTTTAAACGAAGTTAAATAAAAGAATATACCTATAAATTTCGTCGTATTCTGTATTCGGAAATCTGTTAAAACATTTTTTTAAAATTAATATTAACTGAATTTTATTGTAAACTTAATTCAGTCGGTAACTATATATACATATATATAAATACAATTCAGCTTAATTTCCAAAATGGCTGAACCGGTATAGACCAGAGTTTTATTGAAAGATACAGAGTTTTCAAAACAGTATTTAAGCGACATAGTATGTATCTTCTTTTAACAGCCAAGATTGAATTTAGTATAGGTATCATATAGTCTGTAAAAAGTTATAAAGATAAAGCAGTAATGTCTTAATTAAAATTCGGAGAAAAACAGATAGGTCTAAATTACTCTCTTTAAAATAGACAAGTTTAGACCCTGTCATAATATAAGTGTCGTAATATTTTTGCTTGTAAGCCTGCAGCCTTATGATAAAACAGGAACCTCCCGCACACCCGATTAGGCCTCCCACGGCAGCGGCTCAAGCCTAGGTCTAGGCCTTTTTTTTCGAAATGACTACGCTAATGACCCAGCAAGGTCTTAACAGCTTCACTGGACTACTAAGGTGAGCGCTTAAAGCACTCAGCCGACTTTATTATGGCAACCAGCTCAAGCGTGCACGGCACACCTCGGCTTGGCTGTTGCCTGTTGCATGTAAAATCGCGACCTATCTCAGCTAACTATTCATATGTGTATGAGTTGTTGAAACGTATATGTGTACCAAGCATACACGCCTCAACAACTCCTCCATATATTTATTATCGGAAAATTGAGAGTTTTTCAGTTCGATAAGGGGAAAAAAGTAAACCCTTCCACTTTCATGTGTAAGCGTGTAGGCGTGCACGTGTGTGGGGGTGATCGTGTAGTGTTGTAGCAGTGATGTATATTTGTGTGTCACCGTATCGCGCAAGCAACGCACTCAAGGGCTCCCTACCGAGTGATCGAATCTATGAATACTAATTTGTTTATTTGTTCATTAGTACGTTAATCTGTTAGTCCATTAATACTTCAGTAAGTGAGTCTGTTACTTTGTTATCTTGTTAGCCCGTTAGTCTGTTAGTGTGTTAGTACTTCAGTGTGTTAGTTCTTTGGTTTGTTTTTTTGTTACACTTTAACGTATTAACTATTCAGATCATCATACATCTTTACATACTCGACATCAGAGTTACAGGAAAGAATGTTTATGTAGGATAGTTTTTATCCTGAAGGAAGTTACTATTCCGGAGTAAATTAAATCAACATTAATGCGAGTGCATTTTACACATTCTGAAAAGTCACGTACAATAAAAAATCCAGTAAAAACTATTACTATTCTATAATTTGATTATCAATGAAAATATTAGCAGATATAATAAATTATGTTACAAACTGTACTCTTCTGCAAGAAGTCATTGTTCACTACTAGCCTATTGTTTTGTATTCAATAATGAATTAAATTTGTTTTCAAAGTCTTCCACGATACAAACCTTGACATTTACGAACAAAAGCGAATGCTTATAAAGTCAGTTTTGATAGATAAATCAAAATCTTCGATAATCCCTTACAATGATTCGTTAAAGTTAATTACGTCTGCACCGCTGGAGCCATTCTGTGTTTACTGCACGCGTTCACAATCTCCTTTAATTAAATTGTGTGAAATCACTACGTTAAAATTAGTGGGAGTTGATACATGATTAGAATGATTTATTTATAATGTTTTGATTAAAAACCATCACAATACTATAAACGTTTAAATAAACTGCATACAAGATCAATGATTTCCAAATGTATGAATCATTAAAGTACAAGATTACATTACTTCGTTAACTTTTGACCCTTCTGCAACAATCTAAAACTAGCTTTTGCTCAAAGTTCCGCTTATGTTAAGGTTTTTTTTTCTCGAACTGACTACGCTTTTGACAGAGCAAGGTATTAACAGCTTCACCGGATTATTAAGGCGAGCGCTTAGGACACTCAGTCGATTTTACTTGCCAACTAGCTCAAGGGTGCACGGTACACCACGGCTTGGGCTGTTGTCTGATACGTGCAATGGCCGCCGCAAAGGCCACCTTCCGGTAACCTCGTATCACCCTCAACGCCACAGTACGCTGCGCCGCTCGCAGTGCACGGATATGATAGCTATTCATACATATATGAGTTGTTGGAACATATGTGTACCAAGCATATATACCTCAACAACTCTTATATATATTTCGTATCGGATAATTTTCTAAACCATTTCAGTTTTATAAGAGAAAGAAACAAAACTCTTCCACTTTCTTGTGTAAGCGTATATGCGTGCACGTGTGTGGCGGTGATATGTGTAATGTTGTTGCAGTGATGTATGATTTTGTATGAGTGTATCGCGCGAGTAGCGCACTCAAGGGCTCCACGCTGAAGGAACGGGCTGAGGCTGGAGCCGCTGCCGACGGGGCCTAATCTGGTGACTTATGTTAATGTGGATTTAATCTATCCTTCAGAAACACTACGTTTTTATACTGTTTACAATATGAAAAGAGAATTCCAGTGCAAATAACAACTTTCCAACAACTGCTTGACGTCATAATTTAAATCGAGAAATCGATTGTAATACAAAAGTTATAAAAATGAAACTTAGCCATGGTAACAAAATAATCTGCCAGCTTGTCTAGTATTATGGTACTTACTGGTACTGCTTATATTAAACTTCTAGAACGAGAATATCAGCTCTTTTTTCGGCGATGTAGTCTAAAGCGTCTAAGCTTAAACGTTACGTTTATAAGATATTAAAATGTTCTACGGGAGTAGATATCCGAAGGTTGAGATTTCGAATCATAGAACTATGGGATTCAGTTCTATAGCGTGACTATATGATGGTATTTTATTTCTCATATCATCAGATTCGACTTGGATTATATTTACGGCCAAACGGTAACCTTAGAAGTCATACAACATAATATAAAATACATTAAAAGTATATTTAAATTCCTTCCGCTGAGTAAATAGCGCCCTTGAACTTTCAACGTTCTATAAAGCGGTGCATGTTATACAAGTATTATGAGAGTAGTTAGTGTTTTAATGCGTACAATATAACATAAAAAATCTATGTTTTGGCCAAAGTGCGGCCATGTTCTTTTTTAAACGCAATTATATAATTATTTTGTCTCATTAGCGACTTTTGTAGTTTGTATTTGTCATTGAAATAGGTTTTTTTATTATATATTAATGATATTTGTAGTAGTTTTTACATGTACACGATGTATATATTATGTAACTCTCTATATAACACCATGCTATGTATGAACGAGCATAAATAGGGCAATCTTTTAATCAATACTAATGTTGTAAAAAGGTAAAGTTTGTGAGGTTGTAGGGGGTAATCGCAGGAACTACTAAACCGATCCTGAAAATTATTTTACCCATAGAATACCACGTTATTTGTGAGTGCCATACGTTATATATTAAGGCGAAAAATTAAAAGACTTTTTTGTGGTAGTCTGATTTGAAAAGTAAGTCGGACAAAAAAAAAAACGATCGAACGGAAAGGTTTCTTACGAATGCTGCCTTAACGATGAGAGATATATTATTAAGTTCTAGAGCTAGATAATGCCTACAACAAAGTCACCGACAGCATATGTCTCACTTTTATATTTAAGTCATAAAAAGTAGTTTTTAATAATAATAAACTCTTTATTGCACACACGTTAAAGATACACAAAGTTATACATTCAATTACAATATGCGGTAGTTTTTATATTAAAAGAATAATTTAAATCGTTAAGTAATGTCTATTTGTCATATTATCAACAACAATTATGAATTCTTATCACTAAAACGTAATGATATCATAACTGAGCCACAGCAACGCGTGGTCGGGTCAGTTAGTGTATAATAAATTTGCATATTGTCTTCATTAATATTAATTACTTTGTTGTAAGTTTTATATATGTATGATAGCTTAATATCTGTGTAATTTGAACAATGGATAACAGTAATGTACTATTTAGGATAAAATGAAAAACTTTTTTTTACATTTTTTATTATATTTTGATGTATCTGCTAATATAACAGTGATTTTCATTACTTATCCGGTAAATGTTTAGTCCGGTGAAGCTGTTAAGACCTTGGTAGGTCAAAAGCGTAGTCTGTTCGAAAAAAAAACCGGTGTTAATTCCAGACATCGCGGTGGCTCACGTATTGATCCAAACTATAATGACATTTGGACACCAAAGCCTGCTTGACATGGTGCTCAACCTTACAGTCTGTTAAATCAATAATGTGGATTTTGTGGTAAATCCTTAAACTATATATAAAACTGTTTCTAGTTTTACTGATACTGAAACTTGAGATGATCAGTTTGTCAGTTTCTTGTATTTTAATCATGCCTGTTAATCATAAAATATTTATTAAAAAATGAAGGTTCTAGGAACTTTTTGGAATATCTTAATCTTAGAATTGTTTCTTTTTTTTAGGAGGCAAACGAACAGATGGGTCACCTGATGTTAAGTGATCACCACCGTTCATAGACACTTGCAACACCACGGCAGTCGCAAGTGCGCTGCCAGCCTGTGTTAGAGGGGGGGGGGGTGAAAGGAAGAGGAGAGGAAGGTGAGAAGAGGTGGGCCTCCGGCGCTCTCACTTACCGAATGAAACTTAACAATGCAAGCACTGTTACTTCACGTCGGTGTTTTTGTGATGGGGTGGTACTACCCCGGACAAGCCGACCCGTTCATGCTGAAGCCAGTCATAGTTTCAGCGTAGCTCTACCAACTACGAATTATTAGTAACAAAAATAAACTTAGGTTGATCAATTTTTTTTTCATTACTTTATCGTATAATATTTCAAAAGGATCCAAAACACATGCGATAAATAATTAAAATAAAAAGTGGAAAGATAAATTGGCGATTCGCGTGATAGAAGCAATTTGGTGGTTTATTCAAATTATTTGATGTTGCACACACAGATACTGTTGTATTTCGTACAAAAAATAAACTTATATAATTAACAACCTGCAGATGATTCTGTGAAATTGTACCTTTTGCTGTATTATCATATCTACTGCAGAGATTTAGTCATTATTTATTATTATGTCCCGGTTGTACTCGTGTTCAATTTTCGTTATTGTTTATATTTAAGAATTAAATTATTTTATCTCATTCGTTGAATGGACTGCGGCTGATCACATCTTCTTAGTAATTTTTGTCGCTATAAATCCTGTAACTCAGTTACCTTACAAAATCGGGTTAATTGAAACTTCCAAAATAACATTAACGCTTCTAAAAAACATGTAATTATCATTCTAGAGGTACAAATGTCTTCCCTATATTCTGTTTTTCATTTTTATCTTTTAATGTTTTTCTATTATTTGTTTAGTAAAATTCTTAAGTTTAACTGACAGAGAGGTAGCGTACAACTTTAAATCGTACAATTAGAAAGGATAAAAGTATTAAATTTAGTACAGAATTTCTTTTTACAACATATGCACACTTTCCTTTAAGATTTACCTACGTCGGCTCTGAGCTTCTGATACCATGCGTCACACTACACGGCCTGTCCACACTATTAAAGTATCTGATGGGCATTTGATTTGGCATGTCGGGGAGAAGAGTGAGACATCCGACTCCTCTGCTTGTTTCATTTTTGTAAAGCGCGCTCTCTATTGCACAGCGCAATGATCGCGATAGACAAAGAAAACGCTATATGAAACCGAATAAAGCCTATTATCTAAGTTTTATCTCCAGCATGCCAAATCAAAAGCTGGGTACTGTACTTCGTTCTGGTCTTATCATGGTACTAAACAGTTTATAAATGTTTAACTTTTAAACAAGGTATAATAAAATTACAACTAAAGTTGTAATATGCAACTCAATATTAATTCATACAAATATATAGTTCTCGTGAAACAGTAAAACCATTCTATATAAGAACGAATTTGCGCAAAATAATAAAAAAATGAGGTTTGAGATTACAAAGCTTATTTAATTAACTAATATAATGTGTTTGTAACTTGTCTAAAATTTTGAAGTACTCTAAAATAGGTAAAATACACTTTTCTATTTTGAGTCATAAAGTAATTAACAAAAAAATTATGAAAAATGTTTTAAAAACCAACGTTAAATATAACATTTCAATCATCTTTAGCTTAAATATGTATGATCCAAATAAGTTTTTCAGTGGTGTATCAAAACCCGTGTAATTTCCGTATTGTTATTGCTAAGGCAAGAGGCGGGAAATTTCTATTCGTAATAGAAGTACCGACCGGGCCATGCGTTATTATCCATTCACGGCCGACAGATTGCGAGATATTGTCTATTTAATAATGGACGCTGAGACGTATTAAGGCAGAATTGTATTGAGGTGAACATTTATTCACGGATGATATAATGCATGTCATGATAATGCTGTTCGAATACACATAGGCTAAGCGGACTTTTGAAGTGTCATTAATATTTGAATAGTGTATTTTTATACAAATACTAATTGCTCGTCCCGGCTTCGCACGGGCGTATGAACTCAGAAAATGACACCAAATTTTCCTTTAACATTAAGATCATGTAATTAAATCAAATGGAAATCAAACGTCAATCTGCCAAAAATGCCGATATTTTTGAAGATCTTCGAAGTGTTTGTAGACACTTTTTTAAGGAGATATTTTATCCCATTTTTTTCATTTTTTCGAGCGATCTTTGAAATAATTTCTTTTACGCAAATTTTGTCCTGACTATAATAAACACAACAAAGCAGGAATTAGCCATATACGCTCTGTACTTCTGAAGTATAATTTCGGCAATTGATTTTTATTTATATATATTTAAATCTAAAAAAGGATCTCCATTTCCAATAACTATACATATCATACGAGTCATAAGGAATAAGTGACGGGCACGTCCTATACAATTATCTTCGTCCACTTCAGACAAATATTTTAAAACCTAATGACGCTATTATGTGAGATGTAGTAGCTATATCATCTATGAAGGAAACGACACTGAATATGCGTCGGAGTTCCTATGACGTCATTAATATGACATACGATGGGGTATTCTAAATTGGGGCGTATTAAATAGGTCCATTCCTTCAGCGTGGAGCCCTTGAGCGCGCTGCTCGCGCAATACAGTGACCCAAAATCTTACAACACTGCAACAACTTTACTCATATCACCTCCACACACGTGCACGCACACATGCTTACACATGAAAGTGGAAAGGTTTTATTTTTTCCCTTATAGAACTAAAATAGTTTAGAAAATTATCCGACACAAAATATATATAAGAGTTACTGATGTATATATGCTTGGTACACACATATGTGCCAATAACTCATGTAAGTATGAACATGTAGCTTAGCTTAGGTTAGCTCATATAGGTCGCAAATTGCATGTATCAGGCAACATCCCAAGCCTAGGTATGCCGTTCACCCTTGAGTTAGATGCCCAATTAAAATCGGCTGAGTTTTTTAAGCGCTCGCCTTAGTAGTCCTGTGAAGCTGTTAAGACTGCTAGGTCAATAGCGCAGTCAGTTCGAGAAAAAATAAAGGGCATATTAAAACTATTTGGTAGATTTTATAAAAAGGTATAGAAGTAAAATAGCACTAACATTACTTGAATCAAAAGTATGCTCACTTAACTAGCAAAAACACTGTCAACTGACATTGAATATTGAGGAATGTAGATTAACATATGTAATGTCCATCGCCCAATGTGGATAATGTCTTTGAATAAGATTACATGTTAATGCTACATGCTCTTTCCACGACTTCGAGTGCGTCGATTGCTAAGTAATTTAATTTATTTTTTAAATTATATTTTGGGATTTCTAAAAGTGTTATTGATAATTCTTATAAACATTTAAATTCGTAACGAAATATAGTTTTCCTATATACATATTTCATTAAAATCGGTTGTGAGTAAACGAAAATTTTATCATCTGATCTTATTTTTTTATAATTTCTTAAAAACTTACATAAAGTATTTATACAAATTATGAAATAAGAATAAGGATATAATCTTCCACATAGAATATTTTTCAAAGCCTATTGAGAATAAATAAAAATGTATCGTATAAGAATTATTAATTTTGTATGATTTGCATAATTATTTTTAGTAACAATAAACCGTTTAAAAAAATTATAAATTGTAGAATATAGTATGCTAATTTCATAAAAGTAAATCAAGTCGTGTCTGTCTTAAACCTAGATAATTAGATAATTTTTAGAGGTGGTAGAGCCACGCTGAAGCTATTAGTGGTTTAAGCATGAATGGGTCAGCTCACCCGGGGTAGTACTACTCGACCCACAGAAAACCGATGTGAAGTAACAGTGTTTGCATTGTTGCGCTTCGTTCGGTTAGTGAGAGCGCCGCAGACGCACCTCCCCTCCTCTCCCTCTCCCACCTTCCTTCTCCCTTACCCCTTCCCCCAAACACAGGCTGGCAACGCACTTGCGACTCCCCTGGTGTTGCAAGTATCTATGGACGAGGGTGATCACTTAACATCAGGTGACCTGTCTGTTTTTTTTTTTCGATGCACGACCTAGTGACTGCACTATGCCTGATGTTAAGCATAGTACAATCCAAAAACTCGGCAACCACCGAGAGACAGATTATCCATCGCCAGTCGCCGCTGTCATGCCGGCCATTATGAAGAAAGTCACCCGGTACTGGGTGTGCACAGGCTGATCCCGAAACGCGACGAGCAGAAGCGAGTCACTATGACGGGCCTTTTGGCCATATGCATGGTGGTTGCGACCCAGTCGGGCTGTAAAACCCTACCACCCCGCTTTCGCCATTGCCTCGTTCGTTCTTCAGCAGGGTGCACCACGTGCAGGTGAGGTTGGCGTGGCTGTCTCAAGTTTTAAGATGTTACTCGACACCCCTTACACCCCGACATATCATAACCATAACATAAAAAAATAATAACCCAGGAAAACACAGACAATTTTTTTTCCGTGTTTTATAACTAATCAAAAATTTAAAAAAAATCGTGTAAAGACTGAAGTATAGATTTAGCAACAATATACGTGCAAGAAATGAATCAAGAGCGTCCACATTAAAGCGAATGTCGTCTCTACATTTAGATTACAAATGGAGTGTTCACGACAAGGTCGTGTGGTGGAAATATTTTAGGATTAAAACGTTTTCTTATTAAAAAAACACATATTCATTTATGTTAATGTTAACGCGAGATCAGATATGCCACTTTGAGTTCGAGAACACGAGTTGAGATTTCTCGAAAGGATAGCTTAGTTGTTTTCGTTTTGAGGCTTATTTTTTTTTGGAATAAGTTGTGAGTGTTTATGACGGTTGTATTAAAATATTTAAATTAAATTGCTTCAATTGTTACTAATATAAATACATTTACATATTAAGCTTTTACATTTAAAGTTGGTGTCCCAAGAATTATTTTTAAAGATGACGACACGTTTATCATAAAAAAATATATTTCAAATTATCCAAGGAAAATTCAGCTGACTATTATTTGCACTTTTGACAGAATGTGATGAGGCTGTTAAAGGCATTCTGGATAACAGCATTGAGTAAGTTAAGAAAAAAAAATATTTTTTTGTTTTTACTATACAGTGCTTATTGGATTTGACCTATCTTTTGGGATTTTTTGTATGGTAGATACTCCGTTCGGTCCGGTTCGGTGAATTTGTTAAGACCTTGCTAGGTCAATAGCGTAATCAGTTGGTGAAGTTGTTAAGATCTTCCTAGGTAGTTGGAAAAAAAGTATCAAACAAATTCACTTTCGCACTCATTATATTAGTTAGGATACTTTTGTAATCCTAATACATACCTGGCAGTTTAGAACTAACCACCACGCCTATCCGTAAGCGTGCCCGAGTAATATATTCCGGGAGGATATACAATATTCTGTGCGTTAAACTTGTAAGCTGGGCGTGTGCGTGTGCCTATCACCAGTTACTTCCGCTTTTAGATATCATCATCCGATAAATATTTCGATTAAAAGTTCTACTAATTTTTATCAATTTACACTTCTATATTATAATTGATTTTGCTTACGACTTTTCTCCGGTCAATATCAATTTTATTTATTTCACAGGAATGGTGTATTGTTTTCTTTCTATAAGCCTAATTCAATTTATAAAACAGTAATTGCATGTTATGAAGTATGGTGTTACTATCTACCGTGTTTTCCAACGTGGGCCGACGCCCCACAGGTGGGCAATTTTATAGTTAAGGGGGCAGTTTACAAAAGTACTCGACATGACTTTAACCCTTTCGCTTTGGGTTATTTAAATGCAATGCTAAATATCGGTGACAAATCTATACTTAATATTATAAAGCTGATGAGTTTGTTTGTTTGTTTGGTTGAACGCACTAATCTCAAGAACTACCGGCCCGATTTGGAAGTTTCTTTTAGTGTTAGTTAGCTTATTTATCGAGGATGGCTATAGGATACATATCATCACGTTAAAACCAACAGGAGCTGAGCACTGATGAAGAATGTCTCAAAATCGGGCTATTTTGGAAGCTTCCGCTGCGTGTTAATGTCAGTATTATATGCGTTGCCATGGTAACGCGATAATATTCTATCGAAAATATTGTCATAGTTTGTTTTGTGTTTCTATTCAAAAAGTTTATTCTACGTTAGTTTTGTTTACAATTTTTAATTATACGTGTTACGTTTATATTGCAAACATTTCTAAAGTTTATTTTGTGTTGCTATTCAAATACTTTACTAGTAATAATATTCGTCCAATAAGACAGTCGAAGGAATTAACCCATACTGCCAATTCTGAAGTTGTCAATATAGGTAGTTTTCTTCTATGTCCAAGTTAATGTAAGGGTATAAGCGCCAAATCCTCTATGTAATATTTCATAAATTTTTATCTTCTTAATTTTCAATACTACAGAATCCATGCTCCGTGGTATTATTTTTCAGTCATTTCACTTATGCACAATAAACAAACCAAATTACATAAAACGTCACCAATTTAACACAATATAGAGACAAGTAACACGAGATTATGAATAAAATATAAAATCCACTACATGACAGACTGAAATCCTGCCAAAAACTTTATTCTACCTTAGTTTTGTTCCCAATTTTTGATTTGTGATATATTACGTATAATAAAAATAAAGTGTGTGTATATAATATTAAAATAAATACTTTTTGGTGAATATATACATATATCTGTGGTGCTACAAATATCAACATTTTTTTTAATGCTGTCGATATGTCTGTTTGTTTATTTGTTCCGGGTAATCTCCGAAACGGCTGGACCTATTTGAACAGTTTTTTTTTTCTTAGAGATGACTACGCTATTGATCTAGCAAGGTCTTAACAGCTTCACCGGACTACAAGTAATATTCGAACGGGAATTTTACGGGCAAATAAGTAACTAATTAGCTGTTTTATTTTAAGCTAGCGGGTACAGCAGACGCTGCCGGCCCTGATAATAAGACAGACTATACCTAAACCTTGCCCAAGAATCATTTTATATATTAGTGAAAACGACATGAAGATGCATTGTGTAGTTTTTGATCTTATCGCGAACAGACATATAGACATGCGTGGAACAGGACTTTGTTTTACACTATGTAGTAATGAACTGTTACCCGTGCATTTGTCTGTATGAAATTAATCAAAAATATGTTGTTCACTGTAAACATGCGAGTGTGACGTGCGTTGTACTGGACTCCAAGAATAAACATAATTGAAAGTCATATGTGTCATATTGTTTAGCTTAATGTTTTCATTATTTTATTATATAGTGTAAGTGAGCACTCAGGGTAATATATAGCAGTTTCAAGTTCCAGTTATGTGGCTGATGATAAATCCCATCCCATTCGATACACTATTAGTATTCACATATATAATGTACACGTTACCTGTTACAGTAGATGATGTGCGTGTGATACTTACAAATATTTTTGAAACAGTATTATTGTATTTTACACTAGATGTGTGATCACAATTTTAAATTTATTTAATATATTAAAAAAACGCGTGCGAAGCCGCGGGTAACAGCTAGTTTAACAATAAAGGCAAATAAAAAAAATGCTGTAAATAATTATCAGGTATAATTTCGTTTGACATTACCAAAATACCAACTGGGTAGTTAAAGTCGTCAAGTAAGTTTTTCATTATGTTTTGAAATTTTACTTACGATGTTTTGATAACAATTTCATAGTGATTTCTTCCTAAAAGTTATCATTTATAATTTTTAAGGGAACAAAACAATTTTTAAAGGAAAAATATGTATGCCCCCATACATAAAAAGTTTAGAAATGTTAGGGTGGGGCATAGCCTAAAAAAGGTTAGGAAACACTGGTCTACCATGTTTGAGAACATATTTATTTTATTAAGAGTTGCAATTTTTTTTTTATCTCTTACAGGAAACAAATATTGGATGTGTAGCAATTTTGTTAATAAGTCACCTGTAGCCAAGTTTTGTATAGTCAGGTATTTAAATCTTTTAAAGCTAAGTTACGAAGTCTCAGTGTTCTCTATGAGTGGTCTAAGTTCCAACTGAACAACTGTCAAGTAGCTCTAAAGCTGTTAATTGATTAGCATATATGTTTTTTTTATTATTTAGAAGCGTCAGTTAACAGCATAACACCCACGGTATGGTAGCAACGTAATTTATGAGCGCACCCCGGGGATAAATCTGCCGTACGATCGATAGTAATCCCGATAACGATTAGAGGCTTGTCATAGTGCCGACGATAAACGAGGATCTTGAACAGCCGGCGAGCAAAACACTGAGATTCTTTTAAAAGTTCGCCTTTGACTAGCTATTATTATGAAGAGTAAAATAACATTATATTTTATAATAACTTTTTTTTTGTCTCTTTAACGAGGCTTCAGTACATCCTTGATAACTATGACAGCCTCATAAGGTAACTCATTTGGGTTAATATATCATTAAGCTTGATTCTCACAATTAGGGACTAAGGACACAAATTTATAAAATACTCTAGCCACTTCACATACAGGATTTCCCAATACAATGTTCATCTCTCCAAGCTCTCTCCAGGATTCTAATAGCATTTTTGGCGTAATTCTTTGATTATTATATTAAGATTGTTGAAGCATTGATCAATGTAGGTTAGACTCCTACGGTTTTAATCCGTGCAAGCCGGACATAGCCCATCCTCTCCCCCGGGAGGGTGGGTATCCATAAGGGATTTCCCCAAGTAAAAAAAAAAAGGTAACTATGCTTCTTTTACCCTAATCATTAAATACACATCCATTTTTAAGCTACTGCTACCTTTATCACGTTAACTTGAAGCGTACAACTGGGGTAGCACCACCCTCTCACAGAAACACGGAAGGTGGCCGCCGGGCTCCTACCTATAGAAAGGCAGCTGGGTACACACCAGCTGCCTCCCCTCGTCCGCCGGACCTGTGCAATGAGCGGATGAGCCCCCCGACTACATCTCCTCAGGTCCGGCTACGGTGGCAGGAGGAGTTGGGCAAAGCGCCGCTTCCTCCTGCCGGTTCTCCGTCGGCGAAGACGGTCACTGAGGGGATCTGCCTCGCGGGCCCTCTCCGCCGCCTCCTTTTGCGAGATGACTTCCTCGCAAAAGGAGGCCACTGCTCGCCACGCCTGCTCGCTGCCGAGCATGGACGAGACCACGCTCGGTAGCGACAAATCCTCTCCTACCACCACCGCCAGGCACCTCATGGCAGGCGGCGGTTGGCTCCCTGCGAGCGATCCGGTGCAGGTACCACCCGAAATAACCGTGTTTGGTTAGCACCTGCACCAGCCTGAACGACAGGGAGCCCCATCTCCTCCCAATCCACTCACGCAGGACCGGGCGGATGGCGTTACGGTGTGCGTTCCGAAGCGCGCGTCCGCCAGGTTCTGTATCCACCTCTCTATCGCCCCCTCCCGCAACTCTTTTCTCCTACTCTCTATCTCCCTGGGAGCCGGAAGCTCCCCACTACGTTTCCTCGCCGCCGTGAATTCGTATACGGTGGCGAGAACTCCTGCCTCCAGCTCCCAAGGAAGGGAGCCGGCGAGCGTGAAGGCCGCCGCCGAGGACACCGTTCGGTACGCCCGGATAGGCCCTCAGCGCCACCGTGCGCTGCGCATTGTGAAGCGCGCGCACGTTGGTGGTCCCGAGGGCGTCCGCCCAGACCGGTGCCCCGTAAGCGGCCATCGCCCGCACGACTCCCATATACAGTCGCCGGCACCCAGCTCCCGGCCCCCCAATATTGGGGAGCAACCGGCAGAGTGCCGCCGCCGCCCTACTAATTCGCGGCCCGAGAGCCGCGAAGTGTGGCTCGAACCGCCAGCGCCCGTCCAGGGTGAGCATAGTTACCCTAGGAGAATACATGCTCATAATTTGTATTGGTATGTATAACCATAATGCATTCATAGCTAACACTTGTAAACTAAGTCTAAGACGAATATGATAAAGGTTAAAATATCACGCACTATCACTTATTTTCTTTGATAAATCCTTAACGGCGACTATCCTCACGGTTTAAAAAGTATCGAGGTATTTAACCCATACAATGGCCATATATTTTCAAGATTTATGTCTACATTTTTTTTTTTTTATATATACAGTATTTTTATTTTAATCTCTTCTTCTTTCTTTTACTCTGGATCTCATAGTAGTCAATAGACATGGTTTTCATTGTAAAGTAAAAATATTTGTTTTCCGAAAAATATTAATTGATTTCAAAATATGGGACAACTATCCCACATTTACCCTATTACATACAAATGATACAAGTAAGAAGAAATAACTTAAAAGCACTGTTAAAGACAATACATTTTAAACTAGAGGAATATATTTTTTTCTTTTTTATATCATAGGAGGCAAACGAACCGGTGGGTCACCTGATGTTAAGTGATCACCACCGTCCATAGATACTTGAAACACCAGGGGAGGCGCAAGTGCGTTGCTAGCCTGTGTTGTTGAAGAAGGGAAGAGGAAAGGGGAAAGGTGAGGAGAGGTGGGTCTCCGGCACTGTCACTGACCGAACGCAACACAACAATTCAAGCACTGTTACTTCACGTTGGTTTTCTGTGAGAGGGTGGTACTACTACGGACGAGCTGACCCATTAATGCTAAAGCCAGTAATAGCTTCAGCGTGGCTCTACCACGTACTACAATTAACTTAAGCTATTAGTATATATAATTAATTTGATTACACCATAGAACGCTAGTACGCCATTTTCTAGTAAACTAACTAACAAATTATAAATCTTAAGTTGAACGTTTGTAGTCAAGCAACTAGGGATGTGGTCCGGAAACTGCACTTAAATACAGTTACCTTTCTAGACTTATCGCTTAATACTTCGTCATTTAAGATCAAGTCTAGCTTTAGTGGAATGCTATATTACAATTCAATACTATAAAAATAACTGTGTCCACATCCACGTCTCTTTACCTGTAAATGTATAAAGTATTTATCTTATTAATTAAGGTTCATATTGCTTGTTTGCTAAAACCATAAAAATATCCAATATATTTAAATTTGTATATTTTAGGGAAGAATCACTGTGTATAGTTATTGATACTTAATGTATTCATAGTATTCGGAATAATCCTATATTTTACAGTTATTACTCATTTGTTTTATGCGATTAACATTTGTCAGTGTTAATTAAATTCCCTTCGTCAATTTTCATTATTGTTGATTACTTTGTATGAATGTTCTTTGTGTGTATGTGTCTATTGGTTTCAGCATGAATGGGTCGGCTCGCTCTGTGTAGTACCACCCTCTCCGAGAAACATTCACGTGAAATAATAGTACTTGTATTGTTGCGTTCTGTTCGGTTAGAGAGAGCGCCGGAGGCCCTCCCTCTCCCCCTTTTCTTTCCCCTCCCCCTCTCCCAATACAGGCTGGTGTTGCTAGTGTCTATGGACGGCGGTGATCACTTAACATCAGGTGACCCACCTGTCCGTTTGCCTCCTATGATACGTAAAAAAACTTGAAAATAACATTCAACACGTTCATAGTAAAATTATGGTAACTCATATAACTTCTCTAGAAACACTTCTAAGTAAATATGACATTTTCATTTTGTTTAATAGCGAAAAGCGTCCAACTGTGAATGCCTATGACAGCGAAGTATGATGCCGCGATCTACTCTCTACACAACAGTCATATGTTATATGGTTTTTTTAAGCATACGAATAATGTTGAGAGTAATACAATATTTTAAAAGTTTAACAATTGAAACCGCGACTCATCGCTAGTTCTGCTATAAAGATTTGATAAGTAACAAAAGTTTTTTTTAATATATATCATAGGAGGCAAACGAACAGGCGGGTCACCTGATGTTAAGTGATCACCACCGTCCATAGACACTAGGAACACCAGAGGAGTCGCAAGTGCGTTGCCAGACTGTGCTTGGGGGTAGGGAGCGGAAAGGTGGGGGAGAAGGGAGGGGAGAGAGGTGGGCCTCTGGCGCTCTCACTGACCGAACAAAACGCAACAATGCTAGCGCTGTTACTTCATGTCGGTTTTCTGTGAGACGGTGGTGCTACCTCGGGCGAGCCACCCATTCACACTGAAACCAATAATAGCTTTAGTGTGGCTCTACCACCTAAAATTTTTGTTAATTAATTTACATTACTAATTTGTAAGAGGATTTTATAAAAAAAATATTATACGTTTTATCATACAGTTTCTAATAAGACTGTGACTTGTATTGAAATGAATATTCTAGTGAGGTCAGTGCTTACTAGATAACGATCAGGAGTTCAACTGTTTGCTCTTCTGTTAGTAATCGATCCACGTCGTTTCAATCTATGCAAATATCTGATCTTATGAAGAAACTTAACTCTAAGATCGCTGTCTCCGTATCTAAAGATATGGATACATGAAATATTAAACATAGGAAATTACAACTATTTATTAAATTGTATACATTTAGTTTTTTTTTAAAGTGAATTCTTTAAATATACAATTTCAATATATTAAATGCTCTGCTATTACTTTTAGTTAGAGATTATTTAATAGGTGCTGTGAAATCAGCTTTGCTCTTCAAGTTATAGTTATAAAAACACAGTGCATCTAAACGTCCTATGAAATAAAGTCCTTTGCCACATCTGTCTGTCTGTTCGCGATAAGCTGAAAAACTACTGAACGAATTCTTATGCGGTTTTCACCATTAGATAAAGTGATTCATAAATGTTTAAGTGTATAATTTGTCGTACTTAGTCTGTCTTCCTATGAGGTAAGAGCCCGGTGGCCACCTTCCACCGGGCGGATCGTTAGGGCGGCTATCAAGGTTGAGTAGCTAGGTCCCTTGCCGCCCCAACAAATATTGACCACGGTACACCGTAGGGTTTTAGTCCGTGCGAGTCGGGCATAACCCACTCTCTTCCCCGAGAATTTGGGCACCTATAAAGTTTTTCCCCATGATAATAAAAAAGGTGTATAATTTGTCAAGGTTTTTTCTTTATTATCCGAGTGGATTATCGTCCACCGGGCTTGCTAGTTTAATATATTTATAGTAAGGTCTTAAAACTTCAATATTTTGGGTTTTTGTTTAATGAATACGTAATTACAAACGGGATCATTTAATTCCAAATTAAACTTACATATAATTGTTTAACATTAGGTCAGAGCACTGAAAGCTATAATCATCTCAGAAATGTTATTGTACGCGAAACAAAACCACAAACTCTTGGTTCAATAGTTGGGTTTAAACGCTAGTGGTTGAAAGCAATACGAATTTAAAAATATAAGAATTCCTAGACAAGTCACAGATAGCAACAATTATATTATTAAGGTTCAGACAATGGAGTTATAGTGAAATTTAAAATTGTAGATATCGACCATGTGTTCCTCATGGGTACTTTTGTATATACCACTAAAACATGTTTTATAATGATACTAGCACCCGATTAGGCCACCCACGGCAGCGGCTCAAGCTTAGGTTCGATCCCTCGGTAGGGAGCCCTTGAGTGCGTTGCTTGCGCGATACGGTGACACACCCATACATCACTGCTACAACACTACACGATCACCTCCACACACGTGCACGCCTACACACTACACTTCTTGGTGGAAAGGTTATTTTTGTTAAATTTTTTCCCTTATCGAACTGAAAAACTATCAATTTTTCCGACAAAAAATATATGGAGGAGTTGTTGAGGCGGATATGCTTGGTACTCATATACGTTTCAACAACTCAAACATATATGAATAGTTAGCTAGGTTAGCTAAGATAGGTCGCGATTTTGTATGCAACGGGCAACAGCCAAGCCGAGGTGTGCCGTGCACCCTTGAGCTGGTTGCCAATATAAAATCGGCTGAGTGCCTTAAGCGCTCGCCTTAGTAGTCCGGTAAAGCTGTTAAGACCTTGCTAGGTCAATAGCGTAGTCAGATCGAGAAAAAAAATGATACTAGCGAGCCGGGCGGATGTTGTCATGAAAAAATTTCATCAAAATAGGAGGAGTTCAGTGACATACACACGTACAGAAGGCCCACCTCCCCTATCCCTTTCCTCCCCCCTCATCGTTTCTCTCTTTCTCCCATTCCCCCCAAACATAGGCTGGCAACGCACTTGCAACTCCCTTGGTGTTGCTAGAGTCTATGGACGGCGGTGATCATTTCAAATCAGGTGACCCGCCTGTTCGTTTGCCTCTTGTGATAAGAAAAAAACTTACATAATAAATTTATATATATAGATAAAAGTGATGATGGATTAATTTACATTGTGTTTGGACACAGCGTAGATGGATGTACTTTCCAAATTTGCAACTGAGTCGGAGATTCCCATGACGGAAAACATCGTTATAACACCATATCATGGTGGTAAGGTTTTTTCTAAGTTTACCTGGCTAGCTAGTATCCTCAAGTTGAAAATCTATCACCAAGATGTTAATTTATCTGATAGCTGCACTCGAGATCCAGTCCCCCCTATGCTTGGCGTGTCGTTGTAGTTGTAGGTGGTAGAGTCACGCTGAAGTTATTATTGGTTTCAGCATGAATGGGTCACCCGTACCACGGGACCCACAGAAAACCGACGTAAAGTAACAGTGCTTGCATTGTTGCGTTTCGTTGGGTCAGTGAGAAGCCGGCGGTCCACCTCTCCTAAACTTACACTCTCCTCTTCCCTTCCTCCCCTCCCCCTCGTTCCCCTTCCCCTGCCCCCAATACACGCTGGCAACGCTCTTGCGACTCTTTTGATGTTGCAAGTGTCTATGGACGGTGGTGATCATTTAACATCTGGTGGCCCACTTGTTTGTTGCCCCCTATGACATTAAAAAAATATAACATTTTTGACTGCGTAATAATTTGACATCAGGTAAGATTATAGTCCAACGCTAAAACCTATATACAAAAAATTTAGCCGTCATGGGACGCCCGGCAGCTGTGAAACATCGGAATTGTTTTGTATGAGTTACATGCATAAAAGAACAGATTACGACAGGAATCAGCTATGGCATAATGAAAAGATAAAGCATTACAAATTTGTTTCATAAAATAATATCTGTTTTTATTTTAATAACCAAATATTTATTTTTATTAAATACAAAATACAAAAATTCAGGCGCGGTGCATTTAGCGGTATTTATCAATGGGCGCTAGTTCGTGGGCGCGTGCACACTAGTAGAATGATATTATATACTGTAGAACGATAGTTTATACTGATAAGGCTGCAAATATTTTTGAGTATTTCGTTAATATTACAAAGTTCGTGTTTTGTGTCGCCACGCCAACAATCAGGTTCACCCTCTATCTATAGATGTTTCACATTAAAAACAAAATAAAAAATGGCAAAACGCGGTCTATCAAAGACAAGTTCACAATTAGCTTCAACTACAATAGACGACCCCGATGCTCCGTGGAAACCGTCACGGCACAGCTTTCCACTGATATCGTTCTAATGCCACTCATTTCTTTGCGAGTAAATATAGTACGTGAGTAATTGTGTGTGAATTGTCAAAACGTATACATTTAGAATACTGGTACGTCTGTGAAAGTACTGTTTTGTAATGATTGCAAATATATAAGACCTAGCTTTTGCTGTGTTGCTTGCGTTAATTAGATTTGACATATGCCTCGTTAACAGTATTTTTTTTGGATGTAAGTACTATATCCTTTCCCCTTTATCCCTAACATCATGTATGCAAGATTTCATGTGATCGGTTAAGTAGTTACAGCGTGAAAGCGCAACAAACAAACAAACTCGTGCTTTTATAATATTAGAATATACAGAGCGACTGGTTAATCACCAGCAATACTTTTACGGGATAATCATTAGTCGGTTCTTTTTCTAAATCAATTTAAAAATAGGGTGCTTAATATTTGACCTAATTATCTAGAAAAAATCAAAACTGCGCTGATTTACGCAAAAACGAACTGATGTAATAATAAGGAAAACAATGAATCATACCTTGCCGTTTCCCATTATTTGACCGTGCAGAGTTTCAACAATAAGTAGTAACGTAATGTTTAACGTTGAAAAGCGCCCCATTAATGTTGTTCACTGAACCCAGAAGATATTTTTCATGTTTAAAAATATCGTTCCCATACTTTTAAAATTTTTAGGACAAACATTAATTAAGGTTCTCTTTGTTGATTATTAGTATTTGTTTCCATATAATTATTTTATATGTTAAATCTGACTATGGGAGTTTTTGGCGGGATTTTAGTCTGTCATGTTTTGGATTTTATATTTTATTCATAATCTTGTGTTATTTGGCTCTATATTTTGTAAATTTGGTGGTGTTTTACGGAATATAGTTAGTTTATTGTACATAAATGAAGTGAATGGAAAATAATACCACGGAGCATAAAATTCTGAGATGCCACAAAAACTCCCAGGAAGGTTCTAACAAGGGATCGACCATCTTGTTAGAATATTGACTCACACGACGCTTAATAATGAAGTGGTTGCACGACGCTTGTAATATTATTGATTACTCGACAATGGCAGTAATAATCTGAAAGATTGATTGCCAAAAATAAAGTGAAAAAAGAAAATCTGACTATGGACCACCAAAGGTTTGAAGGGTGTTAGAGTTTAAACAGCCACCAGGTATATAGTGCAGGTAGCACTATCAGTATCAAATACAATTATAAACAGTTTTGTGTTATGAGTATATTTTTATTACAGTACAAAAAAGTAATTGCAATGTATCTAATTTTTATATAATATTAATAGTTAATTAGAAATATCTGCAATTCTGACTAATATTGTAAGTGTGAGTGAGTGAGTGCGAGTGTAAGTTTGTTTGTTTATTATATTGTTACGATATAGCACCAACTACTAAATTATTATGAAATTTTATATGCACGTTGTCAGAAGTATAGAGAAGAATTTACGTCAAAAAAATACTATTCAACTCTATTGACGCGAACGAAGTCATGGGATACAGCTTGTACATAATAATTGTATTACGTAATGATCATATTTGTACGATTATAAATTTAGCGCATTTCTGATTTAAAATGTCTTGAACCTTTTTATTAATTCTTATATTTGTATTGCGTGCAATATAAATATATTATCTATTTCTTGTTTTAGTAATATTATTTATGTGAATTATGAAGTCGTTTAAAGTAATAGGTTTTTCTAGAAAAATACTTATGAGGCTATTATAAAGAGATAAATGTGACAAGTAGGTAACTTTATTAAGCACGCAAATTAAAAGGTTAATGACTCACGTCGTGACAGATTAACCAGTTTAGTTAAGAATTAAAAGGAATTAAGATACAGATTTGTTTGCGGGTGTATTCGTAAGCGATAAGAGGTCACATTATAAGTGTACTAAAAAAATGTTCCTTTTTATTTGGACAAATCTACGTACGTGGTTTGCGAATATGAGTGTTTATTCGAACTATGGAAATCAAATATATATCATTTAATCATTTCAATCTAACCTGGAATTGGTATTTCGGTTTTTATAAATTTCGTTACTAATTATATCTGATAATAAAATAAAATTATACGTAAGAGGCAAATCTACTCGATTCTCCTAATATTATCTCTAAGAATAAAATGTTAAAGGTATCGAAAACTACTATTTTTCCAAGAAAACCACTATTCATTTTTATTTTTAAAAGACGCGATATTTCATATAATTTTATTAACGGAATAAGAAACTACCGTTTTTGTAAGAACTACAAAAGACTAAAGAATATTCGTAATATGTTTTGCTATCAATGTTTTTTTTTCTGTACATCTAATTAATAACTTTAACGAGCAATTATTGTATACTTGTACGTTGTTATATATTCAGAATCTCGGAAACGGCGTCAGCGATACCCGTGAAACTTAGTATGTAGGTGGTTTCGGGGGCGATAAATCGATCTAACTAGATTTAATTCATAGATAACCGTTTATGAGATTTCAGACAATGAAAAATTATAGCTAAAATAGAAAGTAATATTACGCCGCCGCTATCAAAATAGAAATAGCTCAGATGGGAATCGGCTTCTTTGAAAATCTGTCTAACCCCAGTTTGAATCTGAGTGACAGGATAAAGATGTCTTTTTAATTTATTTCTTTTGGTGAAAAAATGCTCAATTTATGAGGCAAACCTAACAGTTTATTTTAATTAAAAAAATAATTTTATCATTATAATTACAAGAAAGATTTTTTAATATTTTTTTTGTTAAAAAATATTAATTTTGTGAGGCAAATCTAACAGTTTATTTAAATATATTTTTTGAATACCGGAGCTAGGCTCGGTCTTCCAGGTACTAAAATATAATTTAAAGAATAATTATAATTTAAACAATGCAGACAAAGTCGCGAGCATGGGCTAGTAATTATATAAAATGATTGCTTATATAATAACGAAGTAACTTGGACCACAAAGTACAGTATTTCCTCTTTTTCATTAGTCGCTTCTCCGCGATAACGGTAGTGGGCCGTGGGAGCACTCTGCGTTGTTTTTAATTATTACGATACTGTTAATTTTTATTTATTACTTTTATACGGTATCATGGAGAAGAGCGGAATGACAAACATTGCACTTTAAGTAAACACTTCATTTATTTTAACACTGTTAAAAGATTACATTTGTCAATACCGACCCAAGAATAATTGCCTTTTTTTTTCTTTATATCATATAGGAGGCAAACGAACATGCGGGTCACCTGTTGTTAAGCGATCACCGCCGTCCATAGACACTAGCAACCTCGGAGGGTCGCAAGTGCGTTGACAGCCTGTGTTTGGGGGAATGGAGAGAAAGTGAGCGGAGAAAGGAGAGAAGAGGGGAGGGGAGGGAAGATGGATCTCCGGCGTTCCCACTGACCGAACGAAACGCAACAATGCAAGCACTGTTACTTCACGTCGGTTTTCGTTTTTTTTTTTTTTCGAAATGACTACGCTATTGATCCCGCTTCACCGGACTACTAAGGCGAACGCTTAAGGCACTCAGCCAACTGTGAGAGGGTGGTGCTACCCCGGAGGAGCCGACCCATTCATACTGAAACCAATAATAGCTTTAGCGTGGCTCTATCACCTACTACGATAAAGCTGCTAATTAATTGAACCACGGTTGATCAAAGGCTTATTTTCATCTAATTTTTTTAATACTTTATGAATTTTAGCGTTTTATCACAATTTAATTGTAAGGATTCGAACCGACATCCATCGGCGATGTGTCTGAACACCTTATCAGTTAAGGCATCATTGCTATATATCTATATAGTACATAAAAACACCGTACCATCATGCTATGGTACTTTAAATGAAAGTTTCATCATTATGTTTTCTTTCGCCTAAAGTTCTGACTAAGTTGCAAGGATTCGAAAACACGTACATCGACGCTATGTCCGAGCAACCTATCAACTATCTTATTATGGTTTTAGCAAGGAGGTGACTTTTCCTTCCTATTACTAATTCATTATTTCTACATTTTTCTTGTATAAATGTTTTTACTTTTTTAAAAGTTAATAATGAAATCTCATATATAAAATTTATCATTCAAATTAGTAATTGAGAGTTCAAAAAGTGTGTGAATATATAGTTATCCATATATTGCTAATACTATTAGTAATCCATTAATAGTTGCAATTGGTTCGAATCACTTAAGATATACATATTTGCACGCAACACTGCGATTTAATTAGTAGTCCGGTGAAGCTGTAAAGGTCTTGAAGGCCAATAGCGTAGTCAGTTCGAAAAAAAAGCGATTAAATAAAATCGTTTAAAAAAAACAATATATGTCAATAATAAATATACATTACTTCTTATATAATAATTGTCATTTCGAAATATATCTATCAAAATTCTATCCGTTAAATATCAGTTTTAATAGCTCACATAAAAACATTAAAAACTAAATTGTAAATGAAATTCAATTACCAGTTGTCATTACTAACTTTATTGGTTAAGATTTATATGTCATAGACCGAAGTTTCTTGCCAATTCTCTTACACCTTATACGTTCTAGCTGTAATTATAAAATCTTCTTAAAACACAAAATAATGTAAAAAAATGTACAAAGAGGAGGCAGCAAAAAAGCGAGACGCGCAGGCTTCGCACCTGCCAATGGCGTGTCGAGATACGACGTTTATATTTAGAAAACACTTTATTTAACTCACCGCCGAGCTTAAAGCTCCCGATAAAAAGGTTAACATAGTACACTTGCGGTGCGTCTTTTATTAAGAACCATTTGCTTTTCGCTCACGATTGTATCAATCGAACGCGTTAAAAAAGTGCATTGAAAAAAAAAAACATAAATATTCGTGTGCGAGCTAAGAGATTTTTTTTAAGTTATTCTTCTTTTGGCGCGTTAGGAAAAAATGTTGAGAGTAAATTTTTACGATGCGCGCGCACACCGTCACGAAAAACCGACACCATGAAGTTATTACGATGCGCGCGCACACCGTCCCGAAAACCGACACCCTGAAGATTAGCTATAGTCAACGTTTTATTTCTTTGTAAGTGTTGTTTGTATTTCCTTGTATTAAAACTTTCAATGTTTTAAATACCTTTTTGAAATAGTCAGAAACAGGGTCGCTATGGTCATGGATCGATTACATTAATTTGTCAAAAGAATAAGATGTCCATCAGAGATAAGCTTACGTTATATAAGATGTGTATTCGTCCTATTCTAACATATTGTTCACTCGTTTTTGCACACATATCGCAATATCATTTCGATAGATTACAAGTAATTCAAAACCGATTCTTACGTAAAGCCACCGGTGCCCCACCGTACGTTAGGAATGAGGATCTCCACAGGGGCCTGGAGATGCCTACTATCTGGACGTACGTAAAATCATCAACTACAAGATATTTTGAAAAAGCCGCGAATCATCCCAGTCAGTTAGTGGTATCCGCCTCGAATTACGAAACCGTACCAAACGTTCCGCGTTACAAAAGACGACCGCGACATATTTTCACCGATCCTCCCGATAAAATAAGGGCAACGAACGATCAGTACCAGTCTGTCTCTCCAAACAGAACGTGTTCACGCTCACGCCCGCGTAACCACAGATCACGCCGCCATGGTCTGGGGGTAAATTTCGCTCCCGCACACCAGATTAGGCCCCTCTCGGCAGCGACTCAAGCCTAGGTCCGTTCCCTCGGCGTGGAGCCCTTGAGTACGGTGCTCGCGCGATACAGTGACACAAAACCTTACATCACTGCTACAACATTACACATAGCACCTATACGCCCGTGCACGCCTACACGCTTACACGCTTTTTCTCTATTTCAGAGAGATAAAATAATATGCTATATAGTTTAGAGGAATTTATCCGACACAAAATACATATAGGAGTTATTGAGGCACGCATGTTTGGTACACATGCATGTTTCACTAAATCATATACGTATATAACTTAGCTTAGGTTAGCTCAGATAAGTCGCGATTTTTGCACAAAACAGGCGACAGCCCAAGCCGAGGTGTGCCGTGCGCACCCTTGAGTTAGTCGCCCAAACATCCTAAATCGGCTGAGTGCTTTCAGCGCTCGCCTCAATAGTTCGGTGAAGCTGTAAAGACCTCTCCAGGTCAACAGCGTTTTCAGTTCGAGAAATAAAAACCTTTTTTCAATTGTTAGTGTCGTTTTTTCTACAAACGTAGAATAAGGCGAAACATACAAAAAATTAAAAGATTTTTATCTTGTTACGCCAAAGAAGTATAACTTCTAACGCGTGTACACAAGTACACACACACATATTTTTTTATTAATAAAACTTAACGTAAAGATGATTTGGAATGCGTTATCAAACTATAGTATATATGAGAGGTTTTTGAGGAGATAGTATGGCCTCGTGTTGGTACGGAGTGAGTTTTGTGAATCAGTATTCGTTCGGTGAGCATAGTGAGTGCTCGTACGATCCCGTTGAATTCCATCTAATTGCGAAACGCGTGAACTTTAAATTTCTTTTAAGCTTTTCAAAAACTTATATTATTATTTAATAGTGAAAAATTATAACAACTCGAGTGAATTGTGATTTTTTTGTGTTATGAATTTTGATTTGTAGTGTGTACTATATATTTTTTTGTTGGTGACTTTCTAGTTTAACTGGAATAGGTGAGTGAAATATTTTTGTTCTTTGATTAGCGTTATATTATTAACTATTTGTACGGTTAGCATGACTCTTTTTTATTGACTAAAGTTATTAAAGATAATATCATATTTTATACTATTATTGTTGAAGGAAGATTTGAATGGTGATTGATGTATAGTATTAATAAATGTATTATAATGATATTAATAAACGTATTATAACAAGTATGTATAGAAGTAAGATAGTTAATGGCTCTTATATGTGCTGTTAATAAGTATATGCTGTTCGTATAATTATCACAAGATATTTAGTCGTAAAGAAAAAATCATTCGTGAGTGTGACTATTGTACTACTTCTAGCGTTTACATATTTTGAACTATTTATGATTTAATTAAACCAAGTTTCATATAATCGCGAAAAAACGTGTAAACCGTAACGTGAGAAGATATATTAATACAAAAATATATGAATGCGGGTATAATTTTATCCGGAAATGAAAATCTGAGGTATTTAGACGGAAGAGATAATTATGTTTTACGAGTAAATATAACAGTGAAGTTTTGTATATGACTCTTTTTTTAATTAATCTTAATTTTAATGAAATTTGGAGTTAAATATTATTTTATTGCTCATATGATACGTTAATAAAAAATAATTATGCGAAATTAGGTCTTGCCCGCGGCTTCATTTGCGTTAATGTAGATTTGACCTATCTCGGGGGTAACGTACTGTTTTTCTGGATGGAAAGTACCTTATACCCTTTTTTGTACTTCTGACATTGCTTATTTCATGACGATCGCTTAGTATTTAAGTCGGGAAAGCGTAATAAATAAACAAACTTACATTCGCATTTAGTCTATAGTTAGATGGTTGAGGTAATTTTTAAGTGTTTAAATTAAATAATTTAAGTGAAAATCGCGAAACTTATAAAATGCAAAGCGTTACATGACTGAACTCGAACTTTGTTGGTATAACCAACTAGCCTCTGCCTGCGGCTTCTTCCGCGTGTACCTATTACTTTGGGCTACCGCTAACACGTAGCGGAGCTCTCAAGAGGAAAAAAGACACCGATTTTGAAACACTCTTCACCGGTGATCTTCTCCTATTGGTCATAGCGTTATGATATTTAGCCTATAACCTTCCTCGATAAATGAGCTATATAACACTGAAATAATTTTTCAAATCGGACCAGTAGCTCTTGAGATTACCACCTACAACGTCACAAGCTTACAAAATTCACAAACTTTATCTCTTTATATTATCATTATAGATTGATAATGTATACCTGAAAAAAATTCAACTTCTCCTGAATAAAGACAAATATGTGACCTCGAAGTCGTAATGTTTGACGGAAAGAATGATTTGAAAGATACCAATTTATAAACACGAAACAGTTATGCGTCTGGTATCCGTGTTCAATATCTGCTTCATTGTCGAATTTTTCGCGTGATTTAATACTATTGTCAAGTGATTGGCATTGAAATTGGATTGTGATATTTTGAATCTGTAACGCATTTGTTACCCGCTCACGTACATAATCGAATATTTAATAAAGAGTAGATAACACTGTTACAGAGTATAAAAAGTGTTTTACATTTAACGTGTAAGTTTATGTTTTATAGGTTAGGTTGGTTAATCGTGCGAAATAACTTTTGGACGATTTACGCGTTTGGTAGAAGTTATTTAGTAAGTTTTTGTGGTTTATAATTGATTTGATTACTACTATATTTTTTTTTAATTGTTTCATGTATAGAAATATACTTAGGAAGAGCTTAGTTTACCAAACTACTGTTTTAAAGTATACTTAGTAGTCGAATTCGACCATGATTATTTCATTTTTTAATTTAAGATTGTAATGAAATACCCGTAAAGTTAAATATAAAATATATTAATATAAAACTTTTCTTTAATGTTTATTGCGCTATCTTTATATTTATTTTATTCTTGTGCATTGTCATTAGGACTGAAAATATATGCCTAATTTCAAAGTCGTATACCTAATGGCGCTAGTGCTAATTCATATTGCAAGATGATACCTAAACAGATTAACACTGAATGTTTAAAAAAAAACTATATTAAACAAAAAAAGCGCTAAAGATTTACATAAACCTTCCTCGTGAAGCACTTTATCTAATGATGAAAACCACATGAAAATCCGTTCAGTAATGAAGTTTGTGCCATAGTCAATAAAGTGCGTTCGTGTTTGAATGTTTAACATTTTGAAGTAGAATTTTATTGATAGCCAGTAGGTCTATTTCGATGGCATTAAAAAAAATAACGCAACATTTATTTGTGATATTAATTAGCATCAAAGTACGAATAGAATCGTTGCAACAGTGGCGATATGTTTCGAAAGCTCGCGAGTTCGCGGCTCTGCATTCTTGCATCCGAGATCTCGTCTAACCGGCGCGCCCGAGTCTTGGGGGCCCGGACCAGGGAGCAGAGGGGATGAGGTACGCCTGCAATCTTTAAATGACATTTCTTTACCCTACAGCAATACTTTAACACCATCGACAGGATATTTTTACAATTTAACATACAACAGTAATTGCAAAATAACGTGTAGTTTGTTGCTTACACACACTCTATTAAATTCGAGAGCGAGAAATAAAGACAAATTAGGTGTGATAGAATTTTGGAATTTATATGAAAGTAACAACATTTAGAATCTCTTGTGAATAAATTGTAATACGGATTTAATAATAATTAGCAGTTACATGTGCTATGATTAATTAATTTGCTCTGTTTTGGTAAGCAGAATAGCACAGTGAAAGATTCTTGGTAGGTGTATATATAGATGCTGATCAATAATTTAATGGTGTCAAAGAAGCTTCCTCATCTTTGTTTTATTTATTATTTCATTTAGGGGCTTTTTATTCTAGTCATATCAGCCCTATCATAACCTAATTATACTAACGTTAAAACCTTTCGTACGTCTTCTTTTATAAAATCATCTTTCACTAATTTCCAGTGGCGGATTTGCAGTCTTGGCCGCCCTAGGCACCAGGCCATGTGGTAAGTACCAGCTATTCCTGTGTCAGTGAATTTTTTGTTACGATAAGGCCTTACTGGGCCTTAGGGCAAATCCGCCACTACTCATTACACATAGCGTTTTAGCAACTTCACTAGAAGTTTTTGCTAAAATATTATGGAACATGCCGACATCCAGTTTATTTAAATTGCATCTTTTAATTAAATCTATTCTAACATTATTGTTCTTACCACATTCCGTCAGAAAATGGTGAACGTCATCTATAATTCCGCATGTTGTACAAAATGGTGAAAGACTTTTTTTCATCAAATATTCAAACTTTTCTGACGGATAATGTCCAGAACGTAACCTATGTAGTAGAAAATTAGTTTTTTTTAACAGTATCCGTTCCATATAGATAAAGCCGGCTTTAGTACCTACCGCGTTTCTGTTCTCTCATTTTTTTTTTATAATTAGACGATTACCGTCTTCAGTAAGCACCGTGCCCAGGAATGCTTTAAATGTCTGTCACATAGGAAAAAAAATGAATAAAGAACCGGAAAGTTACCCAATTTGAAACGTGATCTCGTAGTCTGATCTGCCCGTCGAAATTCGGAGAATTCCACTAGGGATAAAATATTTCTGTTATTTGAGATTTTTTGTTGATTTTTATTGTTTGCACGACTATATGTCGTTAGTCAATTTTCCCTGGTTGTAAATACTTACTACCTTTGTAATAGAATAATATTTATTTTCTTATTAAGAAAACGAGTGAAAAATAAAAATAGATAAATAAAAGAAACAATAGAACTCGAACTAGAACAAACAAAGTAGCATAATCTGTTATAAGCATTTTTATGTGTGAAAAAAATACACGTAATATCAACTTAATGCAATAAATCGTAATAATATGTGCCACTTTTCCCTAATTTGAATGATTAATATCTTCTCTTATTAATAACTCATCTAAAAATTTAAATTTCGTGTTATATAATTGATTAAAATGTTACGACAAACGATTCGCTTTAACAAATTGAATACTTTAGTGCTTACATGAAAAAATATTACTAATTAATTAATTAATAGTTTGCATAATTTATACAAGTCAATATAATTATAGAGTTATATAACTGAATATAATTTTGTGGCAATAAAAATAGTATATTTTGTTCGAGCACAAATCTCAGATGTGTTGTTAATTATAATACACAAAGATTAAATATGGATATTTTATCGTCATGGCTAATATTAGATATTTGTAATAAAATCTCAGATGAAGTTAATGATATTCAAATTTTGATTGATAAAATATCTAACGTTTTTCGATTATGCAACGATGAGTCATGGTTGTAATAAACGTAAGCTTGGAAACTGGCTAGTGTTAAGGGGCCGGCAGTCGGGAGTATCGTTTCAAGCAGTTTCACCGCTTTCTGTTTATGGCAAAGAGAAAAGCTTGAAGATGGAAACTCTTCGTTGTCGTATGTAAACATTCTTCTGTACCTATACATTTTTAGCTGACAACGTTTTTGAAAGGCTGCTGGTGATAGTGATTTATCTGTGATTCAGTATCCATGTAATATGATAAGGAATCTATGTTTACTTTATAAATTGAGATTTTATTGTTTAACTATTGACAAAGTGTCTATATAAAACTAAGTCTCTAATTTGTCTATACTAATATTATAAAGAGGTAAAGTTTGTGAGTTTGTGAGTTTGTGAGGTTGTAACGTTGTAGGAGGGTAATCTCAGGAACTACTGGTCCGATTTGAAACATTATTTCAATGTTATATAGCTCATTTATCGAGGATGGTTATAGGCTACATATTATCACGCTAAGACCAATACGAGCGGAGCACCAGTGAAGAATGATTAAAAATCTGGGTTTTTTTCCTCTTGAGTTGAATTCGTTTTTTATTCTTTCTCATATATTAAGTTGTTTATTATTTAGAATATAATATATTTAGAATTTTTATAATTAGTGTAGATAAAACAATATAAATTATTATTTTATTTGTGTAATTTAATATGTTATTCTACGCTGAGAAAATTTTCTGTTTAATACAATTTACTCTGTCGTTTTGGTACTTATCCATAAATAATAGAACAATCCTAAACACTGTGTACATGTGTTGAAATATTTACAGTATTAAAGTAATCATATTTTCATATATTCCTAAGTTTTAAATCTACCTCGTACTCGTTTTACTATTAATAGTTACAAGTAATTACATTTTTGTATATATTTTTCTTTGTAGATATATGTTTAAACGGATCGAATACTAGAAGCTTTCAGAGATGAGTTTCCGACCTAATTAAACATACGCCAATAACGTGTACCAACGTTTCATCATCATCATTATCCTTATTTCACTATCATACTCAATATTTTTCTAGTCACATTGTTTTCATCTCTCCTTTATGACATGGCCATACCATGCTAATCTAATACTATTGAAATTCTTAACTTGCACAAACGTTTAAAAAATATATTTTGTTACGTAAAAACTACATAGTTCTCCTCAGTACATTCAAATACATTTGAAATTAATTTAAAAAACAATTTTCAATTTTATCTTTAACGGATAAAAAACCAAGTCGAACCGTGTGAAAATAGTTTTCGATATGATAATGACCGTTGAGCCGGCATGCCGATTGCGTAACAAGTTTAAGCAAAAACTCAGTGAGCGTAAATAGAAGAGCCCGCGGTTTTATGGACATTGAACTATGAGTTAATAGTCAAAGATGATTGGAAGAAAGTTTCGGGCGGCTTTAACAATCAAATGTGTGAAATCATTACTCTCGGGCGGTAAACTCGACGTTTATTTACGTAATAGTAATATTTTAATGTATTCAATGATAATTTTAACGTAAAAATAATGCACAACGTTTTAATGTGTACAAATTTTAAAATGAAATATTCAGTCTCATGTATATATTCGAAGCATATTATCCATGTCCACAGCTCCGTAGCGTGTTTATATTTAGTACATGGGTGACTTAGCTTAGCTCGGTGTAGTCCGGTGAAGCTGTAAAGGCCAATAGCGTAGTCAGTTTGAGATTTTTTTTTTGCTTAGCTCGGTTCTTTAAAAAAACATTTTTAAATTAAAATAAACTGTTAGGTTTGACTCTCAAAATTAGCATCGTTTCACATAAAAAAATATTAAAAAGATATCTCTCTTATAATTATAATAATAAAATGGTTTATTTAATTAAAATAAATTGTTAGGTTTGCTTTACAAAATTATCATTTTTCACAAAAAAAATATACACTCAGATTTGAACTGGGGTTACACGGATTATCGAAACAACTAATTTCCATTTGAGCTATTTTTGTTTTGACAGCGGTGTCGAAATTTACCTTCACATCCGAGCTATATTTTTTCATTGCCTAAGAACTCAGTTAAAAGTTTTCTATGAATAAAATCTAGCTAGATTGTTTTATCGTCCCCAAAACGACTTACACACTAAGTTTCACAGAAATAAATGACACCGTTTACAAATATGTCGTATACAAATATGCAAGAATTGCTCGTTTAAAGGTATTAGATTATATTATTAGATAAATAGATTGTAATAAATAGTTGACTTACTCAAAAATGGATATTGAGTAAATATTCTTTAAATCAATACATAAAATTGTCATGAAAACCGGGTGAACGCTACAAAATTTAGCAGTCCGATGAAGCTGTTAAGACCTTGCTAGGTCAATAGCGCAGACAGTTCGAGAAAAACAAAGTACAAAATTTGATGTACCTGCGTCACCTAATAGCGTGTTAAAGTAAAAATAATGCCATATAACTTTTTCTGGACAAAAACAGTTGCTTGTTGATCAAAAGGTATTGGAGTTTGTTAGTATAATGTATTGACTGCTGCTCCCGTTTATTTAGATTTGATCTGTTCGTCAGGAACAGTAGGTACTTTTTTCTGGATGAAAGCTATATCCTATGTCCTTTTCTGTGTTACTAAAACGTATATACAACATTATTATCGGTTGAGTAGTGTTTCACTTCAGTGTAAGCGTTTGTGAATCGTACAAATGAAATATATGTATGAATGAATACCTTAGAATAGTATAGCTAGGTTAGATCCGGGATTTCGGTATTGTTACCGGGCTTGTGCCCAAGACGAGTGTGCGTGAACCCTTGCGCTAGTTATCTAAACAAAATCGGCTGAATGCCTTAAGCGCTCGCGTTAGTGGTCCGGTAAAGCTGTAAAGGCCTTGCAAGGAAAATAGCGTAGTCATTTTGAAAAAAAAAAAGGTTGAGTAGTTGAGATGGAAAAGCGTAACAACCAAATTCGTTTGCGTATTTATTATAATATTACTAAGAATATGTAGAATTTTTTATGGTATAATATTTTTCACACCGTGCTTCCTTGCCCACCAACTAGAATTTTGATACTATTTTAATTTTATTATGAATTTATATCTGATTATACAATATTATTCTTGACTTGATCTCGATCTCAACTGTCAAAAAAAGAGTTAAATCCTGTTAAATATATACTTACTTTAATCAATAGTGATTTTTAAACATTTTTTTACTTCGTGCTTTCTTCTTTAAGTACTTTGTAAATACTAATAGAATTCCAAAAATAAACTACAATGTGTTCGTAGAATTCAGAATATTTATAATTTATGGTAAATACGAACCCGTGAAGAATAATAAATAAAGCTCATCCTCTGATGGATATCAAATTGGAAACGTGCTATGCATTCTGTAATATAAATTTTACTTTACATATGTATATACAAAACTTTACAATAAATAGGTACATAATGCTTCCATATAATTACCTTACTTGAAGTTATGTTTTATGGGCTGATTTACAATATACCCTTCGTGTTCTGTAACTATTCGAAAGCTATAACATTTATTTTGTTCGTTAAGTTTTACTGTTTTTTTTATTAAATAGCGACCGTCTTTGTAAGATATTCAAAGAATATATTTTAATTCTTCGAATGAAAGTAGCATACGATAAAGAAAGAAAGAAATATATTTATTGCCATAGATAAATACAAGTGTACAAAAAACCTTTAAATATAAAAAAGTAAAACTATGACATTGCGACTTGGTGTCAGCGTATTGCCGTTTTTGAAAACGGCGTTGATTTTCAGCTAAGCTTTTGGGGTGTAAGGGGTGTCGAGTAACATCTTAAGACTGAAGACACCCAAGCCAACCTCACCTGCACGTGGTGCACCCTGCTGAATACCGAACGAGGCAATGGCGAGAGCATATCCGATGGCGATGGCATATCCAGTACCGGGTGACTTTTGTCATTATGGCCGGCATGATCTGTCTCTCGGTGGTTGCCGATGTTTTTGGATTCTACTATGCTTAACATCAGGCATAGCGCAATCACTATGTCGTGCTTCGATAAAAAAAAGCATCAAATTTTCGGCTAAAATACAAATAAGCATTACATTTTTCGCATCCAAGTCGTGGACATAAATTTAAAAACATATCTTTTGCTACGCATATAACTAATTAATCAAAAATAAAGTAATAATAGAGAAAAGAGAATAAACTTTGCAATGTAAAGTTTTTTTTCTTAATTATAACAATGCGTGACTGACATATCTGCCAGTGTCTTAAAAATATAAAGTTATGATAATGTGAATGCGTCAAATCTATGGACAAAAATATAATTATAAACGGCCTAATCTTTGTTCCTCAAGAATTTGTTGTTTAATTAATTTCTTAAATATAAATTTGCTTTTTGTTAGTAATAGAGGAGGTATATTATTCCCAAATTTCGACACCACGCCGCATATTCTATTATGAAGCTTAACGTAATTAATTTACCAGTTTATGAACATCGTGGGATTGAAATGACTTTGTCAATTAATGTCTCCTTATAACGATCTGTTCAATTTTCAGCTTGGTTAAACATATGAGGGCAGAGACCTCGTTTAATCTGAGCAATTTCTCACAGAGCGCGTAAATTAAAGCATTTGTAATGAACCATAACTCGGCCTTGGATAGACCGCGGTCATCGCACGTAGAAAACCAACCGGCGATTTGGACGTGATTATGTAAACACAAACAAGTTAGAAAATAGTTACATTTTGTACTCGTATGCTATTACCACGATTATACTTCCAACGTGACGCGGCGGCCCCTAAGCGACTCTCCATTTTATGTTTTACAATATGGTATAAAACGCAATTTCTACCCATTAAATAATGTATACAGAGCCAATAAAAAGTTTCTTCGATGTATTTCAAAGCGAACTAAAGTCGTTAATTTGTACGTCGTGTGTTCTATCTAATAAAATATAATTACTTACACTACAGCAGTTTGAAGTTACCGAAGTCTTTAGAAACAACGTTAGTAATATAAACCATAATCGTTTAACTTCGAGCAATTTTATCTATCACCGGGAATATAAAAATTTTTTACAAAAAAAAATTGAACCGACTTCGATATCAAAACCCATACGGCACTGAAAAGCGAAAAATAAATACATTATTAATTCAACCAAATGAAATAAAATATGAATATTTGCGCTACCTAATAATATATTTGAAATCGGTGCCAACCATATTTCATATCATCTACATACAACGTTTAGGTCCACTCTCGCGTTTATTTGTATAGTGTAATATACTCTTTTATACCTACAACAAATTAGAAATTTAGGTTGGCACTGACTTCCAATATATTATTAGGTAGCGCAAATATTCATATTTTATTTTATTTGGTTGAATTAATAATGTATTTATTTTTCGCTTTTCAGTGCCGTAAGGGTTTTGATATCGAAGTCGGTTCAATTTTTTTTGTAAAAAATTTTATTTTTCCATTTTTAGTGATAGTGATAGATAAATATATTTATCTGGTTCTAATTAATTATAAAATAAGTTCATAAATTGACAAACAAACATGATATTACACCGTACTACATCCAACTGGTCAAATTAGGTTGATTGTGAACGAATTTCAGAACCTCATCTTTCCTAATGTCCGTTTCACGGAAATTGCCTCAACAGTCATAACCCCACATGTAAGTCCTCGTCAAACGAGTCTTATGTACCCAAACACAAGATAGCTGCTGTAAGCCGTTGAGGAGTTCCATTCTTCATTTTCATGATCAACTCAGGATTGATTAAATGATATTCTTATCATTACAACAGATTGTTCCAAGTTTTCATTAAAATTAGCTTATGGGGAAGTTCATTTATTCATATAAGCTTTATTCATCCCTTTATTTTCAACAAAAAAAGGATCATTAAAATCGGTTCACAACTGACGGAGATATCAATTAACATACATAAAAAAAAATACATACAACCGAACATAGAACCTCCTCCTTTTTCGAAGTCGGTTAAAAATACAAACAAAAAGTTCTTATAAAATTGTTCAAATACATTAGTAAAGCGGCAAGGTTTTATGAAGTTATACGTCTTTTGGCGCGTTAGGCAAAAATTATGAGTAAATTTTTACGATGCGCGCGCACACCGTCACGAAAAACCGACACGCTGAAATTATTACAGCGCGCGCATATCGTCACGAAAAACCGACACCCTGAAGTTATAACGATGCGCGCGCACACCGTCACGTAAAAACGACACCCTGAAGTTAGCTATAGTCAACAATTTGTTTCTTTGTATTTCTTTGTATTAAAATTTTCAGTGTATGAAATACCTCTTTTCTATTGTTAGTGTCATTTTTTCTACAAACGTAGGATAAGGCGATATTACAATTTATGAAAAGATTCTTATTTTGTTAAACCAAAGAAATATCTTCTATCTCGTGTACACACACTTTTTTGTTTAGATTATAAATTTACATAATAAATAAATACAATATAAACTACATTGTATTAATATTTTAGAAAATAAATAAGGATTATAAATATATTAGAATCAATTTAAAATAGATTCTATAACGAGATAGCGTGTATTATAAAGTAATTTAGCCTGTGACAATGGCTTTGATCATATCTGTGTGATGTATAGACCACTGGTGTCTTTAAGTGGCGTTTGTCGATAAACTTTATCGATCTAAACGATGCGCCATCCTTATTCCTTGTGATATAATGATTAGTTTAGCAATAAATAACATTATCTAATATGAAAATAATAAGAATTTATATCCTTTATTATCATAATTATACACATTTATTTATTTGTTTATAATTCATTACGATATTACATCGAAATAAAAAATACACAATTCTAATTACTTACAATTTTTTTTTGTCTTTTGTAGTACTTTTATTGAACTTCAATTACTTTAACTAACGATATTTATTTAAATAAGAACCAAGTGTCTAAGCTAATAAAGGTTTGATCGACCATTTTCGGTAGCTATTTTGTGCACAGTCACTGACATTTATTATTTTATTTTTATGTAAGAAAATAATCAATTTTTAAAGATTTCTTGTGTATATATATATATATCTCATGTCTCTATATATAATTAAGAAGTACCTGGGCGACCGAGCCTAGCTCGGTTCTTTAAGTACATTTTTAAATTAATATAAACTGTTACTTTTGCCTCAAAAATTACAAAACAAAAATATATGTCTTCTGCTGTTACTCGGATTTTCGAAGCAACCGATTTCCATCTGAGCTATTTTTGTTTTTAATTTACCTTTATATTCTAGCTATATCTTTTCATTGCCTGAAAACTCAATTATAAAAAGTTTTCTATGAATAAAATCTATCTAGATCGATTTATCATCCTCGAAAGTATCTACATACTACTAAGTTTCTCGGAAAGAGAAGACGTCGTTTCCGAGATCCTGAATATATACAAATATACACGAATTGCTCGTTTAAAGATATTAGATATACTCTATAATCTTCTAAATTTGCAAGTTTAATATGTGCTTTATGGATAAAAATTCAAGTGGAATTCTGACAAACAATAATACTAAAAGTTAAGTATTGTGTTTCTCGCATTTTTACATTGGAGAATATTATAAAATTAAACTTATGAATGTCGACAAGAAAGTTACTTATGTAACTGTATATTACTTTTAAAACTATCTGAATTGCACCTTCTGTTACATGTAGGTGATATAATAAAGTAAATGATTCGACAGATATTTAGATTATAATGATCTTAGAACATTCGTTGGGTAAAATTATCTCTAATGCGTTAATGAAATGGAGATTCTATCTTTAAAACATAGATCGGTACTGTGCAACGTTTTGTTGGAAATTTCATATGTTTATATAATAAGTAATTAAATAAAACAATAATTTGTAATTGTATGAAATGTTTATTACATACATATACAGTAAGTTACTTTTAAAAATATTGTTCATAACGCGAGTTCGTAATAATTGTCATTAGTTGTTGCATATATATTTTTGCAAAATATCTACGTAATTCTCTTCAATTATTTCTTACATTAATCATACATTTGTCTATTATTACATACAATATACTAATATTATATATCTAATAATAATAATAATCTATACTAATATTATAAAACTGGAAGGTTTGTTTGTTTAGTAGGTTGAACGCACTAATCTCACTTACGACCACTGCATTCTTACCGGACACCGATCACAACAATCATGAAGGCAAGATTCAAAAAGACACTA
>JACEII010000002.1:11120954-11153955 GCA_014332785.1 Antheraea mylitta
CCTGGCGGACGAGCGTTACGGAAGATTTACCATAGACGCCGTCCGCCCGGTCCTGTCGGCCTGGGTGAATAGGGGCTGGGGCTCCCTGACGTACCGTCTGGTGCAGGTGCTGACCGGGCACGGATGCTTCGGTTGGTACTTGCACCGGATAGCGCGCAGGGAGCCCACCGCCGCATGCCACGAGTGCGGCGCTGAGACGGACACCGCGCAGCACACTCTCTCGGAGTGCGCCGCGTGGGGCGATCAGCGCCGCGCCCTGGTTGCGGCGGTGGGGGACGATCTCACGCTGCCGGGCGTGGTTTCGGCCATGCTCGGTAGCGAGGACGTCTGGGCTGCTGTGGCCTCCTTCTGCGAGACCGTCATCTCACAGAAGGAGGCGGTGGAGAGGGCCCGGGAGGTCGATCCCAGAAGTGGTCCTCTCCGCCAAAGAAGAGCAGCGGGAGGGGCGAGGCGTAATGCCCGTCTCTCCCAAAACCGTCGCCAAACCTGAGGGGTTGGAGCGGAGCCCCCCATCTCCTCGTTGCACGGGTGAGGCTGACGAGGGGAGGCTGCTGGTCGTGTACCCAGTAGCCTCTCTATAGTAGGGCGAAGCCTGGCGTACACTCGCCAGGCTGCCGCAGGGGCAGTTTCAGGTTAGAGAGCATGCTCGATCCCTGGCTGCCCCTTCCATGCGGCGGACGGTACACCGTGGGGTTTTAGTCCGTGCGAATCGGACATAACCTACCCTCTCCCCCGGGAGGGTAGCGTATCCGTTAGGGATTTCCCCACGTTAATAATAAAAAAAAAGGACCAATAGGAGCGGAGCACCAATGAAGAATATTTCAAAATCGTTTTTTTTTTCCTCTTGAGAGCTTCCGCTGCGTCTTAGCGTTAGCGTAACTATTCCACGTGAATGAAGTCGCGAGCAGAAGCTAGTAAATAGTAAAATAATATAAGTAAGTCTTCTTGCACTATTGTAATTGTATTTAGCATGGGATTCTATCTAATCTAATACCTTTAAACAAGCAATTCTTGTATATTTTTATATATTCAGGATATCGGAAACGGCGTCATCTATTCCCGTGAAACTTAGAACTTAGAACAACCTACGTAGTTTCGGGGACGATAAATCAATCTAGCTAGAATTAATTCTTGAAAACTTTTTTTAACTGAGTTTTCAGGAAATGGAACAATATAGCTAGAATATAAAGGTAAATTTCGCCGGCGCAAAACAAAAATAGCTCAGATGAAAATCGGTTGCTTCGAAAATCCGTGTAACACCAGTTCGAATCCGAGTGACAGCAGAAGATATATATTTTTTTAATATTTTTTTTTGTACAAAAATGTTCATTTTATAAGACAAACCTAACAGTTAATTTTAATTTAAATATGTTTTTAAAGAACCGAACTAGGCTTGGTCGCCCATGTACTTTTATTTGTTGCTTCAGGTTAACGTAGTAAGATAAGATCAATTAGGTGTTGAACTCGTATAGTCGATCATCTTACGCAACGACGCGAGCTAAAGATAACGTTTCGTTTAACATGTCTATTATATCAATTCAGATAATAGATCGATTTACATAACAAGCTGAATAGAAAGCGCTGTGAATCAGACAAAATAGGTTCTCAATTGTAAGTTTTATACACGTTAATTACTAACTTACCGAATAAAGTATTTATTCTTCTTTGTAGGAAAAGACGGGGAAATGATATGGATTTGTATCATTTAGTTCAGGATTTTACAGGAAAAAGTACTATTTTTTGTATGTATATTGAAAAGAGTATTGATATATAAAAGTTCAGTAAACTCCAATACTATTTGAGTGATCATAGTGAAAGTTCGGATAAAATGTTTTTAAAGTGAAGACTTCTTTAGCGCCGTTGTGATTTGAAACTTTATGAAACAAAAAAGCATCATTAAAAAGGGACAAAGGTATAAATGTATAAGATTTAACGTGCGAGAGAAAGAGATAGAATACATTATACAGCGTTTCTAATTTACACGGTCTTCTTATTGTATATTGAGCTACCTAATACTTGTTCTGGCCCGAGCGTTGTATGTTTGTACGTAAGTGAATATAAGTGTATGTGCGTCTGCGTATTACGAAGCCTTGGCAAATGGCGTCATAACCAGCATGGGTTATTGTTCCTGTGTATCTTATATATGAATAGTTCATTATTTTTTGAAGGTTTCACCTTAATGGGATATAAACTGCATGCACCCTTTTTATATTAAAGTTTTTGCTATTTGATTATACTCGCTACTAAGTAACACTATAATATATGAATTTCTGTGTCATAGGTCTTTATGAAAATTGGCCCCGTCATTTTGAGAAGGGGAATATTTATATCCATTTTACTATAGTTTAGCTATTTATAAGAACATCTAATATTAGTGAATAATACCAACAAACATACGCGAAGCCACGGGAATTTATAGTTAAATTAAATATGTAAATTAATTTCGAATTATTTTAACAAAGTAAATTATTTCCTGTTAATGAAGCAATCAGTTAAATTTGATTTTACACAATATGAATCTCTGTTTAATATGAAATAAGATCAGCGGTTACCACGGTAGTCATTTCTGATGAAATTTCAAAATATGTAATACGGATAGCAGGATGTGGTGTTTAATAACATTACATCAGGCATTGCAACAGTGCAATAACCTTTCCCTTGTCAGATGAGGCTAAGAGATTATGGTACACACATAGGTATAACCAAATATTCCGACAAAGATAACAGTCGCATTCTTCTTAAGCATGTAACATTCTTTACAAAAAGTTTCATCTCACCGTATATTATAAAGTCCAACGTAAGTTTGTTTATTTGTTTGTTAAGTTTTCACGCGTTAAGTATTTAATCAATTGCCAACATATTGTTAGAAGCATAAAGAAACACCGAGTATCTTTAATTGTTAATATTTAAAAATTAAAATATTTAAAAAGAATATTTCCGAATGATAGGTAAAATCTAAACGCGCGCGAAACCGTGGACAAAATCTAATTTTAGATAAATGCTACACTTAGATTTTAAGAAACAATATGTTAGATAAAATTGAATACCCTTTGATGACGCCACCAATTTATGAACATTTTTACACAAGTTTTTATTCACGGAGATGATTTTTAACCGACTTCGAAAAAGGAGGAGGTTCTATGTTCGGTTGTATGTATTTTTTTTATTATGTATGTTAATCGATATCTCCGTCAATTGTGAACCGATTTTAATGATTCTTTTTTTGTATGATTCGGCTATACTCCAAGGTGGTCCCATATAAATTTGAATAAAATATTCAACCGCTAAGGGGGTGAATTATCGTTTATTTGATTTTCACCCACTTCGTGTCTACGTATATTCCTGTACTTGAAACCGATTTCAACAATTTTATTTGAATTACCGAAACCTGGGAATAGGTGTTCTTCAAATTAACAAAAAATCCAACCATAAGGGTTGAAAATAAAGGGATGAATAAATCTTATATGAATAAATGAACTTCCCCATAAGCTAAATTTAATGAACACTTGGAACAAACTTTTGTAGTGATCCAAATATCATTTTATCAATCCTGATTTGATCATGAAAATTGAGAAATTGGAATGGAACTCCTCAACGGCTTACAGCAGCTATCTTATGTTTGGGTACATATGACTCGTTTGATCAGGACTTACATGTGGGGTTATGACTGTTGAGGCAATTCCCGTGGAACGGACATTAGGAAAGATGAGGTTCTGAAATTCGTTCACAATCAACCTAATTTGACCAGTTGAATCTAGTACGGTGTAATATCATGTTTGTTTGTCAAGTTATGAACTTATTTTATAATTAATTAGAACCATATAAATATATTTATATACACTAAAAATGGAAAAATAAAAATTTTTACAAAAAAAATTGAACCGACTTCGATATCAAAAAACTTATAAAGCACTGAAAAGTAAAAAATAAATATATTATTAAATTAATCAAATTAAATCAAATATATGAATTTTTGCGCTACCTACAGATATATTGGAAGTCGGTGCCAACCGAAATTTCAAATTTGTTGCAGGTAGAAAAGTATACTACATTATACCTATATGTATATATATAGAGTGGACTTCGTACCTATGTACATATGATTTTCGGTTGGCACCGACTTCCAGTATATCTCTAGGTAGCGCAAAAATTCATATATTTGATTTAATTTGATTAATTCAATAATATATTTATTTTTTACTTTTCAGTGCTTTATAAGTTTTTGATATCGAAGTCGGTTCAATTTTTTTTGTAATTTTTTTTTAATTTATTCGTTTTACTATAGCTCGCCTCTTGTAGCCGCTGCAACATAACGACTTCCGTAAATGTAGCTTTTTATATATCATTGGTGGCAAACGAATATGCGGGTTACTTGATGTTCAGTGATCACCACCGCCCATAGACACTTGCAACACCAGAGGAGTTGCCAGTACATTGCCAGCCTGTATTTTTGGATAGGGAGAAAAGTGAGGGAGAGGAAGAAGGTAGAGGGGAAGACAGGTAGACCTTCGGCGTTCTCACTAACCGAACGAAACGCAACAATGCCAGCACTGTTACTTCACGTCGGTTTTCTGTGGGTCGGGAGGAAATACCCCGGGCGAGCCGACCCATTCGTGCTGAAACCAGTAATGTAATAGCTTCAACGTGGCTCTACTACCTACAAAAGTAAGCACAGACATTTTGAAAAGGGGAAATTTTCACAGTATTCATCAGTCGCAACAATTTTTACAACAAAGAATACGTATAGATTATAACGGAGTCAAATTATAGTACACTGACAGTATTCTCTTGCCTCGTGTAGTTGTAAAATAAATAAATCCATCTAATTAATTTGCGCGATGCAACTTTAATTGAACTGGTACCCTTTATGATACAAATAGATTAACAATGGGTACAATTCCGGCATATAATTCTAATAATATTGTATGCTCATCTACAAACTCTTGTTCTCAAATTACACTTAATTAAGAAAAAGGTAGACGTATTTCGCAAAATGCGTAGTCTTCTGAATTTCCTTTTCCCCCGTTTTGTGTCTTAGTTCGTTGCGTCCCTTTTCTTTCGGGCACACAGTATTCAAGATGCCATTTTTAAAAATTAATTGAACCTGAAAACGATTAATACTATTAGTTACATCCGTGAGAACAATTTCTATAAATTTTTTAGCGGGTCCGGTGGTCTTTGTCCTGCCTTGATAATAAATAAAGTAAATTAAAAAAAAAAGAATTAACGACTTCAATATTAATCAAAGGCATAAAAATAAGGCGCTAAAAATAATTTATCAAATTAAATAAAACATATACTATGTGTGCTACCTAGAGATGCATTGGAAGTCGGTGCCAACCGGTACATCTACATTGGTACAAAGGCACCGACTTTAGGAGTTCAGGAGGTTCGTTTAGGAGGAGTTCAGTCACATACACACAGACAGAAGAATTATATATACGACCGTCGTTAATATTTTTTCAAGCACAGTACTAGTAATTAACTATGGCGATCTTTCAAATATGAATTTCTTTAATATTCTGTTTAACGAATTTTAATATCCTTGAGTACGCTTTCTTGTAACGTTTAACCGTTACTTCAAACTAAATACTACTTTAATATATGTAGTAATTACGTTATATAAGAGATGAATAGTTAAAGATTGGATTTGAATTATTGATAAAAAAAACTAGTTTGTAATATAGGCGGAAGCTAATAAAACTGATACAACTGGTATTAATTAGAATATTGAAAGTTCATTCGAAATTGGTTCTTATGTAACAATATTTAAATACGTTGATTGAGATGAATTATAATTTGTTTATATTTATTAGTAGCGTGTGATGATTGACTTCATTGTTGTAGGTATAGTTTTGCTGTTTCGTCGAAATTACAGTACTTGTTCATTAATTTGACCGCTCTGATTATAACCGTAAATTCGGGCTTTCGCATAATAGAGTCAAGAGTTTAATACAATATAAAGTTAGCCTATTACAGGAATCTAAAATTGGCATTTATATATATTTAAGTTGTCTCTGTGTTATACATATAATATAATTCGTATTTATACCTAAATCTGTATTCTGTGAATTTATATTTAGAGCGGTCAGTGTTAGTAAGAGTATCTTATTTTTTAATTGCAACTTTATCATTTATATTAACTCACTAGCTGACCCGTGCAACTTCGTCTGCACCAAATTGGTTATCACTGGTTTCAATTGTATTTTTAAAAGCGATAAAATTGAATAAAACTGACACCCGATTGCAGCCACAACTACCGTTTCCAATTGTGAATCCTAACTATCCCCGGTCTCACTCAAACATATACCCAGATTATATGTGATTTTTTATGTAAAACATCTATAGGCGCACCCTAAACTTAAATCGGCCATGGCGACGTTCGTGGTGATTACACACAAGCTTCGCGCTATTACCGACCCTATCAGTAAAGCATAAGATTCAAATTATTTTTCTAAACTATTATAATAAAGAGGAATCGTAGTATTTTTGTATGTTAATTACGAATAAACTCAAACTACTGGACGGATTTCGATAATTCGTTTACCATTAGAATGCTACATTATCCCTTAGTAACATACCGGATTAGGCCTCCCACGGCAGTGGCTGAAGCCTAGGTTCGATCCCTCGGTAGGGGGCCCTTGAGTGCGTTGCTTGCGCGATACGGTGACACACAAATATACATCACTGCTACAACACTACACGATCACCCCCACACACGTGCACGCTACACGCTTACACATGAAAGTGAAAAGGTTTACTTATTCCCCTTATCGAACTGAAAAACTCTCAATTTTCCAATAATATATATATGGAGGAGTTGTTGCGGCGTGTATGCTTGGTACACATATACGTTTCAACAACTCATACATATATAAATAGTTAGCTAGGTTAGCTAAGATAGGTCGCGATTTTGTATGCAACAGGCAACAGCCAAGCCGAGATGTGCCGTGCACCCTTGAGCTGGTTGCCAAAATAAAATCGGATGAGCGCCTTAAGCGCTCGCCTTAGTAGTCCGGTGAAGCTGTTAAGACCTTGCTGGGTCAGTAGCGTAGACATTTCGAAAAAACCCTTAGTAACATAGGCTATATTTATTTTTTAGAAAAAAATTGGCATTTCTACTAAAATTTCAATAATGTAATCAAAGGTATGAAAAAAATTTGGCATAAAATGTATTTCATCGCATGCGCCCCGATAACTATGAATGATAGAACAAAAATATGTTCTACAATATTAAAGAACATATTATTATCTATAAAAAAACCTCGCGGCAGCATACATATGTCTACCTATTGTGATTATGTCACTCTATAACTACATTTTTGAAATAAATCTTAATAAAAACTATACCATGCGTAAAAGACTATGTTATTCATGTCTATATATTAATCCATATCCAAATAAATTATTTTTAAACTAAGACTGTTTCAGTACCTGTAGATAACTTTTTGAATTATTAAAATCGGCCATTACATTCAAAAGATATTGCGAGTTTTAAAATGTCAATCTAAACGAAATACGCGGGCACACAAAACGCAATCTTTGCACTATTAACGAAATACCTACTCAAAAACCTTTACAACCCTACTTGTATGATTGTAAGATTCAAATTGTTTCTATTTAATATTATGTAACGTCACAATAATGGCAGAGAGACGCGTGGATAGAAATGTTTTGTCGTCAACGCCGACCGGTTCATGTCCGATCTCACCAAAGTTAAGCAATGTCGGGCGTAGTCAGTGCTTGGATGGGTGACCGCCTGGAGATATTGCGTGATGTTAACTTTTTACGGGTCAAATTAATCTTCAGTAATTTTTTTAATAGTATAGGTATATGTATTTTTTATATTTTTAAATTAGGTGTAATATAATATTTTTATAATATTACGGAATTGGTTTTTTTAATCTTACTAATATACATATACACTGGCCAAAGTCTGACCTAGATAGATTTCAATTACATGTTTTTATTTTTAAAAGAGAGGAGGCTTATTTTCTGCATTAGGTCGAGAAGAGCTGCCAATAATGATGATGATGAAGATTATGGTTTTTTGTGACGTTACATTTCCGAAGCTACAGGTTATAATACGAACTTTGCACTATTGACGAAGTACTCAAAAACATCTGCAACTCTATCTGTATAAACATAACATTCAAATTGCTTTGTCGAACACTCGTCGTACCAGTATTCCACGGCATGCACAGAAGACCTTGCGCCCTTTGACATACCGCCAAACACACCGCGCTTGCACCTTTCACTGATTTCTTTGTTACTATTTAATTAGACAATGGACTGTCACGGATTAAACTACGCATTTTTAACGCTATTTATAAATTATGAAACACCGTTCGCAGTTGTGAATGTAACCAGTGTTTTAATTGAAAATATGTCGGACAGCGATAATTTCGGAACTGAAAGTATGCACCCTTCTACAAAGAAAGTAAAATCACACTATGACATATATCTTGATAATGCTATATCTAATACTTTTATAACATACTTCAGTTATCATCGACCAATTTTCACAGTATTAACCAGCTATTCTAAATTTGAAACCCTTGCGTTTTATGGGACAAAAAGTATCCTGGATGTAGCCTTGTAATATCAGTTGTCACTGTGTTAATTTTTGCTTCTATATGGATAACATAGTCTACCTTGATTAAAATTTCCAAAAAATATTTAATGTACAGATTTCGACTTGTTACAGTTTTAATAGTATAGATTAGTTATTAACAATTTTGTGGACGTTTTCGAAGCAGTTGAAATTTTTGAACAGAACTATTATGTAAGCGTGGTCTAGAGGTAAAGTTGGCGTCTCCATACTATTTTAATGACCGACGGGGAGACGGTTCGAACCCCGTCATTTTTTTTGGTTATTTGTTTTTTTTTATGTAGCCTATATAGCTTGAATTTTTAACTAATCTGTCTGCTGTAAATAGCACAAAGGAAAATTACCAAAATCCATTAAGAATCTCATGAACTACAAATTTTTTACTTTCGTCCGTTATTCTGGAGAACTCCTTGCGTTTTATGGGCCAAAGAGTATCCTGGATGTAGTCTTCTAATATTAGTTATCACTGTGTCAAATTTCGTTAAAATTGGTTCAGTGCTTTCAGAGTAATTCGGGTTTATATTCTAGACTTTAATCCTTTATCCTGGAGAACCCTTAGCGTTTTATGAGACAAAAAGTATATTTGATGTAATCTCGTAATATTAGCTATCATTATGTCAAGTTTCGTCAAGATTGGTTCAGTAGTTTCAGAGTGATGCGTGTGCATAGGGACAGACAGACAGACAGACAGACAGACAGACAAAAATTGTAAAAAGATTATTTTTGGCTTCTATATCGATAACATAGCCTATCCTGATTAAAATTTTCAAAAAATATTTAATGTACAGATTTCGACTTGTTACAGTTTTATTATAGTATAGATAGATAGATATACATTGATATACAATATCCTAAGATGCACATTTAACGTCCCACAGCCGGCACACAAAAATCAGTGCATACTTTTAGATTATGCAGTCATTTCAAATAGACTCGCATCGCGTACGTCAACTATAGAAACAATTTTAAATCATTCAGCTAAGGTTGAATTTGCAAAACAATAATTTTATAGCTTAACTATAACTACGTATGTATATTGGGAAGTTTTTGTTAGTTAAAGTTGTGTTATTTATTCAATTTTTTCAAATCAATGATACCCAGCAAATTCATATTTTATTATAAAACATATTGGCACATAGAAATCACAACAATAAAATAAGAACTGTCAACTTAGAGAAGTGTTATAGGATATTTACATTAAAATAATGCCCGTCTGTAAACAAGGTTACTGTTTATACTGTTTTTTAAATAAAACAAGTATTCAACAGGTATTTAACTTTTTTGTAATAACACGGTTGAAAGTCAAACTATCAAATGACATTATGTTTAAGATTAAAATTAGTAATGTTTTAGTTTCCGCTTAAATAAAACCGAGCATTTTTTTTCCGACTTAGTTTACAAATCCGACTACCACAAAAAAGTCTTTAGATTTTTTGGATTTATATATAGCCTACGATACTCACAAATAATATGGCTTTCTATTGGTAAAAGAATTTACAAAATCGGTTTAGTAGTTTCTGGGATTACCTCCTACAACGTCACAAACTTTTTGCTCTTTATAATATTAGTATAGATAATTCGGTCATCACAGACGTATAATAGTAATAATTTGGTATAAAAAGTTTAAACAAAGGAGTATGTAGCATAATGTCGGCATATTTAAAATAAAGGCGAGAGTACTATGAAACGTTCTTCATTCATAATAAGCCCCTGAAGCGCAAACTAAACAATATTTCCACTTTACCTCTATTTATTACCTTTGTTGTATGTTGCACCACTTTTCTCTTACAACTGTGTTTATATCTAATGCTATCAATTTACTGGATAAGATATTGCTATCGGCTCTGTATTCTCTAAGCTATACTAAGATTAACACCCATAAATTATATTTTATTGGCAGATATTTAATGACTTTAGGTAAGGCTCTTTTAACTGCTAAGTTAACAAGAAGCTTTACTTATGCTCGGTTCTGGGTATAATACATTTACTGATTACATTTAACTTTCCATTAACATTTTTATATTTTTATTATTTACGTACAATGATAAAAAATTACAACAATCGCTGTAAGACCTTTATTTATTATATACCATATGATTGTGTAAAGTTTAATATCTTTCAATTCTTTGGTCACGTGGTCACAATTACCATATAAAATAATAATATAAAAACAAATACTAGTAAACAACGAAGAGAACCTTAGATAAAGGTTGTTCTTTTAAAGTATTGGCACAATACTTTTAAACGTAAAAAATCACATCTAAGTTCAATGAACAATATTAAAAGGGTGCTTTTCAAGGTGAATCGATACGTAACTGTTTATTGTCGGAGCTCCGCACGGTTAAACAAAGCGTGGTGGAGATCAAGGTGCGGGAGGAGGGTGTTACTGCGCAGCACGGTGTAGTTCACTGCTTTCCTTATTATTACACAAGTTCGCGTTTGCGTAAATTACCTGATGTTGAGTATTCATCAGTTTTGATTTTGTCTAGATAACTAGGTCAAATATTAAGCACCTATTTTTTAAATTGATTTAGAACGAGAATCGACTATTTATCCTGTAAAAATATTGCTGCCGACTAACCAGTCGCGCTGTATATATCATACTTAAATCGTATATGAGCTCTGTTGCTCACACAATAAAGACGAATACCGCAAAAGATGGTAGGCGATCTTTAAAAATATTGGCAGAAAAGTCGTTTAGCTTATTTATAATGACCACAACGTAATTTAACATAAGGTGAAATAGTGGTGACTCTAAAACCTATAAAGAATAAAAAAGGGACGGAGAAGACGAAGCCGACACTAATTATAGGTTTTTGTCGCGAACGGTAGGGAAATATAATGATGGCTCTATCGGAGGTTACCGCAATATCAGACAAAAAAATGAATAAAAAAAAAATGCGAATGGTTGTTATGAGTACGGTTTAAAATCAAAATTATTTGTGGTCATAATAATGAAAGCTTTGGAAAGGATAATGATATTTTATGTTTTGTATTATTTTTAAAAACATAGTCGATTAGTGTCAAGCATCTTACTTTATCAATATTGAATACTATTTACAAAATAAACAAGTGAATGATATGTTAACTTATCGTTCCAAATATTTTATGCTTAGTAATTTATAAAAGAATTGCTTGGATTTTCGTAACTATTTCTAAGTGTATCTCATGTATAAACAAATCTAGGGTTTTCTGTTTTTCGATACAGCTGAACTGATTTTGACGACAATTTTACTGAGAAATAGAACACCTTTCCAGAGGTGTTTAGCCGTTATGATCATGTTTAACAAAATTTCATAATCAACAGTTTAGATATATTTCATAAAGCAAACTTTTGAAATGGTTACAAGGTATAAACAATAATGTTGTATAAAGCTTAGAAATATAAATCACAAATGCGAATTGGTTCAGAGAAAGACATAGGTTATACTGTATCGAGAAAAAATGCTTTGTCCTTGAGGGATACATCAAATTTACAACAACGCAAGTGAACTCATGGCTCACAGCTTGTTACAATAAAAAAAATAAAAGACTGTAAATTTTCATGAAAACGAAGTCGCGGGCCTTAAACAGTATTAAAATAAATGTTAGTATTTGCTAGTTATTGGCTCAAAATAGACAACATTTGTATAATAGAGAATATTTTTCAATGGCTGATCTGGTTGGTAAGAATATTATTGTGGTTCGTAATTCTCATTTAAATGACTCAATTAACAATGTAGCCAACATACGTAACAAATAATAGAGTTCTGCAAAATATCAAGTAACAACAGTAATATTTTTCTGATGCTAATTGAAATATGAGCAAACAGAAGAATGGTGCTGGTGAAAGTGTGTTACGTAATTACAATTTAACCGCACGCAGTCCACTAATCACACGAGTACTGTCTGTATCGATAAATATGATTATTATAAAGATTGTTACTGTTATTACATGCTTATGTTAAAAGCCGGTTTGACAAGACAACCAATTTTATGAAGTTTAAACTATTATTTCACCTGCATATGGATAGTGTACCATGGTTTGGTAGTTACATAAATCGTCCAGCATCTTTAAAGCCATTGTGTTAGTTGCCACCAAGCTCTGGGAACCCTTTAAGGGCTTTCAAGCTGACAACATTAGTCCGGTGAAGCTGTTAAGACCTTGCTAGGTCAATAGCGTAGTAGGATCGAAAATTTTTTTTTTTTTAAGTTTTATGTATTTTATCACAAAATGTCAAGTTTAATATATAAAAACAGTGTATGATTTTAGTTTGATATTTCGAAGTAGTTACACTGACTGTGGTTATTAAATAAACATCGAACTGTATGTAGAAAACACGATTAATTTTTTATTCATCTGGGAGATTTTATTCCTAAATCAGCCCAATAGAAAGTAGATAATAGTCCTTATTTGAATATTTTCTTTCTATAAGGTATAACTGAATTAATAAACAATTTAATAGTTCGAGTTTCGAATGAATAAGTATGTAACTTTATTACTGTATTAAAATAAATTTAATTTCTATAAATTATGATTTCATAACTGATGTTAATGTTTATTCAAAGAATTCAACACTCTCTGATCAGTAAATGACAATTTAAACGGTATACAATTGTATCCAATAAAAGATTGAATCTCTAACCACGTGCTGCTCCTTTAATACCGGATTAAGTATAATAGAAATACGATAACATTCAAATTCATTTCAAGTACATTTAATTTAATAGTTGGAGAGTTTCTCTTTGTTAAGTAACGCGTAGACACCTCAACACTTACGTGAGACAACGAAATTGATTTATCAAACTCTTTAGTAACTACTAACACGATGTTAAAAATACGTTACGCAATCGGATAAGATTAATTTGGTTTTCAACGCTTAATTTGACTTACGAGAACTTTGACCGAAAAACAATAGATGAAAAAATATCTAAAAAAATAATTTGAACTTATTACGAGATTATATTTCAGTGTTAAACACGCTTGTTACTGGAATCGCGAAACTTTATTCTTTACTAGGTATTACTTATGATCTCGCTCGTGTCGATATACATTTAAGCAGGACTTTTTTTGAGGGGTTCCGCTGGCACGAAATGCTCTTATATGGAATTTCGAAAATAGCGTCAAAGTTATCAAAACGCAAAATGTAATCTATCTTTCTTGCAAAGTTACTGCATTGCAAAGTGGTTTATCTGTTCAGTATAGGTCGTAAAATAATGGAATTATAATTTTCGAATATTAGCGTGCACACTAAAAAGAAGTGGCAAAAGAAGGCCTGGACTGAAGTATCTCTCGGAAGCAATATTTTTTTTATAAGGTACACTTTTTCCTATATACACTTGATAGATAGTATAATTTCATAATGATCAGTTTAGTAGTTAAAGTGGGTATTGTTGTGGTAAAGCCACGCTGAAGCTAGGTTTCAGCATGAATGCGTCGGCTCGTTCGTAGTAGCAACTCCCTCTCTCATAAAACCGACGTGAAGTAACAGTGCTTCGCATTGTTGCGTTTCGTTCGGTCAGTGAAAGCGACGGAGGATCACGTCCCCCTTCCACCCTTCCCACCAACACAAGCTGGCAACGCACATGCGACTCCTCTGGTGTTGCTGGTGTCTATGAACGGTGGTGATCACTTAACATCAGGTGACCCACCAGTTTGTTTGCCTCCTAAGGTATAAAAAAAAGAAATAGTAACAAACAAACTACTACATACAAATCTATAATATTAGTAGAGATAAATATAAAATATATGAATGCAAGACTTGATGGTTATGTTTTATGAACACACAACTACATGGTTCTGCAAGAATATTAATTGGATTAGCAATAAGTACCGTAGTAATATATTACGTAAAGGTTTTAATGGAAATAGTATGTATAGAGAGATTGCTATTAAATATTCATATAAATTATTATTTTAGACGTATAATCTGATAGTAGGAAGACTTTATAAGGAGTAATTTTTAATAATCAACGTTTGAATATCTAAGCCTATTAAATGAGAAATGCAATATACGTTACTAACCGTCCCTTTCGGCTTTGCACCGGCGTACTAATAAAGAAAATAGGACTACATATTATACAGTATAACCGTGTTATTGAATTAAAATAAAATTGAACTCATGCACGTCATTGAAGTCATACAAGTCAAAAATAATCTTTTTACATTTTTGTCTGCCTGTCTGTCTGTCCTTGTGAACACGTATCACTCTGAAAGTACTGAACCAATAATGACGAAACTTGACACAGTGATAACTAATATTACGAGATTATATCTAGGATGCTTTTCGTCCCATAAAATGCAAGAGGTTCTCCAGGATTACAAAAGACAAAAATTTGTAGTTAATGTAACTAGACTTTTTTGCGATACATTAGTACAAGAGCCAGCAACGTTGGAAGAACATGATCTATCATAAGATTAAAAAATTACTAATAAAAGCTTCTTTTATTAGAAGGAATTCCTTTATTCACTAGACTAGACAAGAAAACGATGTATTATAAGCTTTACTACCCGCTTCAGATGTTCCCAACTTAGCATCCACGAAGTCTCGATTACATCTCATAAAGTTACCATAAACATATCTTATATGACATTTTCTATTATCCTTATGCTATCTTTGAAAATGCATATTAAAGTTACTTTTTTATTATTTGAGAATCGGATTGAATCTTACTTTTAATAGACTCTTAATTATAGTATCGACTTCTTATGATTATTAAAATTCATTTTCTTATTAATAATTCAATTTTAATTAATACTAATTTAAATTAAATGATGCTAACTGAAGTTGACAATGTATTTGTATTCCTTTGGAATGATTACAGATGTATCTGTGCAGACTAAAATAATGATTTGTACTTATGGTCTAAGTTTTAGAAATCGACTATTATTCTAGGTTTCATGTTACAGCACTATCTATAAGCTTAATTAATTTTACGAACGTAGTTCGCGAAGTTACACTTAGGCATGAATATCTTCTGTGCCATCCTAGACGCGTGTAAATCTATACTAATACTATAAAGAGGTAAAGTTTGTGAGTTTATGACGTTGTACGGGGTAATCTCAGAAACTACTGGTCCGATTTAACAAAAACCTTTCAGTGTTATATAGCTCATTTATCGAGGAAAGCTATATAAATAACATCACACTAAGACCAATAGGAGCGGAGCATCAATGAAAATAGTATCAAAATCGGGATTTTTTTCCTTTTGAGAGCTTGCGCTGCGTGTTAGCGTTAGCCCAAAGTAACTATTACTACACAGACGAAGTCGCGGGCAGGGGCTAGTGTTTAATAATCCCACAATATTACAAAACATAGGCTACTTTTTCATCCTAATTCTATATTAAGGTGTTTACATAAATATTCAAAGATGGCCGCTATGCATTTTTTTTACACATAGCTATATAATTTGCAAAACTTTCTAGAAATCAATAAAACAAATGTTAAATTATCGCAAAATATAATGAAAATCAAAACACACAAAATGTTTTATTAAGTTATTCGGAAGATAACGTTTTTTTTATTTGATTAAGTTTAAGTGTTTTAAGTATTATCATAAAATATGTTGTAGTCATTTAAAGCGAATTTTAGACGTCGTATACTGGTTACAATAAAAACAGTTATTAAAAAAATGCGACTTCTGAGCTGTGATTTTACAGATCACTTTATGATATCCTGTAGATGTTCATTTTGAATGAATGTCATCTTAATATTAAATGAATTTGAAATATAGCTTTTTATTTATTTTTATCCTGTTTTTGTTTTCTAATAATATCTCATATAATACCCTGTAGTAGTAACGGAGAATGTATAGAATTCTTTAGACGTCGACATACCAGTTTCGAAGAAAAATAATCAAAAATATTATTTTTCTGAATTATAAGTAACATTTGATAAATAACACAATGTTATGATTAAGATGTTAATGCTGAATAGGTTTAGAACTGAGAGATCAAGGCGTGATTTGATTTCTACACATTTGTATTTGTATTTGTATGATGACCAGAATTGTTAGATCAAAGTATAAATATTTTCATCTATACTAATACTATAAAAAGGTAAAGTTTGTGAGTTTGTGACGGTAATCTCAGTAACTACTAGTCCGATTTGAAAAATTACTTCACTGTTATATAGTTCATTTATCGAAGATAGCTATAGGCTATATATCATCACGCTAAGACCAATAGGGACGGAACACCAATGAAGAATGTTTCAAAACCGGGGATTTTTTCCTACTGAGAGCTTCCATTGCGTGTTAGCATTAGTACAAAGTAACTATTCCACGCGAATGAAGTCGCGGGCAGAGGCTAGTGTCTAATATTTATGTACCTATACCAGGTTGTGCCATGTGATATTGTCATTTAATTCTTATTACAATATATACATATTTTTACACCTTATTGAGAGTAAGACGTCAATATTCGTTGTTCATTTTATTAGTACATAATATGCACTTAACATTTTGTATAACTGGTGTCCACACTTCGTAGTCATAAAAATGGAATACAACAATACATATAATATTCTTTCATAAAAATTAATAGTAGAATACCTTTTATTCTTTTAATTGTATTTTTTCTTAACTCCTAGATCTCATTACCGATATTTTATTTACCATTTCTGCATAACCAATATATCAAAGGTCCTTTATCTGGCAGTAAAAACGTCGTAAAGATTGGTTGAGCCGTTTCTAAGATTAACTCGGACAAATAACAAACACTTAAATTTTATTTATGTGCATAGGTTAATAACTGTAAATATGAATTTCAGTGTTGTTGTTAATATTAATAGTTAGAAGTCCTCAGAAGCTTAATAATTAACGTTTTAGAATTGAAATAATTGGTGTCGTTTTCCTGTGCGTAGTAAAATTCCTAGTTGTCGGCGGGAGTAATGCACCTCCCCGCTAATACCGTTACGTCGAGCTATTGACCTCTAATCGACTGTAAAGTTAACAGTAATCAAATATTTAATTTGTACAATTTTACACGTACGAAACAAAGCCGTTCTCTCGTGCAATAGCTGGATGTTATTTCTAAATTAAAATCCGTGTAATTTTCACGGTAAATTACATGTTATTGAAAAACGAAAAACTATTAGCGAGCGAAGTGCATTTCGATTCGTCATGAGAGATAATTGTCATGGTATTGGATGTAGAATACATATAATTGTACAAAAACTGTACAATTAAGGATACTGGAGAGTAATCATTGCTAATACCGGCCCACCTGGTCGTGTATAGCTAAGCAATAGCTTTTTATTATAGGACATGGTTCATTCGACGAGATTTTCTTGATCACTGCACGTTCGTGACGAGCAAAACATATCTACTCTTTACTACTTTTTAGTTGAAGCATGTAATACTTACATTGATGAATATGTATACAACTGTACTGATATGTCATCTTCATGTTCTTCATTCGAACAACATTAAAATCTACTAATGTGAATAAAAATACAACATGCGTATAGGTGTATATTGCTTACATATCTATACTAACTAGTAGGGTCCCAGTAGTCGACATTCGACCATACTTAATTGATTTTTTAAAGTTTGAACTTTATTAGAGTTCTTTTGTCAAAGGGTATACTTCTATAAGCAAAGGTTTTCATCATGGCTACACAGTTATTCGCCATTTGCCATGATCTTTATTATATAATCATTAAAAAAATCTTCGTGTAAATGAAAATGAAAATTAATTATAAATTAGAAACAAAAACCACGTGGTAAAGCTCAAATTTTAACCAAACATAACTTTAAGAAAATAAAGAAATTTATCGCAACCCATGACACAATTTTCAATTAATTTTACACGACACCATGGGGTGGTATTTCTGGGTGATATTGAATTAAATGTAGTCTGTTCATTATAAGAAATAGTGATATGCTCAGTATCATCGTTTGGAAAAGTAATGGATGCACAATAAAATCAAATGGTGAATCCAAGACAAAGACGTTTTTAATACTACCATTAATTCATCATTTGAAATGAGTTCACCATAAAAAATAATAAACATTACAATAATAGTTATATTTTATAATATCATTGTTGAATGTAGGATGAAAAATGGTAATTAGAACGTAAGAGTTAAAAAATACATACAGTCGAGCATAGCAACCTCCTTCTCAACCTTTTTTGAAATTCGTAATTATTGACGGCTATCAAAATGTCTTTTCTATTTACATGTGTGTATATGTTGTGTAAAAATCGAGTAGTAGTGTGAGTAGTGCATATTTTAATTAATTTAATTTACTTCTAATGCATTTTATATAAAATAAACAGCTTTCTGCACTTCTCCGTCATATAAACTTTAATTATGCCAAATTTGAAGTTCACCCGTTGACGGGAAATAGGTTAAAAAGGGGTACATTTTTTTTGCTTCACGTATTAATATATATATATATATATATATTATAAAAAGGTAAAGTTTGTGACGTTGTGAGTTTGTGACGTTGTAATCTCAGAAACTACTGGTTCGATTTGAAAAATTCTTTCAGTGTTATATAGCTCATTTATCGAAGAAGGTTATAGCGTGATGATATATGGCTGTATATCATCACACCAAGACCGACAGGAGCGGAGCACCAAAGAAGAATGTTTAAAAATCGGTGTTTTTGTTCTCTTGAGAGCTTCCATTGCGTGTTAGCGTTAGCCCAAAGCAATTATTCGCCGCGGACGAAGTTCAGAGACAGAGGCTTATTATATCTATTTGACTAATACTTTTTCACGTGATAAAGTCTTATAAATGGATGAATGTTGGCTGCACGCACGAAAAAGCATGACTCGTTGTCACGTTTCGCCTAAGCTGAGCGTGCAAACGAGAGCGTAGAACAAGCGATAAAGAGACGCGATCGGCCTAAGAGTTCGGCTTGGGACTCATCTATCTCTCTTCCACTCCATCGGCCGATGTCCCCGAGTAGAAGAGAGACTGCGGCAGCACACAACAACACGTGAAATTGTAATATTCAATTAGCTCCTTCTTTGTATTATACAAAATAATGATAATTCAGTGATAATAATTCAATTCAATTTATAAATGAATGCAATTTTTCATCAATGCTTTCTTATGACGTTATCAGATAAAATTATTGTTCGTAAACCGAATTTGCACTCAACCAGTTTTTTTTTTTGTGTAATTATCAGGATAGGATTGTATCAAAGAAAACGTTTGAATATTTTTTTGAGTAATTGACTTAACTTCATATAACAAACTAACTGTGTGGGACCAAGAAGAGCAGGTAGATCTTCGAAAATATTAAAATAAATGATAGATTGATGTTTAGTTGACATTTTATTTAATTACATAGTCGTATGATAAAGGACACATTTGGTCTAATTTCTTTAGTGCACTCGTGCGAAGTTAATCACAAACTGACTTGATGAAATTGTTAAAAATAGTTTAAAACTATTTTTTTTAACTTTCATTTTGGCAATCAATCTTTCAGATTATTACTGCCATTGTCGCATAGTCAATAATATTACAAGCTTCGTGCCATCACTTCAATATTGCATCGTGTGAGTCAATATTCTAACAAGATGGTGGATCCCTTGCTAGAATCTTCCAGGGAGTTTTTGTGGCATCTCAGAATTTCATGCTCCGTGGCATTATTTTCCATTCACTTCACCTATGCACAATAAACTAACTATATTACGTAAAACACCACCAAATTTATAAAATATGGAATCAAATAACACAAGATTATAAATAAAATATAAAATCCACTACATGTCAGACTAAAATTCCGCCAAAAACTCACAAAACTAATCTAGTAATTATTTAAAATAAATCTTCTATACTCTATAGTTGTCTGTCTACCGAATGAGTCTGACAACTGGATTGTATATCGCCTGCGGCTTTACAATAAGGAAGCGGCGAGTTGTCGGCCTCCGAGCCAAGAATGAACACAGCGTTTGCACTCATTATTTGAATTTAATCAATATCTTATATTCATTGTAATCTATTTGTAACATGTTCTGGACTTGAACATCTAATGAGGTATTATATAGTAAAAAATTTGGACATTGCGTATCTTTACTGATGACGTCCATGATTGCTGCTCAATATTTCTAGTACGATTCTTTAATGTAATAATTTTGCATCTTTTTTTTATTAAATATGGATACGGCATTAAAATATATTATTAGACATTGTATGTGTAAAATAATTTACTAGCGTCTGCCCGCGACTTCGTCCGCGTAGAAAAGTTACTTTGGGAGAACGCTAACACGCAGTGGAAATTATCAAATTTCTCTTGAATCTTGAAAGATTGAAAAATCCCCGATGTTGAAACAATATTCATTGCTGCTACGCTCCTATTGGTCTTAGCGTGATGATATATATCAATACCTATAACCTTCCTTGATCAATGAGCTATGTAACACTGATAGAATTTTTCATATCGGACCAGTAGTTCCTGAGATTATCCCCTAAATCACAAATTCACAAACTTTGCATCTTTATAATATTAGTATGCACTAACCAGATTAGGCCCCCCTTGGCAGCGACTCAAGCCTAGGTCCGTTCCCTTGGTGTGGAGTCCTTGGGTGCGCTGCTCGCGCGATACAGTGACACAAAATCTTACATCACTGCGACAAAATTACACATATCACCCCCACACACGTGTGCACCCACACACGTGCACGCATACATGCTAACACATGAAAGTGGAAGGGTTTTGTGTCTTTCCCTTATCGAATATGATATATATAAGAGTTGTTGAGGTATGTATGCTAGGTACACATATATGTTTCAACAACTCATATATATATGAATAGTTAGCTTAGCTTAGGTGAGCTCAGATAGGTCGTGAATTGCATGTATCAGGCCACAGCCCAAGCCAAGGTGTGCCGTGCACCCTTGAGCCAGTTGTCAAATAAAATCGGCTGAGTGCCTTAAGCGCTCGCCTAAGTAGTCCGGTGAAGCTGTTAAGACCTTGCTGGGTCAATAGCGTAGTCAGATCGAAAAAAAAGTTTAGACTATTATAGATTAATAATTTGTTTACTTTTCCATTACTTCATTTGCTATAAATACTTCCTTAAGTAGGCATGTTACTGTTACTAAATAAATAAATTACTTATATCCGATCATGTCTATAATAATTATATTGCTCCGATGTTAAAATGTGTATTAACTGTGAACAGGGTGTTTTATTATTGTTATTCCGTATATTGAAATGATTTAATAAATTTACCAACGGTTATTAGTAATATACTTAGTAAATTATGGAACAAGCAACGTGTACTTGTTACTTGAATAATATTAATTACATTCTCTTGTTTACTACACTATCCGTCTCCAAATCAGTTCCATACAACTTTAACATCCGTAACTTTTAAACATCCGTACTAATATTAGACATGCCAAAGTGTGTTTGTTTGTAACGCCTTCACACCTTAACTACACAAACGATGTACCAAGATTATTTCCGAGGGATAGCTTAGCTTTACACTAAAGCGAATAAAACTGTGAGCAAAAGGTAACCTTCTATAAAAGTTTACGGATAAGTTTACGGATAATTACGGATAATTGCATTATTACAATACGGATTGTGATTATGAAAGGCATTCATTTTATATATAAATTAAATAGGATTCCATCGATTCCATTCGTATAGGTAGTTAATAATTATACTATTTTTATTTACTTCACAAAAAATCAAAATAAACATTCTCAATGAAATGTTTGAAGTAAAACATTTCTTCACGTGAAACGTTATAAAGCAAAACAAGTTTATCAGCATATAAAAGACATAGTTTCTGCTGAGGTAATAAATATGATTTGTAATTTACAAATAGCTATAGTTGAAACTATTTCTTATATATTTATACTTATATAATCTTGAAGTTATCACTGTAAAGAGGTTTCTTTGAAGTAAACCACCTTTATGAAGACTGTAGTTCTAATAAATAATAGTCAATCATAGGTTATTGTTTCTAAGGACTGAGTAGGAACACCTCTAGTACCAGAGCCTGTTGCAAAATACATCCTACCGACCGGAAAAGACTAAAATGACCATCGCGGAAGAAATAAGTGTTTACTTTCCCTGCCTATTTTAACACAAATTGTAGGTGGTAGAGCCACGCTGTAGCTATTACTGGCTTCAGTATGAATGGGTCGGCTCGCCCGTGCTAGTACCACCCGCCCACAGAAAACTGACGTGAAGTAACAGTGCTTGTATTGCTGCGTTTCGTTCGGTCAGTGAGTACGCCGGACGCCCGCCTCTCCTCTTCCCTTCCTCCAACGCAGGCTGGCAATGCACTTGTGATTCCTCTGGTTGTTACTGGTATCTATGGACGGTGGTGATGACTTAACATCATTTGACCCACATGTTCATTTGCCTCCTATGATATAAAAAAAAAACAATAAATTGTGTTACAGAATTTTTGTATATGTTTATATTTTCTCTAAATTAGGTGTTAAGTAAAGATGCGTCTAAAAAAACCCGAGCGCATTCATAAATGGGCCAACTTAATCGGATAATTGCCTATTACCGGCCACTTTGATACCCTTTAGACCCCTTCTTATTCCTTTGCCAACAATTCTTGTGCAGGCTTCTACATGGTTACTGGCCACCTATGAATCTAATACAAATCTGAATTAAAACCCTGTGATGCTTTCATATCTTGTGTATTTACTTATAGTAAGTGTGATTGTCTAACATTAGGTATAATACAAAGCAAAGTTATACAACTCATTTTACTCATCAATTTCGTATATTTAAAATATTCTTTTCACTTTTTGTAAATTTGTACTCTATGTTAGTTTTCTCATGTTTCGGAAATTACTAATTATCTAATCGTTTTATTTGTGAAACCTTTCATTAAATGGCAATAAATGACAGATCATGCAATTTGAAATGAGAGTAAATTTTTTTTGTTGAAATCATTGCGCTATTCCAAAATAAAATTTGCAACAACGTAATTATTAATAAGCAACTTATTCAAGGATTGAATGATTGATTGACTAATATAAGATATTGGCAAACATTACTGATTGGCAAAATGTTTGCGGCTTTGGTCTTATAATAAATGGATTTACAAAAAATCTGGTTTTTTGAGTGTAGAAAAATAATATTTAAATATAAATAATTCGTTATATACTGTCGGTGTAGTAAAAGTTGTCTGCGGATGCCAAAAACCAATTTAAGGAATGCCGCTTAGTACAATCACCTTCTTTGTGTATATTTCCTTTAAGAGAATGCGATAGTTAGCCAAGCGTGTAGATAAGTCTACCTTTTATGCATCTAATAATAAAGTTAATCTAAGGTGTCTGTACTTTTTAAATTTTCATGAAAAAAAATGTTGCATGTGTCTAGAAATAAGTAATGGCATCTAAAACAAAACTTGTAAATAAAAACAAGTCTCGCAACTCAGTTTTTCTACTGTAAAAAATTGTGAGATCCATGTAATACCAAGTCTTTTGTTTACTCCATTAAATCCCTACTCAAGGGACCTTCTTTCTTAAGTTATTACGTAATAAGTTTTTTTTTTCTCGAACTGACTACGCTATTGGCCTTTGTTTTTTTGGCCTTTACAGCTTCACCGGACTACTAAGGCGAGCGCTTAAGGCACTCAGCCGATTTTATATTGGCAACCAACTCAAGGGTGCACGGCACACCTCGGCTTGGCTGTTGCCCGTTGCATGCAAAATCGCGACGTATCTTAGTAAACCTAGCTAACTATTCATATATGTTTGAGTTGTCGAGACGTATATGTGTACCAAGCATATACGCCTCGACAACTCCTCCATATATTTTTTTATCGAAAAATTGAGAGTTTTTCAGTTCGATAAGGGAAAAAAAGTAAACCCTTCCACCAAAATGTGTAGCGTGTATGCATGTACGTGTGTGGGGGTGATCGTGTATTGTTGTAGCAGTGATGTATGGGTGTGTCACCGTATCGCGCAAGCAACGCACTCAAGGGCTCCCTACCGGGGGATCGAACCTAGGCTTGAGCCGCTGCCGTGGGAGGCCTAATCGGGTGTGCGGGAGCGAAGTTAACCCCCAGACCGCGGCGGCGCGATCTGTGGTTACGTGGGCATAGGCGTGAGCACGCTCTGTTTCGAGAGACAGGCTGGCACTGATCGTTCGCTGACGTGATATCATCGGGAGGATCGGTAAAAATGTGTCGCGGACGTCTTCTATATCGCCGAGCGTTGGGTACGGGTTCGTAGTTTGCGACGGATACCACTAACGGACTGGGATGAATCGCGGCTCGCTCGAAATAACTACTCGTAAGTGATTTTATATACGCCCAGATGGACGGCATCTCCAGGTCCCTGTGGAGATCCGTCTTCCGGACGTACCAAGGAGTACCGTTGATTTTACGCAGAACCCGGGTCTGCAAAACCTGAAGTTTATCGAGATTATTCGCGTGGGCGAAGACCGGACAAATATATGTCATTATCGGACGGATACAAGTCTTATATATTGTGAGCTTATGCCTGAGGGACAGTTTGCTCTTCTGACAAAGTAAATAAGGGAGGCAACCCAAGACCATAGCGGCTTTGTCTCGCACTCTCTTAATGTGGGACTCGAATGTTATGTGGTTGTTTAATGTAACGCCGAGATACTTGACCTCGGTGGTCCAAGGTATCTCGGTTTTGTATAGCCTTATGGGCTAAAGTTAAAACTTATTATCACGAGTTCTAGGATCGAAGAGTATCGCGGCACTCTTTTCGGGGTTGATAGCTATACGCCATCGAAGAAACCAATCACCGAGTGTGCTAACGGCTTCTTCGATGCGATTCCTGAGGACATCAGGCCGCCAGCCAGAGGCGTAGATGACTGTATCATCAGCATAACAACCTACCTCGAATCCCGGGAGCTTAGGTAGGTCGCTGATGAACAGGTTGAAGATGGTGAGCGCGAGTATTGAGCCTTCTGGCACACCTGAGCATATCGGACGGGGCGATGAGAGTTCGCCGTCTACTTTAAAACGGAAGGTTCTCCGATAGCCGGGAAGCGCGCTAGAGCGGTGAGAAGACCTAGCTCCTCTTCTACCTCGACGATGGCGTGGAAGGCGAGGACCTCCTTCATATCGTGCTCGCGGAGTAAATGCTTCGTCCAGTCGTACTTACTGGAGAGAGAGGATGATGATGAAGCATAAGCCGCCTGTGGCGGTGGCGCCTGAAGCTTAGAAGAAGCCTGAGGCTGAGGTCGGGGGGCCCAGGGGGCCATAGGGGCCCGCCGGGGTTGGGCCGCGCGCGGCACAGAGGGCGGCGAGCGCGGTAAGGTCGTGGGCGCGGGCGCTACCGGGGCGCGGGAGGCGGCCAGCAGGCCCGGGAAGGCCTCCACGAATATGAGAGATGGAGGCGGAGGGCGGACGGCGGCTACAGGCGCCCTGGGCGCCTGCCTCACCTGACGGGGACGTTGTGTGCGCGGCGCTCGGGGACAGCCGCGATAATTCGCGGGGTGACCCGCGTTACCATAGAGCACACAGCTGGGAGGATCGGGAGTGCCAGGAGTGTGCGCGCACTCCTTCATGGCGTGGTCTCCCAGGCACTTGACGCACCTGGGGCGAAGATGACAGTTCTTCGCTGAGTGCCCATAACACTGGCAGTTATGGCACTGCGACGGAATATGGGTCTTGCGTGGGGGCTCAACGGTGATGTCGTTGAGGTCGCTCACAGACGTGAGCGAAAAGATGGCCTTGCCCTCCTGCGACCGGTCGAGGAGAACGAGGACCATATTGTAGGGAGCGCGGGTGCGTGGGTGGTACATAAGATGTACCTCAAGCACGTGGAAGTTCTTCTCCTTAAGGGAGAGGGTGATGTCCTCGACCGAGATTTCGGCCGGGACACGGCGAAGCACGACACGAAGGAGGCGCTCGTCCTCTAGAGCGTACGTAAAATACGCGAGTTTCGATCAGTAAGGAATTGTATAAGAGCGCGATGGTCGTCGGAGGTGGGACACTTAACACGGATGTCCGCCGGAGTGCTGAGAGCAGATGTATAATTGACCTTAAGGCTCTTAAGTCGATTTGAAATCGCGGTCCATTTGGACTTATCTTGTATCGTAACTGGAGGCGGGGAGCGCGGCTTCCTACCTGCGGAACCCGGAGTGAGCGAGACGGAGCTAGTTTTATTCGCGTTTGGCTTACGCGACGGTATAGCCGGGGTCGCCGGCACACGAGCGCCACCTTTGTTGGCGACTTTTACCGGGCCTACGGAACCCGATTGCGTCGGGCTGGCCGGACGACGCCTATTGTGCGAGACGGTCGTATAGCCGTCCTTGTCTGGCTGTGCAGAAGGTGCGGGAATCGCGGTCGCGGTCGCGGTGGGCTCGGGGACGCCGTCACGTCTAGCTCCACCTCGGCGCCGGACTCCGAGCTGGAGCTAGAAATCGGTGCCTCAAGTAGGCCCTTATCACGCGCGTCTAATGGAGACTGCGGTGAGAAGGTCGCGAAAGAGTTCGCGGTCGGTAAATTCGTAACGAATTGAGGGCCCTCGGAGGGCTGCGATGCATTTTCTATGGAGGATTGAATCGCCTCATCGTTCAAACCTTGCGCTAGAAGAGCCTGACGGAGCCTATTCGCGTTTAACAAGAGCGAGTCCATCTTGGTGGACTGAGAGGGAGGGGCCGCGAAACAACCTCCCTGCCTTAAGGGCAGGTGGGCACGCCAACGGTAAACTATCGGACTATCCCGAGTCCGGGCCAAGAGAAACTGTGGGCGAAGTGCAATGCCTCACAGGGGTTCCTAACTTGCCTAGGGGGAGGCCCTAATAAGCCCGAGGCCGAGGACGCAGACCGGTAAACCGGTCTACGCCCAAACAGACACCCGGGGATGGAAAAAGGGGAAAAGGAGGGTGGGAGGCCGACACCTGGACTAGAGTAGGCGACCTCACCAAGACCTAGCTACCCAGGCCCGTCTACCTTTGCAGTAGGCCGCGGAGCCTACGGCGAGCGGGCAGGGCGCTCCAACCCACTTCGTTTGCACCGGGAGGTATCGGCAGGTTGGCCAGACGACTGGACTTTATGCAGCCCAGGTTTGCACTGAAAAGTGCAGTTTGATACGCTCAAAAATGGAGCGCCTACGATTGACGTCACTATTCTTCACTGAAGCCGGACAGAAACGCGGCGAACTCAAAAGTGACTACGCGTACGCGAACGGTGCACGAAGCACGGAACACGCAGCCGAAGATCGATCGAAAAAACTCGCGACAAAACTTCGGAAAAATAACGGTCACTTTTGATAAACGGAGCGCACGTCTGACTCGCGCGGCGACACGAATCGGACTCCCATTACGTAATAAGCTAACCTAACAACATCTTATAGTGACCATATAATTATTGAAAATATTTTGTGTTTTAAATAAAATAGAGCACCAAGAAAATCATAAAGCATAATTTCGAGAATAACTCAGTCTTTGTTTCATTAAAATCGGTTCCCTCTATCAAAAGTTATTGTAATTTTAATAACGACGCGGCGTAAGTACGAGAGAAAAGTAGATAAGTAAATGGACGTAATACAATTAGATGACTTTATTAATCACGGTTTTTATATACGGTTCCACGCGGACTAAGTCACAGGCACTGCTTGTATACAATAATATTGTACAAACAGATGTACAACATATGTAAAAAGTGGTTTACAGTATGTCATTTTTATATTATAATGATATTGTGAGGTATTTTATTTCATGTAGTAACAATAACTTGTAACTTTATTTTGAGATTTAATAAGATGGACGACCGAGCCTAGCTCGGTTCTTTAAAAAACATTTATAAACTATTATATACTACTATATATTTATAAACTAAAATAAACTGTTAGGTTATATTAAAAATAAATATCTCTTTTGCTGTCACTCGGATTCGAACTGACGGATTTTCGAAGCAGCCGATTTCCATCTGTATTATTTTGGTTTTGAGAGCGGCGGCGAAATTTACCTTTATACTAGGTATAATTTTTAATTACCTGAAAACTGAGTTACATTTTTTTTTCTATGAATGCAATCTAGCTAGATCGATTTATTGTCCACGAAACTATCTACATACTAAGTGTCACGGAAATAGCTGACGTCGTTTCGGAGATCCTGAATATATAACAATATAAAACTATATAAGAATTGCTCGTTTAAAGGTATTAGATAGATAGATAGATTACTTGAATTGTATTTTACCGTATTAATTCTATACTTCTAGCTTTGAATAATGTTAGCAATATTATTGATTATCTACTTGCAATTCATTCGTTGAAATACGCCTTAGATACCATTAAGCATTGTGAAAAGGCTGATTTACATAATACGGTAGCATTAAATCTTCGAACATGTAACCATTTGCAGATTCTATTAAGATAACTAGTGAATTCATGAGGTTGACATTAAGGATATATTGGTTTATTACTGTTACCACATTAGGCACAGTACATTTTCGTTATACTAGTCATACACGTTTTTATTTATACCACTATAAACACTAATATTAAAATAATTAATATGACGTTTATGCAAAAGTACTATGTTATGTTTTCACGGTTAAGCCTCTGAATTTATATTAATAAAGATTGGCCTAAAGTTAGCCTGAAGCTTGGAAAAGGGTAGAGATACTTTTTAAAACGTTAAGAAAAAAACACTCGACGAAGGGAATGGAATGGGCAGTATATAGATAAATATTCTGAGAACATTACAAAAGCGTTTCATAATGTTGATTTCTAACCACTTTAAAATCCTAACTAGTCCATACTAATATTATAAATGTAAGGTTCTGTGTTTATTTGTTACGCTTTGACTCATCAAGTGCTCATCATGGCATTAGTATATACGTCGCCAGGCGCACAGAAATGGACATAGGGACATTGATATACAGGAAAAAGTGCTTTTCTCCGGAGATGGATCAAATCAAAATTAACACGGGTGAAGCCGTGAGTAGAAACTAGATTTCTATAAAAACAAATGTATAAAATGTTTAAAATAACACCGACAAATTTATTCTAAGCCTAACAGTTAAGTAAAAGGTATTTTATTTAAGACTAGTCTCTATCCGCGACTTCGTCGAAGCAAACTCTATATTTAAAACATTCTTCATTAGTGCTCCGCTCCTATTATTCTTAGCATGATAATATGTATCCTATAACCTTTCTATATAAATGAGCTATATAACACTGAAAGAATTTTTCAAATCGAATCAGTAGTTCCTGAGATTGCCTCCTACAAGGTCGCTAATTCACAAACCTTACCTCTTTAAAAAATTATAAAGATAGTAACTAATACATATATATAACTTTACTTAATGTTTCTTTTTACGTAACATATGTGAATGAAATTAACCCACTAACTTGTATGTTACGAACCGTAACGCCGATAGTGAGTTCCAGCATATAACCACTCTTTGGAAAATCGTTTACACCGTGTACTTCAAACCGATGAGTTGATAAAACTATTATTCATACGAATCAAATCGCCTTTCACACATCGCATTAGTAAAGATTGTTATTCATTGCGTGACATGGTTATGAAAGATGTCGGATACAATAACCTAAGTTTTTGTTACATCGGAAATCGGTTAAGAACTTGTATTGTAATGGTATTTCTGGGGAGAAAAGATATCGGTGTATTATGAGGAATTTTCTTGTTAACAATTTCAAAGCTTTTATAAATAATATTTGAATTGAAAATGTTCCCCACAGTTGATGCAAGAATTCTCATATTACACTAATGGTTATTACCACAATTTAATAGAATAAACGGCTTGAACGATTTTAAATTTAGTCTGAGCCGATTTCGACGCGTTGCCTATAAAACAGGTTAACACTCTAATACTGTATATTTTAAGTGTACTTCTAAATGTTTGAATGAATGTATTTTATTATGCAAATGCACATACATGGATATAAATTTGGATAAACAAACAAAAAAACTATTACTAGTAACTGTAAATATTAAACTTATTCGGTGTTATTACAAAAATCTTAAATATGTATTGAATACTTGTTTAACTTTTTACATGCAACGCGCTCGCTGAATGGTCGCCATCTTGCTCTTTTGTCTTGCTTTGGTTAGGTTAGATTAGACTTCCGAATAAAGGACCACGCGAACCATACCACAACACCTTTTTAAAAACAAGTATTTAATACGTTTTTTTTTTTAATAATACCGATTGTCTGTAATGTGTGCCTTGTAATGAAATAAATAAAAATGAAATCTAGATAACATTTAAACTTTAAGAGTTTAATAAATACAGGTCTTATTTGTGTTACTGAGTCACTCTATGTAATTCGTATATTTTATTTTAAAATCCACACACTATACATTTTCCGTCATTCATTTTAGTGAAGGCTTATTCTATGTCGTATTAAAAATGAGCAAATTATAATTTTTGACTACCCAAAACGTTATACAAAACCGGCTAAAATCATTATTGTGATAAGTACGAAGGTAGGTACACCCCTTAAATGTTGCTTGTGTTTGGATCGGATCTCATGTAATTATGCGACGTCACAGTGTTAGATTGTTGTCGAAGCGCACAACAAAGGTGAGCAACCTCAAGCGCATCTCATTGTCACGCATCGACATGTGGGAATGTAAAGCCACAGTATAAATATGAGAGACAGTATGGAAACTACTGACAAACGCTCGAAAACGTGCCTCACACAAGCATGCGCATCGAGGAAAGATTTTTTTTTTGAATTGACTACGCTACTGATCCAGCAGTCTTAAAAGCTTCACCGGACTACTAAGGCGAGCGCTTAAGACATTCAGCCGATTTTATTTGACAGCTAGCTCAAGGGTGACGGCACACCTCGGCTTGGCTGTTGCCTGTTACATGCAAACTCGCGACCTATCTTAGCTAACCTAACTATTTATACATATATGAGTTTATTGAAAAATATATGTGTACCAAGCACACATACCTCAACAAGTCTTATATAATTCAGGAGACATTTTAAAAGGTACTTTATGGATAGCACGGCGAACATCGCTTAAAGGTCTCGTCAATGTGCATGCCGGTACGAACGTTTATAGGTACTTTCCATACTGTCTCTTATATTTATACTGTGGTAAAGCTTAGTGTCCACGGCTCTCGACTGTCGACACTCGACAGTTTGAGGAGTATGTTGAATATTAATTCGATACAAAGTTTGCACTTGACTTCAAATATGATCGTCTTCAATTCATTCATTTGACAGGATTTTTGACATGATTATTCGTACCTAGCTCTTGCCCGCGACTTCATTACTGTCGTATATTCCTCGAAAACAGTTTTTTTTTTCGGATCGGTTCAGTAATTAAAGCGTGAAACTCAACAAAAAACATACCCCCTTTCGCATTGATGTTAGTTATGGTTACTTAGGTTCTACCTGCTTGTGATTATTTACATTTAGTATGTACTGTTTCTGTAACTTCGTATGTATTTATTACTAACCTCTGCCCGCGACTTCATTCGCGTGGAATAGTTACTTTGGGCTAAAGCTAACACACAGTGGAAGCTCTCAAGTGGAAAAAGACCCGATTTTGAAACATTCTTCATTGATGCTCTGTTCCTATTGGTTTTATCGTGATAATATATAACCTATAACCTTCCTAAATGGGCTATATAACACTGAAAGAATTTTTCAAATCGGACCAGTAGTTTCTGAGATCACCCCCTACGACGTCACAAACTTTACCTCTTTATAATTTTTTAGTAATCACTATAGAAGTATTGATTAATTGTTGCTATTATTATTAGTTGTAATAAAAAAATTGTATGTTATAGCTGAGTTGTATATAAAAATAAATATTCTGTAAGTGTTTGTCGTAATCAAACATGGACACACAGCTATTTTCATTGCGATCGTTCAGCGCCATTTGATGGCAAGTTATGGCATAATAAATAGCTGAGTAGTATTCATTACAACCTGTTGAACGAACCAGAAGTTGACATAATGCAGCTCAGACTTGTGATGATTTAATGTAAAATGAATAGCATTGTCCATTGTTGATATCCAGTATCTTGTATGTGGTAGAGCCACGCTGTAGTTACATTCAACATGAATGGGTCGGCTCGCCCGGGGTACTACCACCCACTCACAGAAGACAGACGTGATGTAATAGTGCTTGCATTGTTGCGTTTCGGCTCATCTCCATTCCGCTCTCTCTTCCCTTCCTGCGCCTCACTCTTCCCTTCCTCCTTCCGCCCTACTCCCCAAACACAGGCTGACAACGCTCTTGCGACTCCCCTGATGTTGCTTGTGTCTATGGACGGCGGTGATCACTTATAATCAGGTGAACTGCCTGTTCGTTTACTTCCTATGATATAAAAAAATCATTAAAACTGTCTTCTTAAAAAAACTCTTTTAGGTGTGGCAGTTTATGCTAATCAGTTAAACTGTATTGCAGTGTATTAATTTCAAACAACCAGCCCACCCACTAACCAAAAAAAATGTTTGTGTGTGTACCTATGTACACGCGTTAGAAGTTATACTCG
>JACEII010000002.1:11155478-11323020 GCA_014332785.1 Antheraea mylitta
AAACTTAAAAAATATTGGGTTATAATTGACTTTCGATCACTAGAAACATATTTTAATATGTACTGGAACATTAATACGCCCACGTAAAGTGATTTCCACAGTCTTTTATCGGGCCATTCGTTTTGGTCTAAAAGCAATCTACTATCGTAGCTTTCAAATAACTTATTATTCATATTGCGTAATCATATTATTTCCGACTTGTTGTAAATAACTGCGCGCACGTGAGCAGCATTCTCAAAAGCCTTTTAGCCTACAGTAAATTTTATTAAATACATTTTTTGTTATATACCATGCGTTTTTATATACTTTTTATAGCTGTAACATCGAGGACTTAGTAAACGAAATATGTGAGTACTGAATTAAGGGAAATATATCATTAATTGGTAGCTAACTAAACGTACATTTTGAAAACGCCCTACTGCCATTCTTAAGAAAACATTGTTGCTTTGAAAATTCAATCAATGACAGAATTCCAACTGCCATTAATCACGATGATGTTAAACTAAGCTATTACTATTATATCATTACTTAAAAAAAAAAAAAACAATATTAAAAGAGAGCAGTAAACGTAGGTGAAATACCTTTTCCAAAACTTTTATCAAAAGTTTGAATTATTTGTTTTTAATTGTTTAATATGAGTTATGCTACTTTGAAGAATAATATATAGATTAAATATTGGAATACTCATGTAATATTTTAAAAATGTTTGTTATCAACGGCGACGATTTTATGAAAATGTCTTTTATTTCATGGGCAGTATTTATTTTGTATGTCTTATTTAATTCTTATTACATCTTAAATTCTATAACACTTTTATGCCTTTCTGAGATATGTTTATTATATGTTAAAATTATTCCTAAAAACATGGAAAAACGTAATGGTAAGCCTATATAATATTCTCAAATGTACTGTGTCTGCTAGATAAAATCTCCAGTTGTAGCATTTCGAAAATTAACTTGGATAAACAATAGATACTTTAATTATATTTGTATCTATATCTTCATTATACATATATGTTTAGAAATTAAGTAAATAGTAAATTAAGTAAATAATGCAAACGCTACGTTTATTTTCATGTATTTCCTCTAATACATAAAAGCGATAGAAGATGCTTCAAATAATATTTTTACTGAATACTTTTTGTATTATATATCATTATATATAGCAGATAGTAATGAGACAACAATGTATACATATAATAGTATATTTAGTTTTTACACAACCGTTCGTTTGTACATTCAAGTTACTTTCTTAAGTGAAGATCGGAAGTGCAATCTCACTTATATGTTCCTCATAAAAACTTTACTAACTTCCTTGGGAAATTTCTCTTCACATCTAAAGAGATAATTTACATATTAATTATGTTAAATTATTACTACTTCTTGAAAACTGGGTTCTAAATTTATGTTATCTGTTTATTTAGAACGTACATTAGTTATATTTCGTAATTTCTCTGTTTGTTGTTTATTTTGTACTAGCGAGGCCGGCGGACGCTGTCCGACTCTGATAATAGAGATAGAGTAGATAGTCCCACCAGTAGATAGTCTTGACAAATTATGCAGTTAAACGTTCCACGAGAATCACCTTATCTACTGGTGAAAGCCGCATGAGAATCCGTTCAGTAGTCTTTGAGTTTATAGCGAACAGACAGACAGACAGACGCGGCAGGGAACTTTGTTTTATACTATGTAATGATTACTATACTTTTTAAACTTGTATTGCTAAAAAGACGCGAATAAATTGCCTTATATTGTAGTAACTCAATTTCATTAAATGATTCTGATAAGAAAGCGTTACATTAGATATTTTAAAGGGGTCAAATATTTTGTACAAATTAAACACGTACTTTTGTTAAATTACTAGTAATCGTTAAGTGGTCGAAACTGCACAATAATAATTGGTACAAAGTTTTTTCTTCACATGTTACCGTATAAATATTATTAACAGTATTTTTTATTATTTACTAAGTGGTTTTTGTTTTCGAACTAACTATGCTATTGGCCTTGCAAGGCCTTTACAACTTCACCTGACTACTTCTAAATGGTAAAATTGTACTTAACATTGTACAAATATTGTAAATTGTAGACGTAGGAGCGTGAAGTACTATGAAGTGAGATTTATAAATAAACCGGTATATTCGTCGATGGGAGAAGTAAAAACGATTCTTCCTGATTTTTTCTTATAGATGTACTTGAAGCTTGCCAATAGATAAACAAAAGAAGAAAAAGAAAGTAGTTAAAAAACAAAGGAGAATAGGGTACTGAAATATCTAATTTCTTTTAAATTTTTAAATTATCTAATTTATTTATATATACGTTGTAAATATTGTTGTATTATTAATGAACTTTTGAAATATAAATGTCAGCGGTAATTTATATGAGAATGTGACCATTGTATGGAATCGTCCACAGTTATCACACATTTCCATGTCCGGGACTCGGCTGCTTACACGACTAAAATAACGAACAGTCCTTACAAGCATCGTTGGGTGTATTCCATGAATATAAATGTTACTTCGGTATGCAGACATACGAAAATACCACGGGAATGAAACCGTACGATTTAGAATTGAATAATAAAACTTATTTTTGTTTATACTGAAAGAAAATTAAAATAATATTAACTTACAAACTACAAACGAGGTTTAATACAGTTTTTTTTTTTATCTACTTGCCTCTGCACGCGAATTCGTTCGCGTGGAATAGTTACTTTGAGCTAACGATAACACGCAGCGGAAGTTATCATGAGAAAAAAAAACCTCTATTGGCCTTAGCGTGATAATATCTGTAACCTAAATAGATAAGCTATATAACACTGAAAGAATTTTTCAAATCGGATCAGTTACTGGGATTACCCCCTAAAACGTTACAAACTCAGAAACTTTACCTCTATATTAGTATAGATAAACGAGCGTTTGATTATTGTCTTTCAAGTTTATTTGCCGGAACATATCAATATTTCATGAGCGTTGTAAAGAGAAAAAATCCTACCACCTTGTATATACTCTATAAACTTAGTAGAGGAATAGAAGTAACATTTTGTGTATATAAGTTGCAAATATATATGCAACAAACAGAATTATAGGTATTTGTATTCTGAACTTTATCGTGCTAATTATTGCAAGGTTAACGGGGCACCATCGTATTTGTATTTCCTATAGGACAGGTATGAAGCTTGGGAACAAAGAGTAATTTTCACCATATCATTTATTAATGTGTCGTTCATGACATCCATCGTAATGAGACCTTAATACCGTTACACTTTCTACTGGATGACTGGTTACTCGTTAGCAATATTTTTACAGGATACTCAGTACTTGATACACGTTCTAAATCAATAAAAAAATAGGTCCTTAGTATTTGACCTAATTATATAGAAAAAACAAAAGGAATGTGTCAGTGACTGTCGGGTGTAGTAAAAGCGAATTGAAAGTGAAGCCAACCAACTAACAAAGGATAATTTTTCAAAGTCTGAACAAACAAAAGGGTTTATCGTCCGTTCTATTATCAAAAGTTATAAACTCCAAAACGGCTTTCATTCAATCTAGGCTTATTCAAATTTGTACCCATATTTTTCAGAGTCTTAGAACAAACTTAATCTTAGGTTCTTTTTGTTGTTTATTAGTACTTGTTTTGATACTGTTATTTCATATGTTATATATGACCATAAACCATTACACGATTGAAGGTTGTCACTTTTTAAACAGTTACGGTGTATAAACTGAAAATATTATTGTTTCTTACGTAACTTTTCTGCGACCTTTGAATCACGTTCATATATAATTGAACTACTTCTTTGTTCATACATATATCAATTATAATTTATATTTTAAAATGTGTAAACAAATATTTAAATCTCAGGCTAACAGACAGCTTAATGTTTTTATGTTAAAAAATTACATACACACAGTTAAAGTCGAAATCTTTATTTATAAGTCTCTAATTCTAATATTTCACGATCCTTACGTTTACATTAGTTACAATATTCCTTCGCTCTTTAGCAAAAATCATCCATAGCATTAGAGTTTGAAACAATAATTAATTATGGTCGAATTTCAACCACTACTCGACTATTGTAGTATTGGTATATGTCTAAAATTATATTAAAAAGAAAATCAACTACCACAAACAAATACCATACATAAGTGCAACATTTAGCAACATTCGCTTTAGTACTGGCATACCTACATGATTTACGTTCATCCTGTCATGAATGGCTTTTTCATTCAACAGGATGGAAAGTTGTAATATATATGTGAAAATATATTTAATAGAAATCTATTTATTTACCACTTTCCGTATATAGTATTAAAGTTAACTGTCCAGTTGTCGACAGTCGATATCTAATTCGTTTTGTAGTGAGTGTAACTTGCTCATTCAACATCCTGTATTGTACGTAATGCATATAAGCATTTTCATGAGAATCGTTTAATCTAATTACTATGGCGCTTGTCTAGACCGTGTGTAGTGAACGTGCAACTATTTAAAATTACAACTTTGTAGTCAGTTGTTGTAGAAATAGAACGGATGTTTCTGTAATGATTTACCGTACAAGTGTCGTAGCTTTTTGCCTTACAGTTACATATAATTTAATCTAAAACTGAACTTTGTGTTTTATATTCTACTGAACGCTCGTTCCAACTTCATATGGATGTACTGGCAAAGATATAAGATCAGATCTTTTTTTTTTCGAACTGACTACGCTATTGACCTAGCAAGGTCTTAATAGCTTCACCGAACTACTAAGGCAAGCGCTTAAGGCACTCAGCCGATTTTATTTGGGCAACTAGCTCAAGGGTGCACGGCACACCTCGGCTTGGCTGTTGCCTGTTACATGCAAACTCGCGACCTATAGACTAACCTAGCTAACTATTCATAATATGTTTGAGTTGTTGAGACGCATGTGTACCAAGCATACACGCCTCAACAACCCCTCCATATATTTTTTATCGAAAAATTAGAATTTTTTCAGTTCGATAAGGGAAACTTATAAAACCCTTCCACTTCCATGTGTAAGCGTGTAGGCGTGCACGTATGTGGGGGTGATCGTGTAGTGTTGTAGCAGTGATGTAAATTTTTATGTCACTGTATCGCGCAAGTAACACACTAAAGGGCTCCCTGCCGAGGGATCGAACCTAGACTTGAGCCGCTACCGAGGGAGGCCTAATCTGCTAGATCAGATCTTCCTTTTGTAGTACAACCATGGAATGAAATAACAGGACAACTGAACAACTGAGTGTCAATTTGTCAATTGTAGTAATATATTTAAAGTTCTCTATACAGCCTTTTATTCCTCATTTTATAACTCAGTCATTTTTGTATAAAAAAATATTTTAGCTCAAATTTTTCATCGGATGAGTACCTTAAGCACTCGCCTTAGTAGTCAGGTGACGCTGTAAAGTCTGCCAGGCCAACAACGTAGTCAGTTCGAAAAATTATAAATCATTTTTTTTTACATCTCCATTCGATGTTTGAATCGTTTTCTTTTATACAAGCCTTGTCCTGACAATTAGAAACACGACAAAAAGAATAAACAACTAGGTGCAACCTTTTTGGAGTGATGAGCATATATACTTTCGGCAATTGATTTTTGTTTATATAAATGAAGGGATTATTTTGATGATTTACGTATGTTATTTGTATGACTTCTTTCAATTAAAAACATTTCAATATTTTTTCATTATACTTTATCTATTTTCCTTTTTTTTTTTCTCGAACTGACTACGCTATTGGCCTTTATTTTTTGGCCTTTACAGCTTCACCGGACTACTAAGGCGAGCGCTTAAGGCACTCAGCCGATTTTATATTGGCAACCAGCTCAAGGGTGCACGGCACACCTCAGCTTGGCTGTTGCCCGTTGCATGCAAAATCGCGACCTAACTTAGCAAACCTAGCTAACGAGGAGGAACCTCTGTTACGAGGGACAGGCTGGTACTGATCGTTCGCTGAAGTGATATCGTCGGGAGGATCGGTAAAAATGTGTCGCGGACGTCTTTTATAACGCCCAGCGTTGGGTACGGGTTCGTAATTCGCGGCGGATACCACTAACGGACTGGGATGAATCGCGGCTCGCTCGAAATATTAAATAATATAAATAATAATACTCGTATCTATTTTCCCTTATACCTTCTGTATATATAACAATGGATGGTGATAAATATGAGACAATCGCGCACAAACATATCTACGTCGAGACGAGAGTAAGTAGGAAGATTGAGAAGGTATTTATCTCTATTCTAGATGGCGCTGTAGCAAAGTAACTCAAAAGGCGTTCACCGGATCAGTATAGAAATTACTATGTGTAGATACTTGATCACTCAGAATACAATTTACAATAATAAACACATATAGAACCGTTAGAGGTATACCTGTGGTATTAAAAAAATAGTTACATATTAGCTAATCTAGTCACGTGTTGTTGTGGCTCAATGATTACATGTTGAATTAAAATTATGATAAAGTATCTGATATTATAGGTTAACCATAACACGTGGACCATATATTAAACTGGAGTTAAAAATAAATTCAAAATAAATACTTGTGCCATCTATGACATATCTATAACAGTCGGTCCTACAGTTTTCTATAAAAATACCAATTTAAAGCGTTATCTTACAACTTAAAATTTAATATTTATAACAATAATTTCATTTCTAATTAATTTTTTTTTTCAAGGGTGCCCGGCACACCTCGGCTTGGCTGTTGCCTGTTGCATGCAAAATCGCGACCTATCTTAGCTAACCTTGTTAACTATTCATATATGTATGAGTTGTTGAAACGTATGTATACCAAGCATACACGCCTCAACAACTCCTCCATGTATTTATTATCGGAAAATTGAGAGTTTTTCAGTTCAATAAGGGAAAAAAATGTAAACCCTTCCACTTTCATGTGTAAGCGTGTAGGCGTGCACGTGTGTGGGGGTGATCGTGTAGTGTTGCAGCAGTGACGTATATTTGTGTGTTACCGTATCGCGCAAGCAACGCACTCAAGGGCTCCCTGACGAGGGATCGAACCTAGGCTTAAGCCGCTGCCGTGGGAGGTCTAATCGGGTATTTCTAATTAAATAATATTGACGCCATTAATCGAAATATAAATTATCTTAGCTCTCAAAAGAGACCACATTATATATAAAAGCTAACTTTCATGAAGATTGATTGAGTAGTTTCGAAGTTCATCTTGAACAAACATTATGACATTGAATTTATATATATTTAAGCCTACAATACAAATTTTGTGATAACTTTCTATGTATTACAACTATGTACTTGCGTGAAAATAAATTTAAAAGTAAAAAAAATTAAATATAATCGATTTCTTCAAATTGAGTCGAATCGATTTGTATTCATAAACCTCCGGCTTCGGTCGTACACGTAACTTCCACGAATAATCGCGAATGCAGCTTAGAATATGTTGAGGATTGTTTTGTTCTGTCTAAACTTAAAATTACATTTGTATTCAATAGTCTTTCTTGTATTTTACGATGATACAACGTAATATAACAACATTGTGCAGATACATTCATTTCTTTGATACCTTATTTTAAATTGTTCAACACATTTTAATTTCTTTTTATACTTACAGTTGTTCGGTATTAGTCAGTTTTTAATTGCACTTTAATAAATACATATAATTTATTTTAATGATATTTTAAAATAGGTGATGATGAATTTAGTATAACAGAAGTTCATGCGTTCGATTGTGACAAATTAAAACCTAAATAAGTGAATTAATGATCTTTCAGGCATACTAATACCGTTTTAGGTGTCGGGTTTTCTAACGGAGCAAGTAAAGGTTGCTATTTCGCGGTGTACTTCCTATAAAGTTACAAGTCAAACTAATATAGGTAAAGCAATAAATTAAACGTAGGAGTTATCGCTGGTTTGTAAATCGCTACTTGTAGTATTAATTTGATACGGTTCAATTTAAACATGAATTTAATTGTTGTAATTTTATTTCTCGTTTTATACCACCACTAGCGTCTTGCCCAGGCTTCGCACGTAATGTACTAATCTAGGCAACGTTTGGGACCTTTGATATTTACATATCAACAATTGTATAGAAGCCATGTAAGATTTTTACTTACAATACTACTAACACTAAAGCTAACAATAGCTACAAAATAAAATAAAAAATCGGGTAAGAAACAGAGGAGGGAGAAAGGGAGGCAATCAAGAACAAGCGTTTCCCCACTACCTAATTATAAACAAGATATAAAACTATATAATAAAAATAGATATAGGTTAGCCCTTACCCGCGACTTCGTCCGCGTAGTAATAGTTACTTTAGGCTAACAATAACACGCAGCGGAAGCTCTCAAGAGAAAAAAAATGCCCGATTTTGAAACATCTTTCATTGGTGCTCCGCTCCCATTGGTCTTGGTGTGATGATATATAGCCTATAATCTTCCTCAATAAATAAGTTATATAACACTAAAATAATTTTTCAAATCGGACCAGTAGATCTTAAGATTACCCACTACAACATCATAAACTTTACCTCTTTATAATATTAGCATAGACTGGTATAGATATTGCTTTTAAAGTAATAAATTCTTAAAATATAAACAGAATATAATGGGATACTTTTGGTTTTTACTCTATTAAATTAGATACGACGACTATTTCAGATCGAATCATCGTGAAACCGGTTGTAGTCTAATTAACTGTGGTATTTCAATAATATCGTGAGATATACTAAAGTGATTAAACATAAAAAACACTGCGAGATCGTAATATATATTTACATAATAAAAGAATTGATAGCCTACATTAACCGACCGTATAAATGGATGAATGCGTAATTGAAAGTGTATGGAAAAGAACAATCGAACAAAAAAAATCAATTGTGCAAACGTATAGCGATTCAATGTGATTGTCAAGGACTTCTTGAGTGTAGGATAGTGTTTTTTATTCTACTAACATCTTGCCAGCCGTGAGAATATTTATAAACGGTGAACTCATTCAACGATTAAAAATATCTCGAGATTTAGCTGTAGAAGCAATGAAGGATTATCTATTTGTTGCCGAAGATTGTTCAAATCCCAAACAATTGCTATTGATATTCCTTTTTTTTAATTGTCTGTGTTTTGTCATGTTATCATTACGTGTAAATTCGTAGAGATTGAGTTTTTTGGCGGGATCTTAGTCTGTCGTGTAATGAATTTTATATTTTATTCATAATCTTGTGTTATTTGATCCTATATTTTGTAGATTTTGTGGTGTTTTACGTAATATAGTTAGTTTATTGTGCATTAGTGAAGTGAATGGAAAATAATACCACGTAGCATGAAATTCTGAGATGCCACAAAAACACCCTGGAAGGTTCTAAAAGGGATCCACCATCTTCTTAGAAAATTGGCTCACAGACGCTTAATATTGAAGTGATTGTACGATGCTTATAATATTATTGACTTCGCGACAATGCTAGTAATAATATGAAAGATTTATTGCCAAAAATGAAGTTAAAAAAAAATCCGTAGAGATATGTTCTTGAGTGTTTATAAATATTTCTCGGATGTAAACTAAAATGAAGTGTTATTTATAAAAAAAAAAACACATACCTTCTAACGCTTTCTAAACACATTTTTATTGAAGTGCGACTTCTTAAGGAAGGGCTCTATAATTTTGATCTGCAACCTTTTGTCTGATGAAAAGTGGGGGAAGTAAACACTGTGTCGAGTAGAGTGTTGAAAACATCGGCTCTCGTCCGATCACCAAAGTTAAGCAATGTCGGGCGCGATGAATACTTAGATGGGTGACCGTATGGAAACACCGCGGCTTTTTGTTGTACTTTTTTACTATAATACACAAGTTTCACTATGTTTTTATTTTGTCTAAGCTGATAGTACTTATCCCCATCACTTCGAGATTAACACATGTATTAGTGAAAAACCATAAAGATTTAAGCGCCATACAAACGAAAATAGACCTTATGATGCAAAGGTTAGCAAACAGTTTGGCAGTATAAGGTTTAAAAAAATACTGGATTTATTACAAGATTTGAATAATTATAAATGATGTAATGTGAAATTCCAATTATTATGCAAAATATATTATTACATTATTATTTAATTTTTAAGAACTATTTTTTGTACTAAACCACGAAATGTCCAACTTAGCTATTGTATTTATACTTTTAGGTTAGAAAAAATATTTTACATTAAATACTGAACTAAATATACATTAAACTACTACAATATGAATATATCAAATTAAATATTGAATAATTTAGACAAATGAATACGATAACAATAGTTTTCAGCCAATTAACTTTACTATTATTCTTTTTCCTTATTTCATATAAAACTTATTTCAAGAAAATATACAATATTTTATCATAAGAAAAAAAACCGAAATATATTTTAAATTAGATATATTTTTTATGAAAATAATATCAAATACATGATAATATAAAAACCATATATAATCTGAATATAATTAAATATATTATTGTGACCATAGATTTATAGACTCATATGGTACATGTACTAAATGTCTTTGCCGATGGCGGGAAATTTAAAATTTTTTTAAAAAGCGCGCTGCGACCAATCTGTCCCATAGCTAGTATCCAGGTTAATATAGTCGCTTAATTATATATGACATGTCATATCAGTTTTGTACTTAGTAATCCAGTGAAGCTGTTAAGACCTTGCTAGGTCTATAGCATAGTCAGATCGAAAAAAAAAAGTTTGGTGCTATTTGTTATGTATAATTAGTTTCTTTTTAGGTGTTTATCCTTTTTTGGTGCCTTGAATGCAACCTGTAAATCATATAATAAATTCCGTAATAACCTATTGGCGACTACTTGTCCAAAATAAATAAATAAACATATACTTGAAATATTGCCTAATAAAATTGTAAGCGTCGGTCAAACAAGACCGTCTTCGCATAAGAAATAACTTTCACGGGCATGCGGACTCGTTCACCTTGTCTGTTCCTCGGAGTTGTAATTTCTCCTCAAAGTTATCGGACAAGGTCCCATCCGAATGCACTCTCTTTTCTTCGCAATTTAAGTAGGCGTCCGGTAATAACTAATTTCTACCTATTTAAGAAACTTGCGGAAGAAAGAGGCCAGTTGAGTTATGACTGTCGTCTGGCTTATGTTGGAATCAATAGTGTCAGTTTTGTATTACGTAAAAGAGAAAGATGTTTTAATATGTTTATTAAAATTTGGAAATTGACTTCTGAATGGACAAGTTATAAGTTATTAAAAATGACAATACTTTTGAAGTCGTATTCTAAACATAGATACTTAATGTAAAATAGTATGATATCGACCGTACAATAAATTACGACTTACTTCCTTGGTCCTGTGACTACTTTCATGTGAACATTCTTTTAATATCATTCCACACGACTGCTTCTTCGAATTAAAGAATGACTGTTTTCTTTTTATTGTGTTTTTTTTTATTTCTGCTTACCTACAGAAAACAATAGTGATTTGTACCTATTCTTTGAAATCAGTCTAGAAAATTTTATTCAAAACACTCTATATTATATCAAATTCTTAAACCGACTCGCGCGCTATCTACTGTATGATAATCGCACCATATTGAAAAATCTCTAACAACAACTGTACAAAGGTTTATGTCAGTCAAAAATTCATAGCACACGAATTAAATATATATACCTTGTAAAATATTATAGAATTTAACGATCTTCCTTGAGTGTATAATCTCGCTTTAAAATACTGACTGAAGGGACTCGGTCCTCGATTTCCTATGCCTATTTCCAAGTTCATCTTATAAATCTTGTAGTCGCCAATGCGGTCCCTAATAAATAACGTTCTGTTGTTGATAAGCTGACAGTACTGCCACAAGAGGTACAAAGTTGAAAGTTGATAGGGGATCTTGAGAAGCCGGGACAAGACTATAGCGGAGTCAGAAAGTGCAACAATGTTCCTGCCGGTGTCTCAGAGCGGTACAATTTCTAATTAAATAGACATTCAACGTAATAAATCTTAACTGCAGGAGATTTGAAATTCTTTGTCTTTGATTTGTTTGTTATTGGTTATTGTTAAGATTAATCTTTTCAAATGGTCCGTAACGGGCCGAAAATATGTCATGATATTAGACTAGTTATCTAGTGTAGCTCCAAAAAAATATGTTACTTTTCTTGCTACAAATTTTTATTCCACAGGTGATTTACCTTCAAACTTCACCGAAATATCTAGTTCATTAAAATTTGAAATGTACGTTGGTGTTGCTTCTGACTGATTTCAGCCACAGATATTGTCGCAGTTCTCTCATAGGTACACTGTCATGTAACTTATATAGCCAATCTTTTTAAACAAGGTGCATATTTAAAGGACACTTTTCTTATTGTTGTTGGTACAGGGCTTACAATTTTTCATGTTTGGTATCAAGTGTGGCAAGTGAATGAGTTTCAAATTTTTTCGCTCCCAATTTTACCTGAGCTTTCTTTTAGGGATATTTATGTGATAATTTTTCCCACTGTGAAGTTTTGATGTCTCATTTACTCATTCTAGATGGAATTATATTATACGCGTACTTTGTTCACATAATGTAAAACATTTCTTTCTCAAAATTCTGGTTTACATAAGGCAAGTAGTCCTCAACTATATGGGCCTTAAATATATTTATGCGTTAATAGAAGTACCTTATATGTCATGCCAATATTAACACAGCTACTCTAACAACGACTCGTATGACATAACTTAGTGTTATTATTTATGTAATTTTAATTTTCGTTACTAGAATATAGATTGCGATAGATAATTGTTCGTGTTTTACGTTAAAATAATATAATCTAATTATAATAATAATAAAACAGTTATTTTGTTTTATATTAAACTAGTTGGCCCCGCAAACTTCGTTTCGCATTTATATGTTGTTTTTTCTTAGGCTACCTTTTTTGTAGATACATACCAATATATGGAACATTTTGTTATGCTACCCTGTAGAGACTGTTCGCACTTCCGAAATACAGTTAATTCAAAAATGAAAAAAATAACATCGTAATTACGCATGTGTTCAAGTTCCTAATAGCAATTGGAAGTTGCGTTCAGAATTACAGAAAAAGAAAACTGGTCTGTTGGTTTTTCCGTGCAATGTTTCTCTCGATAAAAACCTTCTTCAGAGTTCAAGGAATATATCAAATAAAAAATTGTTCAAATTGAAGCAGCAGTCTTCGAGTTTTGCGCTTAGCAATATACTTTGCTATTCATATTTATTTATATAGATAAGTAATCGGCAATTGACTTTTATTTATACGAGATAATAGAGAGATGTCTATTTACTATCGCTATATTAATAAGGAAGATGTACTCAAGCTACCAAAGCTTAGACAATTCGTTACTGGCTTAGACAACACGGATGTTCTAAGCACAGATGCTGCAAATTTATCACGGAACTGGTAGCAATAAATAAAGGTAGGCCGAGAGCAACGGAAAGGTCAGCGTAGAGCAACGCGGCTACAGCACCTTTTTCAAGGCCGATGCACAAGTTAGATTACTCGTTGATCGTGGCAGGTTCGACCCCGCCCGAAAACAAGTCGATTTTTATGAGAATTCGTTGTTTAGTGTTTTTATCTCAAAGTCTCCTTCTCGAAGTCGTTGAAATGTCAGGACGACAGGTTTTAACAACATTTGGAATTCGTTGGCGAAGCAAGTTTTTCGTTTACCTAAGTCAAAACATTAAAGATACATCGATTTCCATGCAAATTTATTGTTTTATATATGTTGCGTGGGCGATAAAACGGGTTCTGTTAATAATAAATTTATCTCAGCGATAAAACTTTTTCTGCTGAACATATATGCGAATAAAAAATGAGACGTGATCTTTTGAATAAATATTGCATTATGTTGTAACTGTTTTATTTGAAAATTCACTTTTTATACATTTCAGTAAATCACTTTTGTCCGCCAGTGTTAAAATATAATAAAAAATGTTTCTTTTATTTTGTTTTTCATTAGAAACAATATTTATTTAACAGTGCTTGCATTGTTGTGTTTCGTTCGGTCATTGAAGGCGCCGGAGGCCCACCTCCCCCCTCCCCCATATAGAGCCTGGTGACGCACTTCTGACTCCCCTGTTGTTGCTAGTGTCTATGAACGGTGGTGATTACTTAACATCAGGTGACTCGCCTGTTCGTTTGCCTCTTTTGTTATAAAAAAAAAAAAAAATATAAAACCAATTTTAAAGACAGACGTAAAATAGAGCATGTCTTTTTTATTTTGCTATAAAAATGTGATTTTTTATTATAATTAACTACAATATAATTCAATAAACAAATAATTAATACATTCGGAATAACAATAAAATATTGTAGAAGAAACTTCGCAAATCAGCGTAAAGACTTTAAGATTGCCTTAATAAAAATTACATAAAATAATAATTACGTAAAACTCACAATTTACGTAAAGTTATTAAACATTTGAAAGTTTAATTTGTGGTAGAATTAATTTACATGTATGATTCAAGCTACGTATTTGTAATATATGTAAGTAGATCTAAATAATGTAATATTTTTATAAGTAGTTTTAAGCTATCATGTTGCATCTGCCTCTCCGATTAGGGAAGAGTGGGGGAATTGGAAACACTTAACTTCAAACGCTAAAACATAATAGAAAAAAGTTATAAACTAAATCAAATTTTATTGCTACATGAACTTTAGTTATCTAGGTACTTAGTAGTCATAAAACATTGTTTTTAATTTACTTTTTAATAAAAATATAAACTAAAACAATAAACATTGCCGTTCGTGTTTACCCGATACCCTATGTGGTAATTGAGATCATCCCGTGGGGGAAATGGAAATGGTATGAGGTAATTAAGAAAGACGTTTGATCGATCTTTCTTACGTAATTACAAGGCATCTGAAATAATTTGTGAAGTTTAAATATTTTTACACAATCAACCAGCAGTACTATGGGTAATTAGGTGGGTAAGGGGTAATTGGGAACGTTCCAAATTACTCACCTAATGCCGTTCCGAATTACCCGAATCAATCAATATACATATAAATTGCCGCCACTCTCAAAAGCATTTTTTATTACCTTCAATCTATGTTGCATTTGAAAACAGATACTGTATGTATGATATGAGCAAAAACACAATACCTTTGAACTCAAAAATATGATACTTACATATGTTATAACTGATGACAAAAATTATATCGAAAATACAAAAATAATTGTTCGACTTACCATGACAAAACTAGTGCGTTCTTTCAATCCCAACTTCGCATACGCAATGAACGGCTCTGCATTCAGCCGTAGAAAAGGTTCGTGACAGTATAGTACGGGGAGATGTACTATTTATCTAACTGTTCCCAATTACCCGCCGTTCTCAATTACCCTACTCTCCCCTCCTTCCCCCGTGCGGTACGGTTGCGTTTCATTGAGCTCCCTAATAATAGAACCTTTTGGAGGTTTTCAACATCCATATCAACTAAGAGATGATTGCTTTAATAAGAAAAGCAATTTAAATCTAGTTACCTTTTAAAACTGAGTTATGGACCAAAAAGGCTTTTTATTTATAAGATCAGTAAAGCCGTTAATTTTATAGACAAGTGATTTATTTATGTTGACAAAGTTAGTGAACTGTTGTTAACGTAAAATATATTTTTTAACCGACGAAAATAACGAAGGAGGTTCTCAATTCGTTACTTCATACTTCATACGTAATCAAATCACGCATAACTTTTTACAGTATAATCCGATTTTAAAAATTCTTTTTTTATTGGAAAGGGTATACTCCGAAGTTAATCCCGTTTAAATTTGGAAAAAAATTCAACCATAAGGGTATGAAAATCGAGAATGATTATTCACGCACTGATTATATCTATGACCGCGCATATCTTTAGACAGAATAGTCCGAATTACATTTATATCCTTTGATTTGAAAGAGTATACCCAGAAATTGGTCCCATATACATGTAAACATGAAAAAAGCAACCCCAAGGGTATGAAAACAGAGCATGATTTATAATTCAGCTGCCGAGTTGTGTATTACAAATAAATTAAGCATGTAGTAATTAGTAGGATCATAGCCACAAAAAATTATAAAATAAAAACTTTTTAACAAAAAATTAAACCGCCGAAAAAACTGAAAAGCAAAAAATAATAAGCCTTTTACTTTATTCATCTTAATAACTAAGATCTTAAACTAATGTAAGTATACCTAAGAAATTTTGAGTCGGCGCCAAACAATCAATGAACAAAGTTCACTAGATTACTTAAATTCACACAGATAACCAAATCAAATTAAAAATGCAATGTGAAACCTCCAGCGGTAACGTGTGTGCCCGTTCGGGTTGCTTCGTAAGCGCTCGGCATGCAAGGGGTGTGTCACGTTGCGCCGCCGCCGCGCATCACGCTTTACGTAATTAATTAATTTGATTGTTTGGCGCCGACTTAAAATTACTTAGGTATACCTACATTAGTTTAAGAACTTAGTTATTATGATGAATAAAGTAAAAGGTTTATTATTTTTTGCTTTTCAGTTTTTTCGGCGGTTTAATTTTTTGTTAAAAAGTTTTTATACTAACTGCCCGTCCGAGTTTCGCATGGGTATATTAATAGAAGAATGAGATCTAATCTTCCCTTTACTGTATGAATATGCTATAAAATAAATTGGCAATTGAACAAATGAACATCAGCCTGTCAATATTTTTGAAGATGTCCGTCTCCCTGTCTTCTTTTTCACACATTCATTCGCTTTGTATATGGAAGATTGTTAAACCCTATTTTTTAATTTTTCTCTTCACTTTTAAAGGCTTTTTCGAAATAATTCCAAGCCTTATGATTTCTGGAGATATCGGCTTAGTTCCTATCTACGTCAAAATCGAATTTATTTTGCTACAGTGCCTTAGGCCTGTCTTCAAGTCTGTGTTCGTAAGATCCATGCTGGTGAGCCCTTTTGAAACATTGATAAGTAGATATGCATGACCGTTTGGCTACGAGTTACCTGTGTAAAAGTACTACACGTCTAACAATGTGTGCGTGAGCAAGCGGTGTGTTTCGTATGCGTAGGAGAGAGGAAGTAAATGGATAATTTTTTTACAAATAAATTTTGTAGAGAACATCTTTGCAGTCATTTATTTTAATGTTATTCCTGCTGTACATATAATATATTGTTAAAATAAAGAACAAAACATGCGAAGTCGAGATTATCAGCTAGTGTACTAATATCCTTATTGTAAATAATATACGATAAACTTATCGCAATTGTACAACTTGATAGAATGGACCACCGAGTGATAGGAGTTAAAAACACTTCATGCAAAGACAGGTTTTACTATTTTTCGTTATTTTATTCTCGAATAAGACTACAAGGTTTTAAATTATTCGTAATGCTCATAGTACAGAGGCGAGCCTGTGCTTACCTTGCAACGGGTTCGCGAAGGTCGGTCGTTGAAACGTTGATACCATTCAGGCGGGTTTAAGGCAAAAAGAACATAACATTTGAAAGAACTGCAATCGGAAGTCTTGAGTATTTCGTTTAATAATGATTATAAATGATGAATATTATTCAATCGGTTTCATTTATTTGCTCTAGCATTTCATAAATTAACATATTTGAATAACTAAGTACATTTTATAAACACGTTTTTTTGATGTTTTGTTGTGAATTAATCATACCCAGAAGTAATTATTGATAACTTGTAGCAATTTATGTCGTTACATCGATTATTCGGAAATGCTTTTATTATATAATACAATCTATTTTATATAAAAACATATTCATAATAGTAATTAAGTTTTTATGTCAAACCTTCTTTACTAAAATATGCTTAAGAATTATTTGTAAAAAAAAGTGTATTAATGGAATACGTACATATGAGCGATTATGAGTAAGGTAAATCTAAAATAAATACTATTTTCTGATAGACTATACACTATATAATTTGATGAGAATCATTGTGAAGTTTCTAGTATTTTCGCAAAGATATCGCGTTTTCGATCTGCGGCCATGGCAGATGTCGCGAGAAAGTCTTGTCTCCGCGATTCACAAGATAAACTGCAAATGCTGGAGTAGCATTAATTGAGTATGTGCATTGGCTGGTATGTTAAGCCTTGAACCATCTCTCGGGAATCTACCTTGATAATTAATTGTGATTTAATTTCGAATCCACATAACACAACTAGCAAATTAATGCTTGAGCTTGACAACTTTATAACAGTATATTTATAGACACAAGATCAGACAATCAATCCATACATTCTCTAGTTTTTCTCTAATCATATATCAGTCCATCTTTTACTTAAAACTAATCTATTTTTGTGATATTATAACCAGTAATACGCAAATTACTCCGCAACTTCTCCAACACTGGTGCTATATTCGTATTTCTTTGATATAGCGATTTCTTAGCTTATTTATTGTAAATACTCTTAACTGTCTTCTCACTATTGTACTATATATAATAACTTTGTAGTGTCTTAACATTTTGTCACATTTAATCTCCTTTCTTTTGTATCCCGATACTTAGATTCATACATTACATACATTTTCCTTTAAGTTCCAGGAGATTTCGATAACATGTCACACTTCATCCACATTGCATTTATCCTGTTTCTCACGTCACTCGCGTGGAATTAAGATACATTTTATATACTCTATAATTATCAAAGAATTGTTTTACAATATACAACTTAGTTATAATTTCTTAAATTAGCAATAATGCTTCATAACTTCAATAAGAACTAGATCAAGAAAGCATATCTATACTAATATTATAAAGAGGTAAAATTTGTGAGTTATGAGTTTGTGACGTGGTGATGTAATCTCAGGAACTACTGATCCGATTTGAATAATTCTTTCAGTGCTATATAGCTCATTCATCGAGAACGGTTATAGGCTATATATCATCACGCTAAGGCTAATAGAAGCGGAGCGCCAGTGAAGAATGTTTAAAAACCGGGGGTTTTTTACTTTTGAGAACTTCCGCTGGGTGTTATTGTTAGCCCAAATAACTATTCTACACGAACGAAGTCAGGGGGCAGGGGCTAGTTTTCTGTAAAACAAAACTTCAAAATTGAAAAAAATTAACTTGTGTTAAATTTTTTATATGAAATTTTCAACAATGACTATTACTAATATTATGTTAATTGTGAATTATTTATAAATAATATGTGATGAAAGTCCTCTCCTACTAGATTATTTTACGTATTTAACAATATATTGAAACTGGTACTTCGTCTAAAGTTCTAAAGGATATGAATGAAACTTCAAAGATGCGTGGGTTTAACTGTAAAATCAAAACGATAGATTCATTAGTATATGTCTTCTATTCATATCTCCTCATTCATATCGCAAAATAGAAACTTTAATATTTATAGAAACTTTAATATCTAATCTATCTATCTATCTAATACCTTTTTAAACGAGCAATTCTTGTATATTTTTATATTGTTATATATTTAGGATCTCGGAAACGGCGACAGCGATTTCCGCGAAACTCAGTATGTAGGTGGTTTCGGGGAACATATATCGATTTAGTTAGATTTCATTCATAGATCTGGTTTTTCAGACAATGAAAAAATATAGCTACATTGTAAAGGTAAATTTCGCCGCCGCTATCAAAACAAAAATAGCTCAGAAGGGAATCGGCTGCTTCAAAGATCCGTGTAACCCCAGTTCGAATACGAGTGACAGCAAAATAGATTTTTTTTTTGGTATAAAATGCTAATTTTGTGAGGCGAACCTATCAGTGTATTTAAATTTAAAGATGTTTTTTGAAGAACTAAGCTAGGCTTGGTTACCTAGGTACTTTAACATATTATGTAATTGTACAAGTAATTTATTAGTTACCGCTGCGTCACGTTGAATGAAAATAGCGAAACTTCTAGTGAAATGCGTTGACGTTGTCGTCATTTTACGAGCTACAAGATATATTTGTTTGGTTCCTCATTAACCAGTATCAAATTTTAAAGGTGTCGATATAACAAGCAATTTATTTCAAGTGTTTTTTACTCACAGAAATGTTTGTAATGAAAGGTCTTTCTTTGGTTTCACTGACGGCTTTTGGTAATTAATAAAGTTATTTTTTCAAGATTATTAATTAGAATTAGTTTCACTTATAGTGTCATTTTTATATCCCTATATTAAAATGTACTGTATATTCAATATAATCCTCATTAGACACTATATATCTGCCACTTAAATTGTTATTTTTATCAGAAATGAAAACGCAAAACAATGACATTAATATGTTTTTTTTTTGCATTCTAATATTTATTGTAGTGTGAATGACAATATTTGAAATTCAGAATATGTTTATTGAGATTGTTAACATTATTGTTTTCATATTTATTGGCAATCTAAACAACTATATACAGTTTTATAAGGTATATTAATCAATCAAACGTATGATGAGCTGTAAAATATCGATATTATATGTATACAGGCCTCTATACTACTTGTCACTAGTCTGACGCATCCACGGAAGCGGGACGGCCGGTCATTCTTACATAACATGTCATGACGCGAAATTCTAAATTTATATCTTCCGAAAAATACCGCACCTAAAGAAATCTTTACTACACAGAAACAATAGGTATATTAAAATAGGTATGTAAGCTATTTATAAAAAAAGTATGTGTGTACTCATGTATACGCGTTAGAAGTTATACTTCTTTGGCGTAACAAGATAAAGGTCTTTTCAAAATTTATCTTTCGCTTTACTCTTCTTTTGTAGAAAAAACGACACTAACAATAGAAAAAAAAGGTATTTAATACATTGAGAGTTTTAATACAAACAACAAATACCTAACTTCAGGGTGTCGGTTTTTCGTGACGGTGTGGGCGCGCATCTTAAAAATTTACTCTCATCATTTTTCCTTAACTCCCAAAAAGACGTATAACTTCAATAAATTAGCATGGATTAAAGCAATTTTAAATTATAGTACTTTCTAAGTGGACATAAATGATTGAACTCTGCACTATCAAAACAAATTTATTATTAAATGTTGAGTTATTTATGTTGTCAGCATTTACATTTAATTGACATCGACAGCGACGGAGGCGTGAAGGAAACGTCACGTGACACATCGTCTGCGTCCGCTACTATTGGCATATGATATTTACAGCATCCTGTACTTGAACATGGTTGAGAATAATGCTTATAAATGGATAGTACTTTTTTAATAGCTGTGAGAGATATGTCGAAGAAAAAATTGAAGTTAACCAAATTTTAAGGTGCAAATAGGTAATTTGCCTGTGATCGAGAAAAGAGAGTTCTATTATGTTATGGATAAGACATAGATTAGCAAATTTACGCATGCGCGTCTCTTAAGTAACAAAGATACCTCTTCCGGCATGAATTTAAAGGAAAGCTCTACACATTTACAGTGTTATTACAAAAAAGTTAAATACGTATTGAATACTTGCTTTAAAAAGGTTTCGTATTAAATAAACCGCAGTCGCCCGAGGCAAGTTCGCGTTATATTTTTTCGCAAGTCTAACCTAACCTAACGAAAGCGAGACAAAAGAGCATGAAGGCGAAACATTCAGCGAGCGTGGTGCATTTCAAACGTAACCTTTTTAAAGCAAGTATTCAATACGTATTTAAATTTTTTGTAATAACACCGGTAATGTATTGTATTTCATGATATTATTAGACATTAACCCCAAAAAGATATTATTAGTTTTTTAAGATAATAATAATATTACTTAAAGAAACATTTCTCTAAAGATTTCATATGTTACCGTGTTATATAGTTTGCAGTATTAAAAAAAACTGCATTATGTTATGATGTTGTCCTTACAAAAATCATAATAATAATCTAGATCTTAGATTGAAGACTATGATAAATGCCAAATTTAGAGTTTGATAGCCTTTTTTATAGTAAAAAGGTTAAGAGTATATAAATAATTGTCACTTGACATTTGGGACTCGATTTGTTCATCTTAATATAATATCAACAAAATCATAACAAATTAACTTATTTTATTGTTGTCTTTGATCGATGTTTGAAAAATGTCTATATTCCAACTTGATTATTCGTCTTTATAAATAAGTAGTACTTGGGCGACCGAGCCTAGCTCGGTTCTTTAAAAAACATTTTTGATTGAAATCTCAGTAAAAAAAAGTTTTCTATGAATAAAATCTGGCTAGATCAATTTATCGTTCCCGAAACTACCTACATAATAAATTTCACGGAAATAGATGACGCCGTTTCCGAGATCATGAATATATACAAATATAAAAACATACAAGAATTGCTCGTTTAAAGGTATTAGATAGTTGGAGTCTGATAGTTGATTATTATGCCACCATAGAATCTAATTGAAAAAGAAATGTCTCAAGCCACTGGTAACTAAGTGGTATGCCGTGTCCTCTCCCACTGAGTATTTTATGGCATAAACTTATATAATTTAATGTTAGTGTTTAAAATATTATTTTTAAGGTAAAGGTATACTGTGTTCTGTTGCATGATGTAATTTTCATTTCGAAACCAAATTATTTAGGAATCCTTCGAGCGATTTCAGTGATTGTGATTAGCATACACAAACATACAAACGCATTTTCTCGTTCACGTTTGAAGTCTGTCCGTCTTTCTGTTTGTTATCTATTCATGGCTAAGCATTTGAATCAATCGTGATAAAGTTAGGCATATCGGTGAGTCGGAGCCAGTAACAAGGAGATCGGTTACATTTATTTTAGATACACGGAAAAACAAGCAAACGAAGTAGCGGTAAAATGCTAGTTTGTAGTATATACAAACGTCGAGAAATCAAATTAAAATAGTGTAATAAATTCTATTTAAACACGTTCTTACGCTACGATATCAATCTGTGCAATAGTTTCTTTACACATAAATACTTAGGCGAATGTAATTTACACGAAATCGTGACAAAACTTATATTAGAATGTATTGTAGTGTTTATTGCTTGAATAACATAGAATAAATAAATATTTAAAAGGCAGTAGGTAAGTAAAATATTATTATAACTTATTATTTATTATCACGTCGTAATTCCACTGAGGTAAGCACAAAAGATTATAATACTGTTAATTTTTGTAGATCTCAATTACCAATTTCTTTGGTTCTTTTCTATACTTATAAATATTGTGAACCAAAATGGCTCTTTATGTCTAACTTTGTTATTTTAGTTGATACATTTAAACGCAATTGATTGTGATACGGTTTCCACTATTCTTTATAATTTTAGATAGGTTTCTGTGTATAATTTATCTAAAAAAACTAGAAAAATGTTGACGTAATCGAATGAAGTCGTTAGGAGTTTTTAGGTGTGTACATTGATAACGCTGGCTAAGCCTTATGACATGTATAAAAATAATGTATTACATATTTGCACGTCTCAAAATTGTAAATGCCTATGTTCTTGGGATAATCCACAGTAATCATTTTTATTTTTTACATATTATATATATTTATCTGCTATTTTTGCCGCTATTTTGACAAATATGCAATGATATTTTTGCAAATGTATTATTAATTCATAGCCAAATATATACTTTATGTTGGTATTATAATTTAATATAGATCAAAATTGATCTTTAGAGCATATAATTCCAAGGAAAGTCATATATTTAAAATTACGCGTAAAGAAAAAAGAAATTTTTGTCATAAATTTCTATGAAAATGAAGAATTGTAAAAATATCAAAGCAGAAAAAAATGGATCTAAATCATTTATAGACTCTTATGACATCACATTAGTATATGCGAAACCGGGGCCGATGGCTAGTGAATATGAATTTTATAGAATAGCTAAATATCATGTCAGCCAACGACATATTGACTAATTGAAATATAGGAAAAATATTAATTTTGTCACGTATTCAATCTTCTTTACGATCCTTTCTTCAAGTATCGACTAGATACTAGAAGATACTACTAGATAATTCCACTGTATAAAAATAAAGGCCCAAAGTGGATTGTTATGGCATTGGAATAATTCTTTAAATCTTTTGTTTTACTAAATCGTTTTGGTTTTAGATGTAGATATTATTATTTAAATTACGAATCGTATACTTGTATACGTTGTTACTTATTTACTTTGAAATACTGAGAATGCTGAGTTACAAAAAAGAATAAATATTTTAAATTGTTCTCAAATCTATTTCCATGGAATTTAAAGTTTATTTCTACAATATTTTTTTCCGCAACTTCACCTACATGTTCTTTGGTATACTAATAATGAATATAGTTTTCTTCAGGTCGAAAATTATCTCTATGAAAAGTCTTATTGCGATCGACTCACCAGTTTGGTCGTGAAATGGTTATACACAGTTATACATATAAGGCTACCTTTGTGAATGTAATATTAATGTACAAGTATAGAAAAAGCTTGGTGTAGTTAGAAGGCCAGTCGGTTTCAAAAAAATAGTTTAGGAAATATGCTAGATTAAAGTATATTGTGAACATTTATATCTCAGCTAGAATTTGAATAAAAGGTGAAAAATATTTTAATAGGCATAATATTCGTTACATAACACTGTTATTATACCATTAAGATTCATTTGACGGTGAAACCAGTATTAGATAAATGTATCTTATATACATCATATTGAAAAACAATCTGTTCTGATTAGAGAGAGGTAGTTCGGTTGTTTTATGATTCTTATTATATTATAACATTTATAGCTTCTGCCCGCGACTTCGTCCGTGTAGAATAATTTCTTTGGGCTAACCCTAACACGCAGCGAAAGATCTCAAAAGGAAAAAAGGCCCGATTTTGAAATATTTTTCATTTGTGCTCCGCTTCTATCGGTCTTTAGCCTGATGATATATAGCCTATAACCATCCTCGATGAACGAGCTATATATAACATTGAAATATTTTTTATTTAATTTCGTTTATTTCGTACATGATTAAGTTTTATTGCCTTTTATACATGATTACATACAATATACATGATTAAGTCATCTTTGGTGATAAAAGTAGTTATATGTAACCTATACTGAGTTTATAAAATATCTCATCCTAGAAACTTTACAATATGGTGCCCTCGATGACTTGTAATAGTATACCAGCTTATATATATATATATTGTATATGTTTCAGAATTAAATAGACCGTGACATAATGACATATACGATAGCTATAAAATGTTAGCTAATTATCAAACAGGACACGCGTCAAACCTAACGACGTTGGCAGTTACATAAATAAATAATTTACAATCGTTCTCATGTCTAGTATTTGAATGTTCCACTGAACAATTATTAAATTGTTCTTTTATTTAGTGCCTGTTAAATTCTTCTCTTGATCACCAAATTGGGTAACAGAGAGGAGTCACTAATCGAATGGTAGAATTCCATATTTATATCGTACTCTGTTGTGTGCGTGTTTAGTGTAGTAAGTTTTGATGGTTACGTGGTAGCGTGTTCAGACACTGCGTTGATCAGAGAGGGTCCGAATTCTGAGCTTTAATTGAAGAGAAACATTGTGATGAGACCGTAGTATATTCAGGTTGGGAATCCGTCGCAAAGCACGTATAGGAGTGTTCCTGTAAGCTAACTGTGTCATTGGTTTTGGACATAATATCATTACTTAAATTCAGGTAAGACTGTGGCCAAAAGCTAATATATACTAATATTATAAAGAGGTAAAGTTTGTGAGTTTGTGACGTTGTAGGGGGTAATCTCAGGAACTACTGGTTCGATTTGAAAAAGTGTTATATAGCTCATTTATCGAGGAAGATTATACGCTATGTATCACTATGCTAAGACCAATAGGACCGGAGCGCTGATGAAAAATGTATCATAATCGGGATTTTTTTCGTCTTAAGAGCTTCAGGTGCGTGTTAGCGTTAGCCCAAAAGTAACTATTACTACGTGATCGAGGTCGCGTGCAGGGGCTAGTCTAGTATAAAGGTAAAAAAAATGAGTTTTAAAATAGTTATTTTCTACGACAGTTGATTTCACTATCGGTGTACAATTATAACATAGATGGTCCAATAAATTTGCAACATTACACTTCGCCTATGATCATTTCAATTATGACATAGGCATTTAAGCTTAATATACCTATAGTATTGTAGAATCACTACGCACGTTTTAATGAAGAGTTTTAGATATATATATTTTTTAAAATTATAATTTTGCTATTAAATGTCTCTCTTTTTTTAATAAATATCTGAAATGACTGTGTGTTAGTTTGCGTTCTTCAAAATACAAAAGTATGTCACACGCTTACATGGTAAAAATATTCTCAATATAATAAAATATTAGCAAACCAATTTTTGTGTTTATAAAAAAAACGTGTGTATGTACTTATGTACACGCGTTAGAAGTTTATACTTCGTTGACGTAACAAGATAAAAAATTTCCTAAAATTTTATCCTTCGCCCTATTCTACGTTTGTAGAAAAAATGACACTAACAATAGAAAAAAGATATTTAATACATTGAAAGTTTTAATACTAAGAAATTAGAAACGACAAGTACAAAGAAACAGAATGTTGACTATAGCTAACTTCAGGGTGTCTGTTTTTCGTGACGGTGTGCGCGTGCATCGTAAAAATTTACTCTCATCATTTTTCCCGAACGCGCCAAAAGAAGTATAACTTCAAAAACTATTTTTGGGAATTTGTTAAAAGCACATGCGATGTTCCTTTTTATGAAAAATTATCCAATATTTAAAGATTCCGTTACTTTAAATTTATAAGATAATGTTGTTTAAAGGATTTACGCTAAATATGGCTTATTGAAACCGTTTATTTAAAATGTAGTAAATATTATGATTATAGTCCTAAGAGAACGGAGACAAGGACATTATTGAAAGGTTCTAAGTAAATAACATTATTTCGCGATTGCGTACATGAACTGAAGAATCATGATATAAAAAAAATAACAAGTAATATGGTAACTGTTTTGCAAATAAGGAAATTATTTTTTTTCTCATTCAATTGTTAGGATTTGCTAAAATCAAATTTAATTAGAAGAAGGTTTCATTGTGATCGATAAAATGAATGAAATGGCGTGTCTTTTAAAAATTAGCAGTAGGTATTATTTACGTATTACTGAATAAAAAAAGTTACGCGTAAATTTTTTAGGTCATAGAGCCACGCTGAAGTTATAACTGGTTTCAGTATGAATGGCTCGCCGGGGGTAGTACCACCCTCTCACAGAAAACCGACGTGAAGTAACAGTGATTGTATTGTCGCGTTTCGTTCGGTCAGTGAGAACGCCGGAAACCTCTTCTCACCTTCCCCCTCTCCTTCCCTTCATCCCCCCATCCCCCAACACATGCTGGTAACGCACTTGCGACTCCTCTGATATTGCAAGTGTCTATGGACGGTGGTGATCACTTAACATCAAGTGACCCATCTGTTTGTTTACGTCCTATGATATAAAAAAAGATTATTAGCGTAAAAGTAACACAAAACATTACCATGTGAAACCTGTGGTTGCTTACATACTTATAACATATTATTCACAATAATACCAAAATTAACACAAAACAGCATATCCATATGCAGTAAAATTTCTCGCGAGCTCACACCAAACCACACTTCATTACTAACCTCAGTAGTTAACAACTAGGATCCACTCGTGGCAATTCAAGTAAAATATTTGCAGACCACGTACCACCTGCCTTCTTACTAACCCGGTCACGTTTCAGCTTTATTTATCTCCAAACTTTGTATAGCAACGGCCAATTTTTTGCGACACGACCTTAAATACAAACAGATCTCGCAATTAGGATGGGAGATAAAGCGGTGGAGATGAAAATATTCCCTCAAACAGTTCAACGTCTAGAGAGGGCAATGAACTCGGTCTGGGAAACTATTGTAATCTAAATACAGGTTTAAATCTTGAAAGTACAGAGTCGGATGCAGTTAAAAATATGAATGCAGATAATTGTAAATGTATAAACATGGAAGTTACTCATATTTTATATACTAAGCAGATTTGATATAACTGTTCCTGCGAAGCTGCCTAGAGTTTCACGTTTTAATATTTTCGCTACGAAGTATTTCCCGACAAAATTCGGCCTTTATTCTCCTCTAAACAGAATGATATCTCTTTATAATTCTACATTTAAAAACTCTAATATAGATATATTCACTAATAGTCTCAGTCACTATAAACAAATTTATGTAAGGAACTTAAAGAAAAATTAGAATGTATGGTTAGTGCTTTTCAACCGACTTCGAAAAAGGAGGTTACTATGTTCGGTTGTATGTATTTTTTTTTTAATGTACGTTGATCGATATCTCCGTCAATTGTGAACCGATGTTAAGGATTCTTCTTTTATTTGAATTGGCTATACTCAGAGGTGGTCCCATATATAATTTGAACAAAATATTTAACCCCTAAGGGGGTGAAATATCGTTTATTTGATTTTCACGCACTTCGTGTCTAAGTATTTTTTATTAATTTTTTTCGTTATTTCTGCTTTAGCTTTAACGTTTACTTAAGTTATTTGCTGTAAAATATATTAAGTACGTCGTAAACACCTATAATTAAGATGGCACTTATATCAAGTCCTTAAAAATGCATGTTATGTACTATTGTTAGTGTAAATCTTGTTGGTAAATTCAAAATAAATAAGTTAAATTTACTGCTACTCGTGAGTGGCAGATTTATTATTTGCTAGTTGTGTTCGATGGAGGTAAGAGAGTAGTAACGTTACATTTTAACGCAACCACGTGAAATGAAATTGTAAATACGGCTCGTGATTGTTCAGATCTCTCGTATTTGGTCATCGACATAAATACACACGTGCAATATTTCGACTGTCCGATGACATTTTTGATTCTGTTCGTATTTACCTTTTCCATTGAGTACAAGGTCAAATATAATATAAATTTTAAGTACCTGGACAACCGAGCTTAGCTCGGTTCTTTAAAAAATATTTTAATATTAAAGTATACTTTTAGGTTTGCCTCACAAAATTAGCATTTCTTTACATAAAAAAAATATTAAAAAAAATGTCATTATAAAAATGATTTTTTTTACTTAATTTAATATATATATATATATGTATATATATACACACACTCGGGTTCGAACTGGGGTTATACGGATTTTCGAAGCAACCAATTTTCATCCCAGCTATTTTTGTTTTGACAGCGGCGGCGAAATTTACCCTCAAATTCTAGCTATATTTATTCATTGACTGAAATCTCAGTTAAAAAAAGTTTTCTATGAATAAAATCTAGCTAGATCGATTTAACGTCTCCGAAACTATCTACATACTAGATCTCAGGGAAATAGATAACGCCGTTTCCGAGATCCTGAATATATACAAATATAAAAATATACAAGAATTGCTAGTTTAAAGGTATTAGATAGATAGATATGTTACGGCCATCATGAATATTGTGAAGCTGATACAAGGAAGCTATACAAAATAATGACATAAGTCCAACTAGAAATACTAAGTTCCAAGATTTTTGTATTTTATGCGTAGATAGAAGTCATTTTGTTGTCTCTAGGAAGTTGTTTCTAGCAAAGAACATTTCACGAGAAGCGATGTGCTAACCACATTTCTCGGTGCAAGTTGTTAATATTAACACAGAATTGTGAATCCGGCAAGTAGAGCTTTTACTGTAAAGCGGTTTAAAAAAGATCATGGATCATGATAAAATTGTAAAGTAACATTATTTGAGGGTTCAAAGATCTCTGGAAAGAATAAGAAAAAATCTCTGTAAACCATACTGTTTAATAAAAATATAATAATATCAAATTTTGTTACTGTAAGATATATTCGGGAACTACCTAGGTATTAGGTAATTTACGATAAGCTATTTAGTTCTCAATATAGATCAAATAGTCATACTAAGTTAAACATAATGATTGCTTTACGTATTACAATGATATTATAAATAAATAGCTTTAGATATGCCATAAGCGCTTTGACAGCGCCTTGTTAAAACTTGGCTTACTAGCGGATTTTTGACGGCTGTCCCGCAATTCGCCCGTATCTAAACAACATATTAGTATTTCTTTTTAACCACTGATATTGAAAATATACCATTTTACTTCCACATTTTATCTAAGACTGTGTGGCGTTACAATATTACTTTACGTATGTGTGCGTTATTGTGCCATTTGTTTTGTCAAAATATCATGTAGGTAACGTATCTACAGCTTTTTATGTACAATATCATTGATATTATATGTTAAAGTTAAATAATATTAACATATGATTTGGTTAATTTTAAATGTATGTGAATTTTCCTAACGAAGCAGCTCAAATGACCTTTACAAGTGATGTAATAATTTCGTAGTCTAACGCTAGGATCGTGAATGCACTTGCAAATCTTGTTGCGATGCCCGGACACGCCTAAGATCCTACTTTATTTAACGACGACATCACGAGCTCTGACCACGACTCAGCGGTCTATTCAAATATGCGTGTTGATAATAAGCGATCTTCTGTTTACTTGTAAATAAAGGCATCTATATAAACTCTTTATGTTACTCTAATGTTAATGCAAACTTATACGCTTAAAGCTGTAAATCTAATCAGTCGCAGGAATTAATGCGAAAGAATAAACAGGATAAATATCTGCTGGAAAACCAATCTGAATATCCTTTTCAATAATTTGTAATTTAGCTTCGTCAAATATTCTTTTCAAAAGGTCATAAGGTCTTGTAACAGATGAATCTTCATCATCATATTCCATTTCATCAGCAACCGTTATGTTTTCTTTAACGACGATCACACCATTGTCTGATAAAGCCTTACTACATCTCTCTAAAAAGGAAATTAAATCGTAATCATTTAGATGACCAAGTACCCACTGACACCAGATGACGTCGTACTTCTTTTGCGGCTTAAAGTGTTGAAGTCCGATTTTGTAAATCGTTCCTAATTTCTTAATGTTATCTGTTAACAATTGTTTTGCCGTGTTAATGAACTTGTCATTCTGTTCAACAAGTTGAACCATATCGAAACAAGGTATAAGTAGGTACTTTGTGATTCGCCCGATGCCCGCACCGCAATCGAGAGCAAGATTAGTGCTCGGTGGGTTCTGCCTTGTTAAAATTTTCTGTAAGAATGCCTTCGACCCTTCGATGTCGGTGTCCGAAATTCGACCGAAACCACCAAGAACTCCATCTATTGTGGCCGGCATGTTAGACCAATAGTCTGCGGCATTTCTGTAGAAATTACTTTCACACATTTTATCATCGAAGTTAAATTCATTGCACATATGACATGATTTCTGTCACATGGCACTAACTTTTTTCTATTTCTACCATCGAAATAAATAGGTTACATGTTTATATTGTAAAAGGTTCACTCCATTGCTTACCAATACACGTAGTTTCTAGTACCTAAGCGTATGTTAGGAGCTTTAGTACTTAGCTTTTGATAGTTATTGTAATGCATTTGTATTGTTTCAGGCTCTTATCACAGCTGTTAATGAAACAAACGAGGAAGATATTCGCGATGCGTTGAAGATACAAACAGAACAACAGTTAGCTCTAGTCCCTCGAGGTCCAAAGGTCGTCAAAGATACTGTTGCATACAATACAACTATAAACATCGATGATACCGTAAGTGAATAAAATATTCATTATAAAAAGAAATTGTATTGGTATAAATACATGAAATAGAAAAACAATATAGAATATATAGACAACCATTTTAAAGCAGCATCTTTCCAACAGACATTAGCAAATACATTTTAAAGCGTGAAAGTAGTATTGCCAACTGGTAACAAATGAAGCAGTCTGTTGCACTGATTTTAAATATTCTTTTAATCACAAAAAAAGTCTTTTCGATGTATGCTCATTTTTATCTAATTGTAAGATACTAATGATGACTGAGGAAGAATAAAGCAACAATTTATTATTGATTGACATTATAAAGACGTAAAGTTTGTAAGTTTGTAACGTTATGGGGGGTAATGTCTGCAACTACTGGTCCAATTTGAAAAATTATTTCAGTGTTATATAGCTCATTTATTGAGGAAGGCTACATCCCATATATCAATTGGAGCGGAGCACCATTGAAAAATGTTTCAAAATCTGGATATTTTCTTCTTCTTGAGAATTTCCGATGTGCGTTAGCGTTAGCCCAAAGTAACTATTACTACGCGGACGACGTGGCTAGGGGTTAGTTACTGCTCAAGCATATTAGTATTAGACCATTAATATTTTGAGTGTTGCAGGAAGAGTTGCGTGCGTTACGTCCGGATGGGACCATAGTGACAGAGACACGACATACGAAAGAACAAGAGCGAATCTGCGACGAAGAACTATCTAAGGAGGAGGTGAATATTTTTCTTATTTTATTACTTTGAACATCTTGGTATTCGCCGTAGTAAAAGTCTGCTTCTTAAAAAAATCGCTAACCGTTTGGAATTCGTAAAATGTTACATTACAGAATTATATAATTATTTTATCACAGGCCAAGAATTTGGAGAGTCAAGGAAGTGTCGTGGAACAACAAACAGGGGGCACGGAACGTCGGAAGAGAGTAGATTTAGAAACAAGCACGGATCTGATGGCGGGTGGCGTCAGACTGGCACACACTGTCCACTCAAAGAATCGAATTGAAGAGGGTAATTATTGCTATATCTGTGTATTTATTTTATTTTGGACAATGACGTTTTCCTTTTTACATCATTAACAGATAAACAGTCTAAATTTTTAACAGGCTTATATACACAAAGAAAAGTAGACAAGGCAGAAGTGTATTTTGTGCCGAAACATGTACTTGCATTTTATATTTAAAGTTTTCAGTACGATTAATTTACGTACAATTCTTTAATTTAGTATAAAAATAATCTTACATTACTTACTTTAGACAGTAGTAGAATACATTATTAATAATAATCGCATTACATATTTCATATAATTTAATAGATTATTTTCTAATTACATATATAATATATAATATAATAATAATATATATTTCTATCATATTTCTGAAGCTCAGGATATTCTTCTTCTTTTGGCTCCGCAGAAGCACTTGCCAGTGTCAATGTTTTGTTTCAATGGGCGGTATAATACAATAATATTACAAGCGTCGTGTGATTATTTCAATATTCTAAGAAGATAGTGGATCCCTTGTTAGAACCTTCCAGGGAGTTTTTGTGGCATCTCAGAATTTAATGCTCCGTGGTATTATTTTCCATTCACTTCACTTATGCACAATAAATTAACTATATTACGTAAAACACCAAATTCATAAAATATAGAGGCAAACAACACAGGATTATGAATAAAATATAAAACCCACACACAGATTAACATGCCGCCGAAAACTCCGGCTCAGGATATAGTAATATGAAATATAGTTATTCCAGACATTTGGGTGACGCATAAAGAGGTTTATGTTGTATAAAAATAATCTATAAAAGAAGTTTGAGAAAAACTACGTACTCAATAAAGAAATATTCTGTTTTGATCACAGTTGAAAGAGAAGGGCAACCGAATATGGACGACGATTGGGACAGTTTATCAGTGAGAATGCGACGGCAGCGCCGCGTCCGAGTCAACGGTAAATACTGTTATTACTTTAGCTTATACCTCAGTATAGCCAGTAGTAGTAAACTATGACGCTAGTAGATGGCGCTTATAACAAAGTTTTTATACATCTGCTGATCCTAAATGTTTATAGTTTATAGTGTTTATTAATCTCGCTAGATGGTAGTTTTTTAATATATTTTAATCTACATTGTAATATAACGGTTGCATCTAAACTTTAAAGGGTAATTTTCCTCACGATACTATGTATTTCTCAGAGATGATGTTGCTTTCTGTCAATGAGTTTTAAGGGGTTAGGACATTATAGTTGTATGCAACTGGATTGCGGCTAATCCCAAAAACGGTGGTAGGCTGTTTGTATACGACTGGATGCCTAACACTATGTGTATGGTAACAGGTTAGTCACTGATATATGAGAGGGTTGCTAGTCGTGCGGTGAAGCTGTTAAGACCTTGCTGGGTCAATAGCGTAGTCAGTTCGAAAAAAAAAAGAGAGGATTGCTATGGAAGTTTTTAACCCATTTTTTATGCTCTTCCACTGCTAAATCTTTAAAACAAACCTTGTCCTGACAATTACGAACAGAAGAAAAAAGAATTAACCGAATACGTGCAGCCGATCAGAAAGTGAACTCTATGAGCTTTTTATTTAAGTATACATTGAATTTTATTTATATATGCTGTTAAAACACTTGTCTTGGATTATTACGGTGTTATTACAAAATAGTTAAATACGTATTAAATATTTGCTTTAAAAAGGTTTCGTACTGAATGAACCGCGTTCGCCCGAGGCAAATTTGCGTTATCCTTTTTTCGTAAATCTAACCTAACCTAACCAAAGCGAGACAAAAGCGAACATTCAGCGAGCGCGGTGCATTTAAAACGTAACCATTTTAAAGCAAGTATTCAATACGTTTTTAACTTTTTTATAATCACACTGTTAATGTCTTATCTCAATTACTAAACAGTTGAAAAGCAATTTTGAAACTGTTGCCATTGCCAGTAAAAGAAAAACGTTGTCTTGAAGAAAAAGTTTGTTTGATATGTGGAAGCGAAAGGAAAGGTGATGAAAGTGATGTTCCCAAACTATTTATAAGGTTAAATCTTTATGAAGAAAGAAAGTAGGTACGTGGAGTTTCCTTATAAAAAAGTTTACATTTTATTTCCATGGACTGTTACCTACACTATGGAAAATATAGGGAACAAACTAAGCTAAATGAGTATTCACGTCTCGCACCATAAAAGGAAAAGCACTTGTCTAGTCGGTCTCTAGCTGTTATGTTAATATTGAATATTGATACTTGGACGTTGTGCCATTTTAGTTTTAACTTGACGGCCTTGGACCTAACAGCGCGGATTGTGTCTTAAACACTCCTAGAACAAATAGGTAAACGGAACAAAGTCTATGAATTCTTAATAATATTACAATAATTTTTTTTTTTTCATTGTTACATACAATTAATTTTGAAGAGTTTAATATTCGTTTATTAGTAAGTTGCAGTTATATTGTACGATATGAAAAAACATTACAAAAAAATTGAGGTATGTGAAAAATATTTTGATGTAAAAAAATCTCATCAATGTGGATTACCTGTGGAAATAGACTGAAGTTTTATAAATAAATAGGTAACATTTGTTTTATTTGCTTAATCATGTTCAAAAAAATATTAATGAATGTACTGCGTTCATCAGTTTACTAATGTTTTGAATAATCATTACATTTCAAAATAGTGTATAATATTTTTAATACAAAATTTTTCAAAAGGTAATGTATTTATAATAAATCAAAATTAATCAAATAATTGAGTGATTATTTAAAGCCAATAATTTAATTTTTTTTTTTTATTTAGGTTCTACTTTTATCAGCTCGTTCGTCTGTATCAGGTCTTAGTTATTTATTTTCGGTAGCCCTGTTTACTGTAGACTAGTATATCAACAAGTCATCTAATGTTTTATCAATTATTTGCATTAGTTTCATTATTACATGAGTATCGGACAGAGTTTTGTATCATTTAAAACTATTTATTTAGATAAATTAACTTTAATCTAAGCTTTTGATTGTGTTGGATAAAACAAAACATGCTTATTTTTACCTAATACTTATTAGTAATGTTTACTTAATACATTTTTTTTACCTCTAGAATTATATTTTCTAAATTCACATTAACGTGAGAAAAAATCTTGTATTTATAAACTTTGATCATTTTAAATAATTACTTTTCCCCTGGCTATTGCTAAGCCATTATATCATTTTTCATATCTCCATTCGTTGTATTTACTTATGTATGAATTCTTTTCATCATAATATTCAAGCGATAATTGTGATATAAGGATATAAGAGCATCAGGTATAAGTGGTGTGTATATGTAAATAAACTTTTAGGTCAAGGTTAATGGAAATTTCTCATTTTATTCAAGGTCTGTTTACCTTATAGTGCAGTAGTGGGATGGTATTAATTACTATACTTTTATGGTATTACTAGAAGTATTACTATTCCAATATAAGCGAACGAATACTAATTGATTTAATTAAACTGTGTAATCGCTATTTTTTCTTAAAACTTTCATTACATTCAGTTTAAAGTTAAAATTATATTAAAACAATCCTCTATTCGCTCCTTTTTTTTATTGAAGTACGACAAAGTGACTGTACTATGCCTGATGGTAAGCATAGTACAATCCAAAAACAGTGGCGACCACCGGGAGACAAATCATCCATCGTCGGTCGCCGCTGTCATGCCGGCTATAATGACGAAAGTCACCCGGTACTGGATCTGCACAGGCTGATCCCAAAACGCGACGCGCAAAAGAGAGTCACTATGACGGGCTTTTCGCCATGTACATGGTGGTTGCGACCCAGTCGGGCTGTAAAACCCTACCACCCCGCTATCGCTATTGCCTCGTTCGTTGATCAGCAGGATGCACACCACGTGCAGGTGAGGTTGGCTTGGGTGTCTCAAGTCTTAAGATGTTATTCGACACCCCTTACACCCCAAAAATTCTAATTACGTTTAAAGTGTTCGGATAAGGTAAAAGTGAAAAAAATGTACTCAACTCATAAAATTGCTCATGCGTAAATTATGAATTAGTTATTGCACTTTTTATTTCGTCCAAGGGTGAACTAAATGTTGTGAGTTCTTCCAAGGAACTAACGTTATTGTGAAAAAAAATTACGATTATATCTATTGAAGCCACGATGATTTCCTACGAAACGTGTTCAGCGATTTCTGATATTTACTAGACCTCTGGAAACTTAGTAATGTTTTGATTCATAGAAAAAAGAGATGAATTACTGAGAAGTAGCCATTTTCTTGTTGATCTTGCATTTTTTCTTTTCATAATATGTGTAAGAAAGTTAGAATGACTCAAAAATTTATGACTATTCTCCTAGAAACGTTTTCTTGTAGTTACAAGTGTCAAGTTACTTACCTTTATTGTTTAATCTCAAAATTCCACGTGTATAAAAACCAGTGTAGCTATTATAAGCATTGCTATGAGTTTATAACTTCATAATTATGTCTATTTGCATAACCAAACGCCTTATATGCTTACGTTGAATCGTTATAGTTAGGCGCCGTGGGTGAGACTTGAGACCTGCATACGGCATGCCTAAATGCGGATAACGAGGTACACAAACTCTTGTAATATGCGTACAGAAATGGTTATTTAAAAAGAATAATATTTTATAATGTATGCTATATAATCCTTATGTTATCTATATTTTTATGTAGAAGGTACCTTGTAAGGAATGGGATGGAATTGGAATTATATAATGAACTAGCTTTTGCCCGCGACTTCGACCGCGTGGAATAGTTACTTTGGGCTAAAACTAACACGCAACGAAAGCTCTCAAAAGGACAAAAATGTCTGATTTTGAAACATTCTACACTGGCGCTCCTCTCCTATTAATGTTAGCGTGATGATATATAAAGCCTTCCTCGATAAACGAATTATCTAAAACCGACAGGTTTTATTCAAATCGGATCAGTAATTCCTGAGATTAGCGCGTTCAATCATACAAACAAACAAACTCTTCAACTTTATACATTAAGTATAGATATGGAATTATTCATAGGGATAGTAAATAGCTTATTGAAAAGTCTACAAATCGCATATAACACTTCCGGTATTCCCATCGTTATAAGCCTCGGTGACTTTTTATCATCGGGCGGCCCGCATGCTTGTTTGTTACCATAAAGAATAACTTTTTTTTTATCGAAGCACGACATAGTGACTGCATTATGCCTGATGTTAAGCATAGTACAATCCAAAAATATCGGCAAACACCGAGAGACAGATTATCCATAGCCGGTCGCCGCTGTCATGCCGGCCATAATGACGAAAGTCACCCGGTACTGGATATGCACAGGCTGATCCTGAAACGCGACGCGCAGAAGCGAGTCACTATGACGGGCTTTTTCGCCATATACATGGTAGTTGCGACCCAGTCGGGCTGTAAAACCCTACCACCCCGCTTTCGTCATTGCCTCGTTCGTTATTCAGCAGGGTGCACCACGTGCAGGTGAGGTTGGCTTGGGTGTCTCAAGTCTTAAGATGTTACTCGACACCCCTTACACCTCAAATCAAACCCCAAAATATCATCACGCTAACTCCAATAGGAGCGGAGCACAGACGCTGGCAGGGGCTAGTTAAAGATATAATGATATGATCATTTCGAATAAATAAAATCTGGTATCTGTAGATTTTATAGCCTACGCGTGAATTATCTACTTTCCCTAACAAGTTGAAACAAGCATTGTTTAGCGTGCAATTAAGCTGTTTATAAACACACGTACTGGGCTCAAAGGAGCAGTAAAGTGGTCAATTTGACGTCGTATGTCCATCAACCTGCCGCATATGGGTGGTCGTTGAGCCTACGCGTGGTTACCGAGGCCGGGCCTGACATATAGTGATAGAATACATATCATGCAGAGGCGAAACTTAATATTGAGTTTGTTAAATTTTTGTTTAAATACGTGATTATTAATTGTCAATTACCTTCTGACGAAATTCAATTATATATTGATATAATTGGTTTTTTTCTACTGTATGTCGGGTAACAAGAAAACAGTGGATTATACACTATTTTACGATATAAGATTGTGCAGTAATTTAATTTAGCTTCTTTTTGATACATTTTTAGTTACCATATTTTAATTAAAACGTCTGTACTTCAAACATGGTTTGAGAAGTAATACTTATAAAGAAGTAAAATTGAAAATACGAATTTTATGTACATGTTTTTTTAAATAATTGTATTAAGAACAAGAAAACATTTTGTACAACATAGGGGAAAGGAGACAAATAATAATTTTTAAACTCAAAATGTACATAAGTTGTAAAATCAAAAGAGTGCCACTTGTGCGAGTTTTATTATCTTTGCACAACAATGGTTTGAATTTACCATGATACACGTTGCGATTTCAATGAAAATGATTCATTCTGATGTCGATTCATGAATTGAACAGTGCATTTGGTTGTCAGTCATCATTCCTACACCATGCAATTACCTCACTTTTTAAACAATTATCAAAAATCTTAAGTGTGCCTGTTGGTATAGTGGTTTTTGGAAAGTTATTTCGTTACTGAATACTATCAAGTTATTTGTAAGTATTGTATTATTTTTATTAGCCTTTAATATTTTTATTATAGTACTAAATACCGTTAAAGTAATGGAAATAACATATACTATACACATAGTGTATATCCCAGTGTTTCCCAAAATTTTTAAGCCTTGCCCAAAAGTTCTAAAATTTTTAAGCCCCCCTCCATACATAACTTTTAACCTTTAAAAATTGTTTTGTTCCTTTAAGAGGTATAAGTGATAAGTTTTAGGAAGAGATCACTATGAAGTTGTTATCAAAACATTGTAAGTAAAATTTCAAAACATAAAATGAAAAACTTACTTTACGACTCTAATTACCGAGTTGAAATTTTGGTAACGTCAAATGAAATTATACCTAATAATTATTACAAACATTTTATTTATGAATCTTCCTTTTTTTTTTAGATTTGTCACCGATATTTAGCATTGCATTTAAATAACCCAAAGCGAAAGGGTTAAAGTGGTGTCGGTTTTTAAATTGTCCCCATTAGGTATCAAAGTGCCCCCCTGTGGTATAATCCGTTCATATTTTTTTAATGACGTTTGCGAATTGATTGGTATCTTCAAAATAAATCTTGTTTATTATCCACACAGGTTCAAATCCTGGAATACTTACTACAGAATTGTTTACATTTTGCGTTTTACTAATTTAAATTGCTAATACACTTAACTAAATGTGAAGGAAGACATAATGAGAAAATTTCAATCGAAAAAATGTTTTTATAGTGCCATCGTCACACAGTAAAAATATAAAACTGTGTATTTCACGGCGTTTCAAATCTTCAGTAGGTACGTCATTGACTGTGAGCTGATAATGCCCTTGCTCTGCATGAGGTCTTAAGCCCGGCAGTAGTACTCTTACAGGCGGACGTTAATTGTACTTGTTACTTTTGGTGTTTTTGACGAAACATGCATATCTATACTTATCTAAGCAGGTAGTTTCATTTTACCTGATATTCTTGTAGTTATAATAACTTATGTATATTTTATATTACTAGTGTAATGACCGATAGAAAAATGTTTTAACATATATTACAACTATAGATATGTATATATACGTGGCGTACTCATGCATATTAAGACGATTACAACTTTTTGAATTGTTATATCTCAAAAACGGTGGCTCGTAGAAAAAACCTATTAATAAATTTTTTGTAGATAATTTTATGATCTACAATTTTTGTCTGAGGTACTCTTATGATAAAACTTACCGTTTTGCTGAAAATCGCGAAAAACACATTTTTTTGACCTTTAACCTTGAATTTTTTTTTCCTTACAGGGGAAAGATGGGGTACTTTCAAATTTTGTTTTTAATTATATTTTAAACAATCTTACCGATTTTCAGCTTGGTGGGAATTTAGGTAACTTCGAATATCTAAATTGACCGGACTAACAGTTTAATGTAGTTTTCATCATGGTTGTTGTAATATTGAAACTAAGTAGGTCGTGTAAACTTGACTCGGTTGCGAACATTACCCGATTCATGTTATATAATGGTACAATATTGTCATATTTCCTTTCGTAGTGGTGTAAGAGACTAGTTCACTATTGTCGAGTTTTATTGTAAGGAGATAATTTATTGCAGTTGTAACTTTTTATAATTATACTAGCTGTTGCCCGCGGCTCCGCACGCGTTTTTTTTTAAATATATTAAATAAATGTAAAATTTTGATCACATATCTAGTGTAAATTACAATAATACTCTTTCAAAAATATTTGTAAGTATCACACGCACATCATCTACTGTAACAGGTAACATGTACTTGTACATTATATATGTGAATACGAATAGTGAATCGAATGGGAAGAGATTTATCATCAGCCACATAACTGGAACTTTAAACTGCTATATATGACCCTTAGTGCCCACTTACACTATATAAGAAAGTAATGAAAATATTAAGCTATACATTTTCGAACAATATGTGTTAAATCTTTTATTATATAGATATAATATGTCCATAGTGTCGATATAATTAAGTTATTATCATACCTTGCTATAATTTAAATCACATATAAACATATGACTTTTAATTACAACAGCGATACCCTTGGTGTTACAGTTGTTCATAGGCGACGTTAACCACTTATCATCAGGTGGGCCGTCAGCCTGTTTGCTACCTTTTGGTATAAAAAAATCTTGGAGTACAGCTCGTGTATGTTTACAGTGAACAACATATTTTTGATTAATTTCACATGGACGAAGGCACGGATAACAGCTTATCACTACATAGTGTAAGAAAAAGTCCTGTTCCACGTCTGTCTATATGTCTGTTCGCGATAAGATCAAAAACTACAGAACGCATCTTCATGCCGTTTTCACCAATATATAAAATGATTATTGGGCAAGGTATAGGTATAGTTTGTCTTATTATCAGGGCGGGCAACGTCTGCTGAACCCGCTAGCTTAAAACAAAACAGCTAATTAGTTACTTATTTGTCCGTAAAATTCCCGTTCAAATATTACTTGTAGTCCGGTGAAGCTATTAAGACCTTGCTAGATCAATAGCGTAGTCATTTCTAAGAAAAAAAACCGTTCAAATAGGTCCAGCCGTTTCGGAGATTACCCGTAACAAATAAAAAAAACAGACATATCCACAGAATTAAAAAAAAATGTTGATATTTGTAGCATCACGGATATTTTTAATATAAAATACACTCACTTTACTTTTATTATACGTAATATATCACAAATCAAAAATTGGGTACATAACTAACGTAGAATAAAGTTTTTGAGGAGTTTTTGGCGGGATTTTAGTCTGTCATGTAGTGGATTTTATATTTTATTCATAATCTTGTCTTACTTATCTGTATATTGTGTTAAATTGGTAGAGTTTTATGTAATATGGTTCGTTTATTGTGCATAAATGAAATGAAAGATAAATAATACCGCGAAGCATGAATTCTGTTGTCTTGAAAATTAAGAAGATAAAAATTTACGAAATATTACATAGAGGATTTGGCGCTTATACCTTTACATTATCTTGGAAATAGAAAAAAACTACCTATATTAACTACTTCAGAATTGGCAGTATGGATTAATTCCTTTGACTATCTTATTGGATGAATATTATTACTACTAAACTTTTTGAATAGCGACACAAAATATACTTTAGAAATGTTTGCGATATAAACGTACCACGTATAATAAAAAATTGGAAACAAAAATAACGTAGAATTAACTGTTTTAATAGGAACACAAAATAAACCATGAAAATATTTGCGAGAGATTGTTATCGCGTTACCATGGCAACGCATATAGTACTGACATTAACACGCATCGAAAGCTTCCAAAATAGCCCGATTTTGAGACATTCTTCATTAGTGCTCAGCTCCTATTGGTTTAAACGTTATGATATGTAGCCTATAGCCATCCTCGATAAATGAACTATCTAACACTAAAAGAAACTTTCAAATCAGATCTGTAATTCTTGAGATTATCGCGTTCAACCAAACAAAGAAACAAACAAACTCTTTAGCTTTATATATTAGTATAGATGTAAATTTTAAAAGTAATTTCAAATTATAGTTTATTAGGTAATTTTTTATTATAATTTAGGTATTTATTGCCTACCTCTATATATTTCAGAGTTATCATTTTTTATTTTTCGATGTTAGTTATAACTGACATGTTTTACCCAAAAGTATCAATAGGTTTAATAAGTAAAAGTCAAAAAAGTATTTTGATTACTAGTAAACATCCGCGTTAATATAAAATTCCATAGTAATAAATTATTAACAGTATTCAAAAATATAGTTCCGGAGATAATATTGTATAAACATATTTATATACTTCACTTTTTTGTATTAGTCTAATTTATATATCATGTAATATGACTAACTACAAATCCTATAAATAATTGTGGAATTCCAAATATTATTTTTTAAATAACTAATCTTATAATCTTGAATCTTAAATAATCTTGAAGTTAACTTAGAAGAGCTTCTTCTGTTTGGAGTTGTATATTTTGAATGAAAGTATTTGCGTACATCCTACTGTTTTTTTAATTAATAACTTAGTATACGATTTTAAATCGAAAGATAAACTTCGCTACTTTATTATAAGAAAACTGAAAAAGTAATAATAAGAAATATATCAGTATTTTTTATATACATATATAAATATATCGTCTTATACGTCATTTAAAAACTAGAAGCATAGACAATATTTGTTCAGTCAATACGTTCACTAACTGTCTAGCGACAGTTAAATAAAGATGTCTCGCGTTCGCATCGCATTGGCCTTCAGTAATTTGACAAACTTATTGACTGAACGATTACGCCATGAGGTGTATGTGAGAGATAACAAAGCGATGCCACCATTCCATGCCGAATTAGAGGCGTGCGCACTCGGTTCGCACAGTGGACTTCACTAATCGCGCTTCTGTTTACAGATCACGACAAAGACTACGCAAAACGTCCAGTCGACTTCGACATCGAAGAGGAAACACGTAAAAAAGAAACATCCAAGTGGTTAGAGAGCCACTTCGGCAGCGATTCACGCTCGTCACACGATTCCATTGGCGAAGAGATAGGACGTCGCCCTGAACCTGTCTTCTATAAAAACAAGCTCGACGACGAAGGCTACTACGGTAAAACATCATCTGGACCACCTCCACCGGTGTACGGGGATCGAGTTCTTCGCAAAACTAAATCATCCACACCGTCTGATGAGAGAGCACCGCCTGTTAATAATACGGGAGGTTATTTCAAAGGGATAGCAGATTGGTCACAGCGGAGAGCCACTAAGCCGAGAATGCCGGAACCAAGAAGTTCATCTCCATCTCCTCCAACTGTTCGATCACCATATGCCAGTAATGATAGATTAAATGGTTCTTCACCGAGGCATGTATATGGAAAACGAGATTCTCCACAAGGTAGACTGTCACCATCTGGACGGCGTCATCCGCCTTCAAGAGATGATTCTGCTTATGTATCTTCTTCTACCATGCACAGCCCCCCACGAGGCTCTCCCTTTCGTCCCCTTGAAGCTGACCGCATTTTCCGCGAGCCCTCAATCGAGGATGACTACCGTCCGAAGGCGCCCGATCGAAAACGACAATCAAAACCCCGCATGTCTGATGATCATCGCTATGACAGCGGATATAGAAGCTTATCCCGAAATGAGAATTCAGGTCCATCTCGTGACAGTCGCGAAGAAGGGGCCGCAGAACCGCCGCCTGACTATTCTCCACCTAGAGAAAGGCGTGAGAGTTCAGATAGAGATCGTACCCCACCGCGAAGAAGAGATCGTGACGAGCGTAAGCAGATTCAGAAGACACGTTTTGCTGACAACGGGCAGCGCCCATCTCCAGCTCGAAAATCTGTTGGGTCAGCTATTGGCAACTCGATAAGAAAATTGGTAGGAAAGATTCGTTCGGCATCATCAGAGCGGCGACCTAAATTTAGAAGCTCGCGTACACCGTCACCAGAGCACTCCTCACGTACATACAAACAATATGGTGGCGAGCTAGCGCCCCCCACTGCACCTCCGCATCGTTATTACCTTGGAGAGGACCCTTTCGCGCCCAGCATCTACGGTCGTGAACATAAGTACGAGGGCAGTGCGAAACGTGCCGCTGGAAACGACACGCGCGATCACCGCGACAGGTATGTCAACATTTTATTAGTTATTAATGGACATTAAATACTATTTATTAGACATTGAAACGCTTCTTAGGTGGTTCAGTTCTTAAAAAAAATCCTATTTTAAACTGAAATATTTAAATAGTGTTATTAAATGGTAAATCATTTTATTAATACAGATGAAATAATAACATTGTAATATTGGAGAAAAATAAAATTAACAAGCACATAAAGTAAAATCGGCTTACGTTCTAATTTGGCTTGTCACAAAATTTTGGGCCTCTCATATACTTTATTTACTTTTAATACACAATAATAAAGTTTCTAATAAACCTTAAATAGAATGTTGTCCTACAACGGATTCCAGTGGCCCGCCTACATTGATAAATGCTGAACATAAAATTTAATAATGTTTAGTTTTGCTAGTCTATTATCATAAAGTTACGGCCATCTGATACGGAGTAACAATAATATAGTGTACGTGGGTAGAAAGAGCTAGATTTCCGAGATACGCACCAAGTGGAACTTAGCTGAACTAGGTATAAGTAGGATTTTTTTAAATCGTTGTCTCACAATATTTTTTTGTTATATTTTGCTGAAATATATAAAAGTAGGTGATAACATTCATATAGCTCATATGCTATATTGGCAATATCTAGACACACCGATATTTGTGTTTAAAATACCGACGTGACTGACGACGCGGTTAGCAAGTTCATCCATCGGGCCGTGAACGCTCCGGCACGGGATTACAACCTAAAGATGGTCATAAAGAATGAAAATGCAACCGCTATAAAAATAAAAACGTCAATAAACCAGAAAAGAGTTAATTATTAAATAGGTGAATTAAAAAAAAAAAATTGCTCACGAATACGATTTTTAAGTATAAAAGACATTACACGTAAGCAAAAAAGGACCAAGAGTCTGCAGAATAGAAGAAACTGAAAAAAAAAACATTCATATAGCAACATTTAGTGTTGAACCATAACACACTCAACATGATTTCATAATACGTGCTTGGTTTTAGCTTATCCAGATTATATCAATAGATAGATGTATTGTCCATTTACCGGTAAATATTATTACTCATCCGAATTCACAAAAACTGTTTTGAAAATTACAAAAGACGTTATTCGTACCGCATAACATGACTGTCATAACTATAAGAACAACATGTTCAAACATGGAATAGTAATAGGAGAGTAGTTACTTATTTTGATTTTCACCTAATATCGTCCAAAGTTTAATACAAAGTATAGGTAAAAATTAATTAGATTAATAAAAATATACAATAATTATTCATAAATCATTGTAGGAATCTAAAATTGTCAATTATTTATCCTTAATTTTAAAAATCCTGAATGATACGAATTTATACCTAAATTTGTCTTGCGCAGCTATATTCAGACTGGGTCAAAAAGTTTGGCAGTGATTGTACAAACTTCTAAAGGATTTATTTTGCAACGCATTGACCAACTTACATACTAATTAATCGCAATTTAAAATCTTAAAAGGAAATACGGGCAATGACACTGTTAAGTAAAAAGTGGAGACTTGTGATGGAAGAAAATAGAAAGTAATTGTTATTGTCGTGTAATTATTCTTGATGAGTTAAGAGAGTGAATTATGGTTAAAGTACTTCGAATATGTTAAAATATATTATCAATACTTTAAGAGATATTATTTAATGTCGTCTTTCAAAAAGAGATTTTGTCGCTTGTATGAAAATGAGAGGTTGTTAAATATCTATTGCCAGTGGTTAAAGCATACCTTTTCAAGCACAATTAATTAAAGTATAATGAAACTAATTTTAGATCGGAGCTTTGCGTTAATGCAGGTTTTAAAAATAAGACCACCGATAGCTTTCTGTAGGTAACAGATTTTTGAAATTGGCTATGTATTTTTAGAGTTAATTTTATTCATTATATAACCTCAAATCATTTTTTTGCAACTTATATTACCACTTAAGTTGATAACAATAACAAATATTTTATTAATTACTCAGTGCATATGCAATTTTAGCATTCAACACTTGATTTCACTTATTTGGTCATGTCAGTGTTGTATGTTATGCCCATTAAATTTATATTTACTTTGTAAACAATGTAAGCACTGAAGCTGTCTGTTAAACCACTTCAATTAAATCTACGTTCCGGCATATCATGCCTTTTTTGAATGTCGCTGTCCATATCTTCACCTAAAATGGATAAATAAGAATTTTATTTGCAAAAGAAACCCTTATTTACACTGCGTGACTCATTCGTGTTTGTAAAATATAATACTAGGCTTTATAAAGAAATATGGTCTACAATGACAATGTGAGTCATTGCTAGTTATGTTCATAATACAGAACAGGTGTGTAGATATGTTGGAGGTTGGCTAATGCAAATAAGTTTGATACATTTACGCCTGCGAATTGTGATATGTCTGTTGCTTCCGCATTCTATCAGGATCTAACTGGGCAAATGTTGTTATTATGAACGGTTTGGAATAACATTTTTTTCTAGAATAACATCTTCTACCTTTAAATTCATGATCGCGTTCTTACCCTTACCCCACTTAAGTAGGGTTGGCAACAACATGTTTTTCTTTTTCACTCTCGCCTATAAGATGTCGTTCAGTATTTCTACAATTTACACACATATCATTTTTCACAGAGCCCATTCATACCTTTTTCGGTCTTCCTTTACTCTTATATGTATCCACCATCATACTCAAAACTTTTTTAGTTATATGGCTTTCATCTCTCCTCATGACATGTCTATACATGTTAACCTATTACTTCTTAACTTCTTTGTGACTGGTGCTATTTTCAAACTTCCTTTGATATATTCATCCCTAAACTTATCCATTCTAGTTACACCATACATCCAGCTTATCATTCTCGTCTCTGCTACATGTAGTTTTCTCTCATCCATCTTTTCCGTAGCCCTGCATTCAGATGCATATAATATAACTGGTTTTATAATTCCTTCAAATGAAATCATAGGGTTGTTATTGATAACAAGTTTTTCCACAAATGTAACTAAAAATATTTACTCGGATACAGCAAGATCACTAATTAATAGATAATTTTATTACTGTTAATACCTTGTTTTTGATTTAACACTACATTTCTAAAAACATCTAAGGTTGTGTTTTTTTCTGTTTCTAATAATATCAATATCAGTTTGTAAATATCCCAATATTTTGCAAAAGCCTTTTTATAAGAGAAGAACGGGTTTAATAGTATTTTTTCTTAGATGTGGTAGCACCAACACAGAATGCATTAACGTTTTCAAGCAATAAATAAATCAGTAATGCTTTATTCTGGCAAGACCTACTGTAAGACATTTGTACAATTAGAATATGTATGAAATTACCAGATGTCAACTCAAAATTTTCCTTTAAATTGATAATAGCGATAATTTGAATGATTAGATGAGTAGTTATTGTAATTTAGTTTGATAGAGCAGCGACAGCGTAAAGTGAATGCTTGGATTAATGCTAAGAACTTACGTTTGGATTCTTTAAGCATAATTTATTGATTTTAAGTAATACGTTAAACGTGCTTAGGAGTTGCCTGCTTATTTTTATACCATAATGGCTGTATTTTTTCTTGAGGAACAAGTATTAGTATTATGTAATTGTCTAGAGAAGCAATACTTGCAGAGTGTAAATGTTTTATAGATCGTATTGAATCTAATTTTATATCATTAGATTGTCTTTAACGTAGTCAATATGTTATCAATAAACTGAGTTTTTTAATGAACTTACTATTACCACCCGTCAGTCCAGCAAAAGATAATGATGCAAAACTTAAAGTAATTTAAATATATAAATATCCACAAGCCTCTATTTACTATATCTATATACTAGTCATATTTACTTCACATTCACGGAACACAAAATGTTTAATTAATTCAACTATAAATGAATCTGTTTGTATCATGTTTTCAGAGGTCAGTTTTCAAGCACGCTAGGTCGATTCAGTCACTCAACCAGTAGACTTAATCCGAACAGCGAGCCCGAAGAAGATTATGCACGCAGCGCTCAAACATTACCGCGTAAACTTCACGAACGCAAAGAAAAAACAACGGAGAAACCAAACTCCAATAAATACTGGCAACGATTAACACCTAATAAACGCTCTACGAGTGCCGTTAACGTATCAAATAACGTAACAGCATCTCCTGACGGTAAGATCAACGGATACCCCCCGGGACCAGCTAAACCAGCCAGAACCTATAAAGCTCTCAGTAGAAGTAAGAGTTTTGCTATGGGAGCACCAGAACAACAGGCTCACACACGATATGTCTCAACGATGAATAGAAATTATTCAAGCATGTATAAATCAAATCCTCATCTTAGCAGACTCGATGAAGCTCCGGAGCAATTAAAGAGCCCAGGAATCGTTTCCATTATTAACCGCAGTCAACGAGACCTTGCTGATGCTGTATCGCGTGAAACTGAAAGAAGGAAAGATGGACTTTTTGGTGCTCGTTATGGTAAAACAATACCTTCAAGTAACGGTCATGCGAATGGATCTAGTAAATCTTTTGAAGATACTGATAAGAAGAGATTATTTCTTAAAGGTCTCCGTGAACGAGCTCCAGAACTATATCAAACTCTACATGCGGATGAGGAATCAGACGGTAGCAGGCTATCTTCTCGATACACGCCGTCTCCTCAGTATAAAGAACGCTTGTCCGAAGAACGTATAACAAAAACTCCATTGTATAAAGTCGATTCCTTAAATAGAGAATCGAGTCCTTTCGTATCTCGATTGGAAACGAAATTGAAATCCCCAGCTGTAAGGAGCGGTAGTAACAGCAGTGATAATTATTCAGAAACATACAGATATACTACGCGGTCTGGTGATCCCGAACGACCCAGTGTTACCGACACAGTCGAAACTGTTAGTAAGAAGATTGTACCTTCCAGAGATGGTCGTTCGAAGGAAATTATTGAGTCCAGGGAAATCAATTCCGTAACCAAAAGTAGACCATATAAGGAACCGTTATCTTCCATGAAATACATCGAAAACGGAACCCGCAATTCACCCTTCGGATACGAAAATAAAAATGGACATTATACTGAAAGAAAGACTAGCAATTATAAGGTAACTGAAAAAATAAGAGATTATTAGTAACAATTCATATGATAAGAATAAATATTAATAATTACTGTAAACGTCAATAATGCCATATTTTTGAAATATATCGATTTAAAGTCATATCAGACTGATATTATGAATCATTTTAGATAATAGGGTATATTGTTTAATAGATATTTGCTTATAAATTAATAAGCTGTTAATTTTCGATTAAACCGTTGGAATTACACTGTAAGAAGTAAAAGAGCTTTACTAATTATATTTACCATTGGTATGTTTCCGTACATTTGATTGATTATAAAAAAAAATCGGGTATTTAGTAATTTTATTTTATGTGAATAGTTTTAAATTATAATAACGATGACTAAATAATAATATAGCAAGGTAAGATTTTGTATTAAAATGTATCGATAAAAAATATAATGTGTTAATTTGCACTAACAATTTGTTTTATTCACGAAGATTTAAAAAATAAAATATTTCTGATATTTCCTATACATACATATTATATAGTCGAAATTCAGTGAATTGCTGTTGCTAGGCTAATAGCGTAGACAATTCGAGAAAAAAAAGGAAGCCGTGGTGTGTGTAGGAATCTGTCTAGTACAATAATTACAAGATTCAAAAAAAGAAAAAATGCAATTCAACTATAGCTACCTTTAACACCTACTGCAAAAAAATCTAAGTCGTCACCAATTAACTAGTGGTGTGTTCCGGCATCTACATTAAAAAAACCAGGCCTACGTGTAGGCTGTTACTATTTTCAATCATGTCCTATAAATCATATTCATAGTAACCAACAGAATAGTCTAATAGTATTTATTATGTAACGAATTATTAATCGCGCCATATCTGCACACTTTGAAACGATTATAAGCCAAAAAATAAGAGATAAAACATTGATATATTATTTGTATATACATTAAATCGATTTACAGTTAGTAAAGGTGTTGTTTAAATTGTTTTTGATTAATTTAAAGCTTAGCAATAAACTGAGCTCACATAAATTTTTGCTGAAGCTATGAAGTTCAAATTTTTATAAAATACACTTTAAAAGAAGATGTTGTATAACTGTATTTAATTTACGTGCTTTTTAATAGAAGGCTATTTGATTAGTTTCTGGAAGTTATCTATATTGTTGTGATGTTCATCGAGCTCGCTAATAGCCGTCGTCATCCTTAATTATAGCATGTATGTGCATGTGCATCGCATAGCATGTGAAATCGATTTAAATTTACGACGAAAATAGATATTTTAAAAAGTCTTCAAAAAAGAAGTAGCATTAAATTCGGATACGACACGCGTTAATATCAATGTCGTAAGACACCTCAGTCAAAAAGAAATGACAAACATATTTACTAACATTCGACAACATCATAGAGTCAACCAATAAGAACTGTTTTCCTTCATGACACAAACTAGAAGATAAATACTCTTACAATCACTTTTAGAACCAATAATGTATGTAAATTTCAATAATTAAATTATTTTTCACTAAGAGTGCGCTATAAACAAGGCGTATCTTAATCCCTTAGCATGGAATTTTTTCAAAGAATCTTCTTCTCATATGACGTAGACTTCGATCAACAATAACAACTGTTGATTGAGGACATGGTGAACGATAAAAAACAATTTTTGAATATTCGCCCCTTAGTGGGTTAAATAGGGCATATAAGTAAGTATGATGGATTGATTTACTATCGACGAAAATCATCGGGCATACAACTAAACTTACGAGATGTAGGTAGTCTTATAGTAGACTATCACTGCCATTATCAAGTGAGTAACGATATTTCAAGATTCTTGATATAATGTCAATAAACTAGCAAGATGGTGGCCGTCTTGTTAGAACTATCCTGGTAGTTTTTGTGGCAAGTCAGAATCCATGTTCCGTGGTATTATATCCACTTCACTTGTGCACAATAACCAAACTATATTACGTAAAGCACCACTAACGTTACATAATATAGAGCCAAATAACACAAGATTATAGATAAAATATAAAGTCCACTACATGGCATTCCAAGATCCCACCAAAAACTTACCGAGGAGTCTTCTCTAACTTCTGTAAGTATATAGATAGTAGTAAATATAATTGGAAAATTAACCCCATCGCATTATTATTGAAAGAGTTATAGATGTGGAGCAATTTAATTTAATAAATAAATATAACTATATCTGTTTGTTTGCAATAGCTACCTTCTAATAGAAAACATATTCTGTTTAGGTCGACATAATCAGTATTGTTTTTCCTTTATAGAATCTAATTTTCTCTTATATGTTAGAAAATAATTTGAAATACCTGTATCTGATTAGTGACTTTTATCAAAAGATGACGGTAGGGGAGCATTACAGATTGCAGTTATAGCGCTGCTTATTAGCGAATTATAATTAAGCATTTTATTTTATGGAAAAACATTTAAGTTTGCAAACTTTTAATCATAGTGGGTGACTGGTGGAATGTTAATATGATGTCCGCAAGTTCCAAATTCTGTATCTACCAAAAAAAAAAATTTCTGAGGTACGTTTACTAATTTCAACTGGTAACACTAACAGCTGACGGTGAAGAAAACCATCGTGAAGAGACCTGACCATGATATATATTTCTTCAGTACCTCCGTGTGTGGGAAAATATAGAACTGTGAATTTCTCGGAATTTGAAAAAGCCGTAGACTGATGTCATGGCCTATGACCTTGCAGGGAATCTCTTACGCACAGTTAAACAATGATAAGTCTATTGATATCAGATATATCCACGTCCATTTTTAAATTATTGAAAAAAGAACTATGATATATGTTATCGTCAACATGTGACGGTTACAGATAGTTCATAATAATAAATAACCTTGTTTGTGCAAATGTTGTTTGTTGCACTTGCTTTTGTTATTTTCTTGATCGAATGATGGTTATAACATACAAAAGGTAGAACTGGATTTGTTTGCTACCGATAAAATTTTTAGAAAGAATTTAAATAATTATCTTTGTTGCATAATTTACAAGTAACAGGATTTGATGTTATTGATATGCTTGCTCTATGTTCGCTCTATCATATATATGATGTAAGGGTATTAATTTATAATTGACCTTAAAGATGTAACTGATATAACTGTATTTTATATCTTCTATGCGAGGCTGATACAAACAAACAAAGAATAATCTATCGACCCTGGGAACGAAATATAATGGTGTTATACTTAAAAATAATCCACAATTTTGTCGTTATATTCGAGTAATGACGTCAAGAGATTTTCCTCCTTTCTAAGTATAGTTATATTTCAGGCATCAGAGCGAATAGGAAAAGAAAAGAAAAGGTTTTGTTGGTTGTAGAGCCACGCTGAAACTGTTATTAGTTTCAGCATGAATGGGTCGGCTCGTCCGAGGTAGCACCACCCTCTCACAGAAAACCGACGTGTAGTAACAGTGATTGCATTGTTGCGTTTCATTCGGTCAGTGAGAGCGCCGGAGACCCATCACCCCTTCCTTCCCCTCTCCTCTAACTCCTCTTCCTTTCTCTCCACTCCCCCAAACACAGGCTGGCAACGCACTTGTGACTCCTCTGGGGTTGCTAGTGTCTATGAACGGCGATGATCGCTTACAACAGGTGACCCGCATCTTCGTTTACCTCCTATATAATATAAAAAAGGAGATCTTCTAGCGTATTGCGATTTATAAGGCACTATAAGCTAATGCGTGTGGTACTAAGTGTAATTGATTTTTTGTGTCTGTGTCTACGAATACAAAATAAATTTCTTCTGACGCAAATGGCCTTTAATTTATTCAAGGCCTAAGAGAGTAAGCTACAATTTTTCTTAAGACTCATGGAAACATGCCCTTTGTATCACAGTACGGTATGACAGCGCAAGAACTTCTTTTCTATAATCTTGAAGATTCTGTGATGATCTTTATTTTCAGAATGGTAGGAACTATAATTGTTAAATCTTAGTGTATACCTACTTTTAAATTAGATTGCAGTGCTATAATAAATATCAATCCTAAAAACTTTTACATAAACGTGATACGATACTGAAACAACTGGGACATTTACAATGAGAATGAAATGTGTGTATACGTATAGAATCCTTTCGTGTCCTTACTTGAGATTTTGAAAGCCAATACTCAAACAACATCTTTAGGTGCATCTAAATTGAATCTAATTCCTATCCATATTTATAAAATAGACGGTGTAGGATAAATGGGAAATTCATTTATGCTATCTATTTTACCATCAATTGCCAATAAGTCTGCAACGCCACCTACTTGCGGCATATACACTACTTTAACTTTGCACTAAATGTCTTTTACTTTAGTATGTATAGTAGTATAGAGCGTATTTTGTCTATTCTTGTTACGATCTCCATTTAAAGAAATAACAGCAACAGATAAAACAGCTCATGAGAAGCCGTTGTCTCATGCCATAGTTAGATCTTACTGCGAATACATACGAATGTGAAATTGTGATTGTGATTGTGATTGAATTATGATTTTGCGCCCTAATTACTTTTGGAATCATCATAAAAATTTGCACACTTGCTGGTAGGGGTACAGAAAAGCATAGGGTATTTTTATTTAAAAAAAGAACCGTGTTCGAGGGTTAGGTCAAATATACATTAACTCGAGAGATGTAGTGAGCAGAATCTAGTATATTATAAAAGTAAAAGTATGTAAGTTGATTGGTTAAAGGTTGTTTATCTCGTGCATTACATAATAATTTACTTTATACCGTTTACTAGCTTCAACCCACGACTTCGTCTACGTGGAAAAGTTAGTTTGGGCTAACACTAACACGTAGCGGAAGCTCTCAAAGGGGAGAAAAACGATTTTGAAACATTCGTTATTGATCCTCAGTTCTTGTTGGTCTTAGCATGACATATAGCCTATAACCCTCGATCAATGAGCTATCGAACACTGAAAGAATTTTTCAAATTGGAGAAGTAATTCCTGAGATTATAGAGTTAAAATATATAAGCTTTTCAACTTTATAATATTAGGTTAAATTGCTTACGCTTAGTTTACGCCTTGTAACGTTAGTTGCAAATATGAGATTCAAGTGTTATATAATATTATAACGGTATGATGTATTTCTCATGTATAACTAAGTTTTGTCCGTGGTTTCCCTGACTTTATTATAGTAAAAGATATATTCCACGCTTTTTTTTTCTCGAACTGACTACGCTATTGACCTAGCAAGGTCTTTACAGCTTCACCGGACTACTAAGGCGAGCGCTTAAGGCACTCAGCCGATTTTATTTTTGGTAACTAGCTCAAGGGTGCTCGGCACACCTCGGCTTGGCCGTTACCTCAAAAAAAAAATCCCGATCTGACCTAGCTAAACTATGCTAAGCTATACATGTATCCATTTTTGGATCATACAATTAAAATTACATGATCCAAAAATACAACATGTGAATCGAAAGGAGAAAAACTAAATCTACTCGATTCAGTTCGATAAAGGAAAATTTTTTACCAAAAACAACCCTTCCACAGATGTGTAAGGTGCATGTCTGATTAACTGTGTATGTGTGAAATCGATGTATTGGTGTGTTAACTGTATCGCGAAGCAGAGTCTTTGCGTCCACCCGGGTGGCCTCGAACAAAAACTCTACTAAGAAACTGCGAACAATAGTGTACGGGAACAGAAACGATAGCTCTCTGCCCATGACGCAAGGGACAGGGATTCGCGATGTGGCCGGCCACAGATAAAAATAGAGATTTTAAAAGAGATCGAATTTACAATTTAAACGAAGGGCGCTGAGGCCGGGATCTAAAAATATAAATAAAAATGACGACATTGTTTATCGATTTTAGGGGAAGATAAACATAAACACGAGGGGAAGATAGACATAAGAAGTGACAAAGATTTTCCGAGAGTCTACATCGCGACCCAAGACGCCTTGTCTTGAATCGTAACGGGCGGAGGTGGGCGAGGCTTGTTATTCGAAGCATGGGCGGCGTGGCTAGACACCGACGGAGTGTTACGGCCGGAATCCGTTCGCACGGCGCTGGCCGGAGACACGTGACGGGAAGAACCGGCTTTCCGGCCGTGTGAGATGGTAATAAAACCGTCATCGAAGGACTTGACTGCCGATATGGATGGATCAACGTCCATATCGGAGTCTGGGAGTGAGCGAGACAGAGAAACGACACTTTCGTCAATCGGAAGTGACGAGAAGGAATTCGCTACTGCGACATTAACGGAGAGCTTGGAGGAGGGCTGCGCGGTCGGAGGTCTCTTCTTCCGCGGCTTCTTGGCCTTGGGCTTCCTATCTGAGACAGGAGTGCGTGTGCGGCCAGACTCACTATCGGATTCTACCTCCCGGGAGGGACCCGAGGGGGTATTAAACCTGAATCATGGCAGATATTAGCCAGAAGTTTCAGACAAAATTGGTAAGCTTCTGGACTGGTACAGAAAGGTGCCACCTCTGGCGGAATGGAATGCGGATTCTGCATATCTCTATACCACTGTAAGACCTTCGGAGGAGCACTCGCGGAAGTACCATCAGACGAGGCCATACCGGGGCCTGAGAAGGGGTGCGGGGCGGGAGAAGACATTTGAAACCTCCCTGCCAGAGAGGCAGGGGGGCGCGTCTGTTTGAATTTAACGGACTCCGGAGTCCGGGCCAAAAGGAGACTGTGGGCAAAGTGCAATGCCTCACAGGGGACCTACAGTGCCTAGGGGGAGGCCCTACCACTTCTTTCTTCGGCTGCACGACGACACGGAGCTCGAACCACGGAGCGTAGCACGAAGCGCTGAGCTCCCTGGAACGCGAACCGGCGACACGCAGCACACGGAGAATACGCAGAACGCACTGAAAAGTGCGATTAGAATTGCACCGAAAAGTGCAGTTTGCTGCGTTCTGAAAAGAACGCCTTACGATTGAGCCCTCTGAACGTCACAAAGAAACGTGAGAGTGACGAGCGTACCGAAATACCGAAAAATTTCGACGTGAAACACGGTCGCGTAACCACGTCGCGAACACTTAGGAAAAATCGGAAACGTAACACGAATAAAAATTCATGCCGAAATACGATATGAGCGCACGTGTCCGACCCCTACGGCGGCACGAATCGGACTCTGTATTCCACGCGAACTGTACCTCGTTCTAAATAAACGGTACTCCATACTCTTCCTGTACCCTTGACAATTTGTATACAAAATTTCATGATAAACAGTTGAACATTTGAGACGTAAAAGTATAAAAATAAACGTAGGCACATTCGTATTTATAATATTAGTAAGAATTAGTTGTACAGAACAACAATATTATTGTTTCTATATTTATGGTTTATTAACTACAGCTTTGTCTTTAATTCAATTTATAGAGGTTGTTGAAGGTTCAGTAGCATGTGTGCTAATATAATAAACAAACAACACGTACTTTATATAAGACTTAAAAGAAAATAGATTATTATTATAAAGTTATAATAAACACAATGAGTGTATACTTTAGTATTTTCCAACTTCTGTGTATAAGTTATATAATATTACTGTTTGATAATGTAGATTCAGCCAATATTTTGGTGGTAGTACCTTTCACTGGTAAATCACAGTACATATTTCATCGTCCTGTAGGCCTAGAGCTTGCTCGTAGGGGGCATAACGTCACTATTATAACACCCTATATAGAAACGGATCATGCTTCAAATTATCATCAAATAAAAGTTAACGATACGAAACTTTACGAGATTATTGGTAAGCTATTTCAATTTTTATATGGTCGTGATAGGTATGGACTCTTTTATATGGAGATAAAAGGAAATCTTGGTTTGTGTAAATTGATAAATGGTCACACATCTTTTACACTACAATAGAACTCTTGAAGATTAATTGGGTTTTTGAAAGTATTGAAGTTATACTTATTTTGGTGCGTTAGGGAAAAATGACGAGAGTAAATTTTTAGGATGCGCGCGCACACCGTCACGAAAAACCGACAACCCGGAGTTAGCTACAGTCAACATTTTGTTTCTTTGTATTTGTTGTTTGTATTTCTTTTTATTAAAACTTTCAATGTATTAAATACCTTTTTTCTATTGTTAGCGTCGTTGTTAGTGTAGTGTCGTGTTTTTCTACAAACGTAGCATAAGGCGAAAGATAAAATTATTGAAAAGATTTTTATCTTGTTAAAGCCAAAGAAGTATATAACTTCTAACGCATGGACATAAGTACAGACACACTTTTTGTTCTTGTGTCCTAAATAGAAAGATTGTAATATTAAAATATATTCTGTTTTTTATTCAAATAAAAATAAAAGTTACATAAGTCTATATAAATAAATATCTGCACTAACTGCAAGGCATGATATAATGTTTGAAATATGTGTATTTTAATTGGACTCTTACGCGTTATATCTAAAGGTATCGGGGACTTTTTAGTCTTTTAAATAGGAGAAAGGACTATGACAGTGAATTAGTTAGATACATGTCAATGAATAAGTATCATCTTTTCATTTACTAGTGTAGGTTTTTTTTATTTATTTACAATAATTTTAATTTATAATTTCGAAGATTTTTTAAAAGTGAGATTTTTTCGAAAAATGCTTTTTTTCTCTTACGACGTTATAGTGATTTCTCAGAAATACAAAAACCTAATATTCGTATTATTTTTAGAGTGGAGTTGGAATGGAATTATTTGATCATGAACAATTTATTAATTAATTAAACAATTTATTTCAGATGACATTCGACCAAATCTCTTCGATATATTGAAAACGTCATTTCCAAAATTCCAAAATCATCTATGGCAAGGCCTTTTGGCTATTTCAGAAATGACTTTTAAAAATCAAGCGATACAAGAATTCCTTCGTATAAATCAAACATTTGATGCTGTGATCTGTGAACAAATTTATTTAGAATCAATGTATATTTTCGCTCACATATATAAAGCTCCCTTGATTGTTATGTCGAGTTACAGTAATAGTATGAAACATAATATTGCTACAAGAAACCCGTTACAACTTGCAACGCTTCGTTATGAATTTTTCCCTTTGAAAGAACCTTGCAGCTTTATGGGAAGATTAACAAATCTTTACTACACAATTTACGATTATCTGTGGTGGCGTTTCTGGTATTTGGCTGAAGAGGAGAAACTAATCAATAAATATATACCGAACTTGTCGCAGCCCGTACCCAGCCTTTACGAGATGCAAAGAAATGTCTCTATGTATTTGATAAACACACATTTTTCCTTTGACACGCCAGCTGCATTTTTACCCAATTTAATTGAGATTGCTGGAATACACTTGAGTGACAATGTTTCTGCCCTCCCAGAAGTATGTATAACATATATCTATAATATTTTGTTAATGTGTTTAATAATTTCAGAGCACGATATAATGTAAAGTAGAATTAATATAAATTTCGATTATTTATACTAATATTATAAAGAGGTAAAGTTTGTGAGATTGTGACGTTGTGAATTGTGACGGTGTAGGGGGTAATCACAGGAACTACTGGTCCGATTTGAAAAATTCTTCCTCTTGAGAGCTTTCGCTGCATATTAGCTAGCCCAAATTAACTATGTCCACGCGAACAAAGTCGCGGGCAGATATCTGCTAGTTTTATTTATAGTAATGCTTTGTATACAGTATGTGCGTTAGAATTACATATAGTCCAGTCATTTTACCGTGAGACAAAATGTAAACAAAAACCAAAGGTTCTAAAACTTTTTTCTTACATAAATATTATACTGGTAACCACTTGCGACTATCTGTGCGTTAGTTATAATATACTACTCTATAACAATATAATTTATTATGTTACTAGGGGTTAAATATATTTTCTTGTAATAGAGAATTTTTGGAATCAGATCAGTAGTTTGCCAGTAACGAGCCATAACGGCTTTTTATGGTACTAACTTTATCAAAGATTTATTTTATTTATAGGATCTTCAAAAAATCTTGGACAATTCGAAGAATGGAGTGATATATGTAAATTTTGGTTCGAACTTAAAAAGCACAGACTTACCACACGACAAACGAAACGCGTTTATGAATGTATTTAAGAAATTGAGATACACAGTTTTATGGAAATGGGAAGAAGACAATTTAACCAACAGATCTGATAATGTAATTATTAGGAAGTGGTTACCACAAAAAGAAATATTGTGTAAGTTATAAAGTAGATAGAGGTGTTTATCATTTTTCAAGATAAACATAATCCGTTTTAATTCAAGAAAGTTAAATACTCGTATGTATTGAATACTCGCTTTAAAAAGGTTTAGGCACTTTCATATTAAATACGCCGCGTACGCCGACCGCTGTCGAGGCAAGTTCGTGTATTCCATTTTCGTAAATCTATACATAACCTAACCAGACAAGATAAAAGAATAAAATTTAATTCGATATGTATTTTTTTGTAATAACACGAAATATGTCGAGGAAATAATGAAAACACATTATGAAAGTTACTAATATTGAGGAGGGTGAGTCACCTTTTAGATTTAATAATTATTGTATCATTCAAAATTAATCACTAAATAAAAAAAAATGAAATCATCTATCAATATTTTCTTACTATGTTGATCCATTTTTGTATGAATTTTGTTCATTTTGACTGCAGTAAATATCTAGTTATGTTATTTTTTCACCTGTCCGTGATGACAAATTAAAAAATAATGTTTTTACATACTTGATGATGGTTCCTTATGTGTATATACAGATAAAGCGAATAGGTTAAACAACATTATTTTTGCAGCGCATCCTAATATCAAAGTGTTCGTCTCACACGGAGGACTTCTCAGTACTATAGAGGCCATCTACCACGGAGTTCCTATTATTGGAGTGCCGATATATGGAGACCAATACAACAATCTGCTACAAATGGAGTATGCTGGTTCAGCAAAAATTCTGGAGTATGAAGATATAAACGAACTTAACCTCAAAACAGCCCTCGAAAACATTCTTAAAGATGACACTTATAAGAGTAAAGCAAAAGAATTGTCAGTTAGATTCAAAGATAGACCAATGAATGCGTTAGATACCGCAATGTATTGGATTGAATACGTATTAAGGAATCGTGGCGCTAATTACATGAAAAATCCGGCTATGAAACTGAATTGGTTTGCATACAACATGTTAGACGTTTACGGATTTTTACTATTGTTAGTAGTTGTAGTTATATTTGTGCAAGTTAAGTTAATAAAATGTGTAACTAATTTTATTAACGCCACTATGTTTAGTAAAAATATTAAAATAAAGTCGAATTAAAATATCAGTTTAGTTCTTAATCTATTTTTTATTATTTTTTGTATATAATTTTATAAATAATTAATAATGGTAAAGCGCCATCTAGTGGCTTTTCCAAGGATTAAAAACTCTTGATGTGATGGATATAAATCAACTGTCATTTGTTTCATAAAATGAACACAGATGTCCCTTATAAATACTGTTGTATAAAATAATATGAAATAAAAAACACGTTTAACATATATTTTTTTTATTCTATAATAATATCAAATATAATATCAAAAAGAGATAAAGTTTGTGAGGTTGTAGGAGCTAATAAGCCGATTTTGAAACTTCTTTTTCCTGGGAGTTTTTGGTGGGATTTTAGTCTGTCATGTAGTGGATTTTATATTTTTTTAATAATATTGTGTTATTTGATTTGTAAATTTGGTGGTGTTTTACGTAATAGAGTTAGTTTATTGTGCATAAGTGAAATGAATGGAAAATAATATCACGAAGTATGAAATTCGAAATGCCACTAAACTCCCCGGAAGGTTCTAACAAGGTATCCACTATCTTGTTAGAATATTGATCAACACGACGCTTAATATTAAAATGATTGTACGAAGCTTGTAATATTATTGAATATGTGACAATGGCAGTAATAATCTATAAAAATAAATAAATTAAAAAAAAAACATTTCCCAATAGAAAGCCACGTTATTTGTTAGTGTCATAAGACACATATTAACCTGAAAAATGTACACATTACATGATACAGTATAAGGCGCGCGTCTAGTATTTGAAAATATTTTTGAAAGACATTTCTGTAATTCTACATGTTTTCAAAATTCTAAGTCTTTAATACGATTAAAAAAACGCGTGTGAAGCCGCTAGTAATAGTTAGTAAAGAATATATCTGACAAATATACACAAATAAATGCTTATTATATTTCATTTACTAAAAACTTTACTTATCGCTTCACCTACTCTGTATATTGATAAAAAGTGATATGTTCTCAGGTTGTTATTATTCATGAGATAAGTGTAAAATAATTTGGGGAATTAAAATAATGATTGGGGTGTAAGGGGTGTCGAATAACATCATAAGACTCGAGACACCCAAGCCAACTTCACCTGCACGTGGTGCACCCTGTTGAATAACGAACGAGGCAATAGCGCAAGCGGGGTGGTAGGGTTTTACAGCCCGACTGGGTCGCAACCACCATGTATATGGCGAAAAAGCCCGTAATAGTGATTCGCTTCTACGGGTCGCGTTTCGGGATCAGCCTGTGCATATCCAGCTTTTTATAGGCCGGCATGATAGTGGCGACCGGCGATGGACAGTGTGTAAATCGGTGGTCGCTATTATTTTTGGATTGTACTATGCTTACCATCAGGCATAGCGCAGTCACTTTGCCGTGCTACAATAAAAAAAAAATTAATAATGATTCATATAAAGATAAAGAAGAATAGTAGGTCATATCATAAATTAATTATACAAATATAACACTATATTTCGATCATTAAACTTACATGCTAATGTGTTATGTTGTAATTATTAATTATTTTTACTATTAAATATTTATATTATTTCTTCGCTCCTATTGGTCTTAGCGTGATGATATATAGCTTAAAACCTTCCTCGATAAATGAGCTATATACATTAACATTTTTTAAAGCGGACCAGCTACTTAGTTTCTAAGTTTACCCTACAACTTCACAAACTCACAAAATCACAAACTTTACCTCTTTGAAATATTAGTATAGATTCATATATATTTACTGTCACATACAATTCGGTTTTATATTCTTATTTTGTATTATACATAAATCATGAATAATGTAAGTATATATAATAAATATATATACACTGATGTAACCTTTTGTTCCTTTACAATGTCCGTGAAATCGGATATCTCTGATTGTCACAGGAAATAATAAACCTTTTGTTAAATTTGTGAGACAATAATATGGGATATATGAGGATTATTTTGAAGGAAATACAAATCAACTAACCTTTGTCTATTAATATTTGGAATTATATGTAGTTTATAAATTTATGACAGACTTACATTACATTAGAAGTTACTAATTTACTCGATTCATTTATGTGTTATTTATCTATGTAATACCTTTAAACGAGCAATTTTTATATTGTTATATATATTCAGGATCTCGGCAACGGCGTCAGCGATTTCCGTGAAACTAAGTATGTAGGTGGATTCGGGGAAGATAATTTGATCTAGCTAGATTTCATTCATTGAAAACTTTTTTATGTGATAACTCAGATTTCATTCATATAAAACTCTTTTATCTGTAAGCACAAATTCAGACAATGAAAAAATATAGCTAGAATGTAAAGGTAATTTTCGCCATTACTGTCAAAACAAAAATAGCTCAGATGGAAATTGGCTGCTTCGAAAATCCGTTTAACCCCAGTTCGAATCGAGTGACAGCAAAAGAATTTTTTTTTTTTTATTATCGTGAAAAATTGCTAATTTGTTGAAGCAAACCTAACAGTTTATTTTAATTTAAAAATGTTTTTTAAAGCACCGAGCTATGCTCAGTCGCCTAGGTACTTGTTTATATCTTAGCCATGATAATATTGAAGTGCAAAAAAGATCTTGTTTTTCATTAGGTTTATAATTGAATAGTAACTAATTTTATCAAGTAATAATAATTAAATTCTTTTTCTATTGATCTATTCATATTATGTGTATTGTAAAATATTTGGGGTGGGAAGTCGAGATTAAGTCTTGGTGTGTACATTAGATGGTGAGACTAGTGTGCTCTACAAAATGTCAAAGAACCAATGTGGCGAAACACTAGATATAAGCAAAACCTCGGCCAGTCCGTGTCATCTACGTTCCCGTCTCCCACCCTGGGATTTGCTACAGCCGCGTTGCAATTCCTAATCAATCAAGGCGTCAGGCGATTCTTTTCTTCTATTTAAGGAAAGCAGAGTCTTTTCATTAGGGAGGATACAAGTAACAAAACCGAGCCCATCCATGGGCTTCGAGATGGGAGCTCTACCATTGATCTAGGGTAATGCGGGTTAATCGCCTACATACCTGAAATCAAACTAGTTATTTAAAAAGACTCGTCTACCCTCTGCCCTGACAATTTGAGCACATGGGATCCGAATAGAGTATTGTGCAATAAAACTGTAGAATCGTGTTTACCAATATACAGAAAATGTTTACCAAAATCAAATGCTGGTGATGTAGGTAATACATGACAATACTACAAGTCTATCTTATAACGTTTTGTCTATTTGTTCAACACCATAATTTATAAGCTACTATACGAATTGTTGCGTTATTTTACAAATAACTCAGATAAAGCTTGGGGTAACATATGCTTATTTTATCAAAATCGCCTTACCACAAAAAATATATCTTAATTTAAATAAAATAAAAAAACTGATCCACTCACTATAGTCTATAAAAACTCAAGAAATGGCGTTTTATTCATTGATTTTCAGACGCTTGGTGCTGCAAGTGTGAATGGTAAAAATAAACGGGAGAACAAATAGTGCACATAGTCTCCATAGTATTATCATTTACAGGTATCGTACTTAAATCATTTACACATAGCCTCAGTATTTTCCAGAAGCTTACATGTACACGTAACATTATAATACAAAAACCAACCACCCTTAATAATTGTCGCATCACACGGAACTTATTGAGTTCATCAACTCTTGCTTCCATCTATTCAATCTAAGTTATTTAATAAAAAAAAAAGAATATTAAATTATTTACCCTACGCGCTTGGTTTCGGTCCGCAACTTAAGAGATTCGAATTTTATTCAAATGACAAGAAAAATAGAGAATGAATGAAAAATAACAATAATAAATCCTTTCTTTATAAAACCTAGTTGTTAGCGTGCAAACTTATAAATATCCTAATATTAGTATTATTAAAGAGTGAATTTTATCAATCATTTATTAAATTAACAATATATACGCCAGTATGTACATGTATTGTAAGCCCAGTGGCTAACAAAGAGGCCATCCAACATACATGCAAGTACGTTCAGTAAGCTATTAGGATTATATCTGAAACCCTAACGCTCTGCGCTCTCTGTCTATGTTCCGATAATTTGTGAGCTGATCCGTAATCAAGTATTCCAGATATTATAATTCAATTAATGTTAGTTGCTTTTCTTACGGTCAGCTCAACATAGTTCTTCCTTATTACAGAAGCAAATGAGTCCTTTAATACCCCCAACAAGTTTTATGTAGTCCTTATTTAGAGTGTGTTCGAGTTTTACATCCAATAACTTTTGAACCAGTCAAGTTAACAAAACATCACAAGAAACCTTTTTTTGTAGGGCGTTAAATTTACTACAAGAATATTCGTGTATCGATATAATCCGTTGATTAGTTCATGAATTAAAAATATCCAAAGTAATCACAGTAATCCTGCAGAAAAAAAATCAAATATACTATAAAACAGGACCACCCTAGTATATATAAAATAAAAGTACATTATTCCCTTGAAGCAAATTCAGTAGCAAAAACTAAGTTTCGTGCTAAGTAGTTAAGTGGTAGAGCCACGCTGAAGCTATTACTGGTTTCAGCATGAATGGGTCGGCTCGCTCGGGGTAGTACCACCCTCTCACAGAAAACCGACGTTAAGTGACAGTGCTTGCATTGTCGCGTTTCGTTCGCGAGAGCGCCGGAGGCCCACTTCCCCTTCCTCTTCCATCTTCCCTCCCCCTCTCTCCCGCCCCCTTCCCCACCAAGACAAGCTGGCAACGCAACTTCGAATCCTCTGGTATTGCTGGTGTCTATAGACAGTGGTGGTCACTTAACATCATGTGACCCACTTGTCCCTTTGCCTCCTATGATATAAAAAAGCTTATTCTATAGGCTAAATTCGTTGAACAGTTTGGACGACTTGCATGTCGATTAAATAAAGCATGTGTCTGAGGCAAGGCTATCTATCGTTTTGGGTACTACAACGTCTAACGAGAGTCTGAATTATACGTACACAGTATGAGCAACATTTAGGTGCTATAATGTCACGCTACGTCTCGCGGAATAGAATATTCACAAAGGATCAGATCAGTTAAATCATCGATGTCGAGTTTTAACACAGCTATGATTTAATTAACCACTGCGTTTATACTTGACTTAATTTGTAATTCCACGCGGACGGCACGGGCACAGTTAGTATATTATCTCATGTAAAGATTATCAAGTTGGGTGAAAACAAAACGGCCAACTGGTTTATCAGATTAAGCCCTCCTCAGCAGCGGCTCAAGCCTAGGTCCGTTCCTTCGGCGTGGAGCCCTTGAGTGTGCTGCTCGCGTGATACAGTGACACAAAATCTTACATCACTGCAACAACATTACACATATGACTTCCACATACTTGCACGATACATGTTTACACATGACAGTGAAAGGGTTTTGTTTCTTTTCCTTATAGAACTAAAATAGTTTAGCAAAATTATCTGATATGAAATATATATAAGAGTTGTTGAGGTATGTATGCTTGGTACACATATATGTTCCAACAACTCATATATGTATGGACAAACTTAGGTTAGCTCAGATAGGTCGCAAATTGCACGTATCAAGCAACAGCTCAAGCCGAGGTGTGCCGTGCACCCTTGAGCTAGTTGTCAAATAAAATCGCCTGAGTGCCCTAAGAGCTCGCCTTAGTAGTCCGGTGACCTTGCTAGGTCAATAGCGTAGTCAGTTCGAGAAAAAAAATCGGCCAACTCACAATCGTGAGTAGTATCTGTGGTGTCCGTTTCACAGAGCTTGTTCCCCGACAGGCTTAGCCCGCGACTGGTTCAATAAATACGTAGTTTAGTTGCATTTACTTTACATTCGACTTTAGGAACTCTTGCAACAAGAACGTAATATAACGAGTTCCGTTTCATTATTGACTTAAAATGGTAATAAATTCCTAACGTGGGATAGCTTTAAAATGATTATTCCCTTAATGATTGGAAATTCTCTTTAATAATACTATGAAAGTTATATTGTGTGTTTTATAAGACGATTTGTTCCAGGATATAAAAAACGTGTGTTTATATTTATTAATGGTGGTGAAATGGTGTTATTCTGCGAATATCTTATACATAATGCCGTTTACATCAAAATCACATTATATTATGTTGAAACCTATTGGACTGGAATTGGTTAGAAGAGGCCATAATGTTACGGTCATTACTGGATATAAAGATAAGAATCCGCCGCCAAATTATCATCAAGTTACAGTAGACACGAAAGAAATTTGGGATGTTGTTGGTAAGCTTTAAATTACGTTGATAAATAAAATTAAATTTGTATATTAAACACTAGCCTCTGCTCGCGATTTCGGCCGCGTGGAATAGTTACTTTGTGGGCTAATGCTAACATGCAGCGAAAGTTCTAAAGAGGAGAAAAATCGACTTTGAAACATTCCTTATTGGTTCTTCACTCCTATTGGTCTAAGTATGATGATATAACCTTCCTCGACAAATGAGCTATATAACACTGAGAGAAATTTTCAAATCGGACTAGTAGTTCCTTTTTTTACGTGCGGAATTCCCCAGTAATTCCTGAGATTACCCCCTATAACGTCACAAACTCGCAAATTCACAAATTCACAAACTTTACCTCTTTATAATATTAGTATATATTTTTGTTATAGAACGAATTAAAATAATACAATGTATCAAAAATTATGTGAAGAGATCGCTACATGTATTTGATTAATATGTGTTTATTTTTGAGTACAATTACTAATCTATCTTCCCTCTCTTTATTATTATATTAATCTCTCTACATCAATATAAACAAAACGAATCATATATTTAATTTACTTACTTACATACTTTGATATCTCCGTGATAGCATTACGAATAATGCAATGTTCTACGAAATACCATTTGTAACCATTATAAATTAAGTTCTTTAGTCAAATCTTCCGTACATATTACTGTAGGTAACATGTTTCTGAAGTTCAAAATTACATCATTCTTTTTTAAGTCGTAGTTATACTCTATTAGTTAGTTATTAGTTTATATTATGAAGTATTTTTTTAAACAAATTAGAAGATTAAAAGTAAATTTAGTAAATTTAAAACTTATACCGGTATAATTTTGCTGTATGTTAATTACGTAACTGACTATTCATGATGTTACCAAATGTATAATGCAGTTGGCGATTGACGGGATATGGAACTATAAAAAAAAATTGCCGTATTATAAACTTAATTTATATATTTAAACTAGCTTCTGTTAGCGGTTTCGATCATGTAGATTAGAGCAATTCTTCGAAAATAACAAATTTAGTAGGTGATAGAGCCACACTGAAGCTCACTGGCTTCAGTATGAGTGGGTCGGCTCGCCCGGGGTAGTAACCACCCTTTCACAGCAAACCGACGTGAAGTAACAGTGCTTGCGTTGTTGCGTTTCGTTCGGTGAGCGAGTACGCCGGAGGCCCACCTCTCCTCACCTTCCCTTTCTTCTCTTATCTTCCTCCACCCCAACCCTCAACGTAGGCTGGCAATGCATTTGTGAATCCCCTGGTGTTGCAAGTGTCTATGGACGATGGTGTTTACTTAACATCAAGTGACCCACCTGTTCGTTTGCTTTCTATGATTTATAAAAAAAACACATTCTTTTCTAGATTTTCCTTGGGTATCCCATGCTTTTTTCTATACCCCTAAAAACATGCATGCATCATTTTCTCACTTTTCTTACCTTCGTATCTATAATATCAATTAAGACTAGTCAAGATAGATAGAGAATGATAAAGAAAACTAAAAATGTCGAATGTCATTTGTCATTAAATTTAACTGAACTGAATATCTCGTCATTTATAGGCCGTTGTCGAAACCAGTTCGGTCATTTCTTTTGGGTAATAAATAGTATGTACGAAGAAGCCCTGCAATAAATAGAACTTTAGTTATCTCGACCACGCATTGCTGTGACTCAGTTATTATATCATTACATATTGATAAGAATTCATAATTGTTGTTGATAATATTATCAATAAACATCAAAATATTGTTTCAGAGTATCAATTAGGTTTACTATTTTATTTCTCTTTCTGTTTCAATTTCCTTGATTTTGTATTATTAAGTTAGATCTTTAAATATTTAAAATAGTTTAATATTTAGATTTATTAATATTAAATTTATTGTAGCATGCCGTGGACGTCTCCAAATATTTATAATGTATCACAATAGTCCTACTTTTTATATATTTACTAGTGTATTTATGTTGATGACCCTAAAATAAATAAATAAAAATCACTTAACGATTTAAATTATTCTTTAAAACTCTTTTTTTTAAACTACTTTTTGTGACTTAAATATCAAAGTTAGGCATATCCTGTCGGTGACTTTTTTGTAGACATTATCAAGCTCTTCAACTTTTTTCTAGAACTCGATCATATATCTCTCATCGTTAAGGCAGCATTCGTAGGAAACATTTTCGTTTGCCCGTTATTTTTCCGACTTTGCAAATCCTACTACCACAATAAAGTCTTTTTATTTAAGTCCGAATTTTTTAAAATCGGTTTAGTAGATCCAGATTAATATTCTCTACAATCTCACAAACTTTACCTGTTTATAATATTAATATATATAGTATAGATGTAGAGAATAAATATCTTTATTACAAAAAAAAAACATTACGTGTATCAGTGTGTACACGCGTAAGAAATGTAATTATTTGGCTTATATGTATTAAATAACATAACATATACATTTTCATAGGAGAATGCTCATAAATTATATACTACACGAAGTCCCGTAGTATAAATACTCACGTATTTTGATATACCTTAAGACCCAAACAAATTCTCCTACATACTTGTACACAACCTACCTATCTTTTGTTTAACGTGTATCGCAAATTTTCCTTTATCGTGTCATAAAAAGTTGAATAATCATTTCGTAAGTCTCACGAACGGTGTCTCTGGTAAAATTTTCTTAAGTAATATTATAAATTCGAATATGAATTAGTTTGTTTATTACAATTTCATACATTAACTGCTTAATCGTTCGTCATGAAATTTTCCATAGACATTATCAAGAGGTACAGCAAAGTATATATGATATCCTTCATTCAGAAAAATGCAGTGTTCCCGAGACATTTTTTTTTCTCGAACTGACTATTTGGCATTACTAGGCCTTCACAGCTTCACCGGACTACTAAGGCGAGCGCTTAAGGCACTCAGCCGATTTTGTTTAAGTAACGTGCTCAAGGGTGCACGGCACACCTCGGCTTGGGCTGTTACCGGAAATAACCCGATCTGACCTAGCTAAACTATGCTAAGCTATGCATGTATTCATTTTTGATACAATACATACAATTAAAATTGCATGATTCAAAAACACAACATGTAAATAGGAAAGAAACAAACTAAACTACTCGATTTACTCAACAAACTAAACTACTCGAGTTTGTGTAAAGGTGCACGTCTGAATATCTATGTGTGTGTATAATCGGTGTGGTGTGTACTGTATTGCGATAGCAACATCTTTGTGATCACCCGGGTAATCTCGAGCAAAGATGCTGCCGAGATGACGCGACGTATGTGCGGGAGTAAAACGTGAGGGCCCTGCCTCGTGACGCACGAGGGAGGGGTCCACGACGTGGCCGGCCACGTGAATTGAAAAGATCGAATTTACAGATTAAACGAACGGCGCCGGCGCCGGTATCTAAAAATAGAAATAACGACATTGTTTATTGATTTTAGGGGAAGATAGATATAAACACGCGAGTTTACTCTATCTTATATTGAGAAATTTTTTTATTATTTCGAGACGGCGGCGCGCGCGAGCCTTTGAATGGTAGCCGCGATGGCGGGAAACTTCGCGATCGCACGAATATGGCCCTGTTTTGGATCGTTTGCTACTTCATCATACGCGGAGATCTCCGAGATCTCGTGGAAGACTAAGAGCTGGGATGACCAGTCCATACCAGATAATTTGAAGGAGAGGGCGGAGTCGGCCTGTGAAGGCTTAGCCGCCTGAGGACGAGGAGCAGGCTGGGGCGCGATCTTGGGGGCCCACGGGGCTTGAGGGGTCCGTGCGGGGCGGAGGGGCACGCAAGGCGCGGGTGCGGACGCTACCGGTGCACGAGATGTGCTCGGCAAGTCAGGGAAGGCCTCTCTAGAGTTGAGCGGCGGAGGTCGGGGACGGGTTGACGCCGCAGGCGCCTTAGACGGCGAGACCTAGCGTAGCGGGGCTGTTTTGTATGAGTGGCGCGGGGACACCCGCGATAATTCGCGTTATGGCCCACGCCGCGGCACAAGACACAACTCGGAGGATCAGGCGAGTCCTTCCTGCGAGGACACTCCTTAGTGGAGTGGTCGCCGAGACACTTAATGCACCTGGGTTTCAGGTAACAATTAAGTGCGGAGTGTCCGTACACCTGGCAGTTGTGACACTGCGAGGGTACGGACGTTTTGCGCGGCTCTACGGTGACGCCGGAAAGGCCGTAGAGGGTCGAGAGATTAAATATTTTCTTACCCTCCACGGTGCGGTCGAGAATGACCAACACCATTTTGTAGGGCATTCTAGTGCGCGGGGAGCGCATACGGTGCACCTCTTTGACAGAGAACTTCTGTTCCCTGAGGTCTTCGTATATGTCATCGACTGGGATTTCCGAAGGGACTTTGCGGATGACAATACGCAGCATACGCTCTTCTTCGAGCGCATAGGTGAAAAAAGCAAACTTATTATCGCGCAGGAAACGCGTAAGTTTGCGGTGAATAGTAGGGGTAGCATTTTTTTTTTTTTTTTTTAACGTGAAGAGAAAATCCTCATGGACTACCAAGCTCCCGGGGGGAAGCTCGACTTGAGCCGCCCACCACCTACGTGCTATGCAGGGGTGGGGCCTTTCGGCGACTCTAACCGGCTAAAACTCCACGACAACCTACGCCGCACTATGGGAGTGTCCCGGGGTTGCGCGAGCAAGCTCCGCAACACCCCCGGCGGCAGGCGTTTCCCACGCCACTCCCGGCTGAGGCATCCCGGTTGCTAGGCTGCCTCCCAGCCCACCGAACCCGTGCAATGGGAGTCCAGGCCCCCCGACCCTTTCCCCCTGGGTTCAGCCAACAGCGGTGGAGAGAACAAGCCCTATCGCCGCCCGCCCCTATTGGTTTTTATTTTTATCGAGGTTTACTCCTCATCTACCTCAACCTTCCTGAAAGACCTTCCAGCCTAATCTAGCCTACACTACCCCCTCCCCCCCTTTACCTACCTTTACCTGAATACCCACGAGGGTACTCATGGCAGAGGTGAAAGGAATGTCTGCTGCTTGCAGCAGACTAGAGATTTCGACCCAGGACGCTCTGTCCTGGATCGTGACAGAAAGGAAGTGGAGGGTGGGGCTTCTTATCCGTGACTGCGGGAGTCGCAGCTTTGGGCGAGACTGGTCTAGGGAGTGCGGGAGTCGCCGTTGGCACTTTCGTGCCTTCGACGTTTTCGAGTTTAGAAGGCTTAGCGCCTTCATTCTCGGACGAGGAGGGATTTTGGCGCTTATTGCGCGGTTTTCGACGCCGCGTGACTTCGGTGAAGTCATCGTCAGCGAGGGGATCCTGCTCCATGTCGGAGTCAGAGCCGGACGTATCGTCACTAGAGGAGTGACGATTCGTCAGCTCGAAGTAGTTTGATTCCTCGATCCTAACTAGGACCGAGGGAGCAGGCATCGCGAAAGAGTGCTCGGCGCGATACTTCTTCGTAAACGCGTCGTAGTTCTCTATTAGGGATGGACAGTTGCTTCCGATGAAGCCACGAACCCTAGCGAGTTCAGCTTCTAAAAGCCGAATCTCACTATGATAGTCCATATCCGGGCCTGAGGAGGGGAGCGGGGCAGGGGAAGACATTAAGAACCTCCCTGCCAAAGGGCCAGGGGGGCGTGTCTTTTGAATTTAATGAACTCCGGAGTCCGGACTAAAAATAGCACAAAACTATAAAGAAAGATTTACACTTCGCACAGCTGCGTTTCACGGAACTAATCGAATTTCAAAAGAGCAATAGAACAACGTAGACACACAGGTGCGTTTCTTGGAAGTAATCGCAGTTCCAAAATACAATAGTGTCGAGTGATGACTCACTCGACAGTACTGCGTTTTCGAAATAATCATCTGGCGCGCAAATGCGTGCTTCCAGCGCGGTTGATGGATCGCAACTCCCAGTGTTCCCGAGAAATATATCAAATTGACACGAGGAGAAGGTAATATATATAAATTACTATATATAAATTACAAAATGTGTTGAAACGTTCTTTAATGTATTTAAATAACAAACAGCTATACATAAACATGTTATAACCACGATCTCTACTAGTATTATGAAGCTGGAAGGTTGTTTGTTTGTTTGGCTCAATGCGATAATCTCAGGAACTACTGGCCAGATTTGAAAATTATTTGATTGTTAGCTAGCTCATTTATCAAGGAAGCTATCATCACCTAAGACCAACAGGAGCGAAGCACCAATGAAGAATGTTACAAAATCGTTTTTTTTTTTCTTTTGAAAGCTTTCGTTGCGTGCTAGCGTAAGCCCAAAGTAGCTATTCCACGTGGACGAAATCGTAGGAACAGCTAGTATAAACTAAAGGCTATCATTATATGTTTATAGGTGGAGGAAGACCAAATGTTTTCACAATGGTTGAAATTTCTGCAGAGAAGTTCCACAAGCAAATACTGTGGCGAGGAGGCTTAGGGTTCACAGAAGTTGCACTAAACTCGAGCGAAGTTCAGCAATTTCTCTCAGAAGATCATACGTTTGATTTGGTCATCGCGGAACAGTTTTTCCAAGAAGCTCTAAACATATTGGCTCATAAATATCAAGCTCCGTTGATTTTGGTGACAACTTTTGGTAATTGCATGAAGCATAATATAGTAACGCGAAATCCATTACAATTGGCAACGGTTCTATCTGAATTCTTAGATGTGAAACATCCAGCAAGCTTCTGGGCTAGACTAAGGAATTTTTATTTTACCTCATATGAATACTTTTGGTGGAGGTATTGGTATTTAGATGAACAGGAGAAGTTACTGAGAAAGTATATTAAAGACCTACCTGAGCCAGTTCCCAGTTTGTATGATGTGCAAAGAAATGCGTCGTTAATTCTGCTTAATGGACACTTCAGTTTTGGTGCACCGACCGCTTATTTACCGAATGTTATCGAGATCGGTGGAGTACATTTGTCAAAAGTCAAAACTGAGCTACCTGGGGTAAGTGTCAATTCTAATTATAATATTATAGATGGGATATATATATATATATATATATATATCAGTTTGTTTGTCACTTTTTCACAACTCAACTGGCCATCATGAAGTTTTGTACACACGTTGTTTGAGTTATAGAAAGAGTAATCTTTCATCAAGGAAAAAATACTACTGTAGGTTATAAAAGGTAGATATATCTATATTAATATTATAAAGAGGTAGAGTTTGTGACGTTGTAGGGGGTAGTAATCTCAGGAAAGGACCAATAGGGTTCGATTTTTAAAATTCTTTCAGTCTTAGAATAATAACGTATAGAAACCAAGTCCGCGCTTAAAACTTGAAGCAACTAAATTGGAGCCACAAATGGCTCCCTACGCCCGCCCGCTCTGTAGTATACAAGGTCACTGCGACCAGAACACATCTCTTAGAAAATAAATAATTATGACGGTTTCTGTAATTAAATGATTTCACAACACCACTGAAAAACATAAGAAGTGAGTTAATATAACTTTTAACAGGTAAACTATTAACATACTGTAGTATTTCAACTATTAATCTTAATAAAAACAATCGTTTTATTCCATCTTTTGTAAACGCTCAGTGTTGCCAGATGAGGAAATTATTTCTCCATTTTAATTGACTTTAGTGATGCGATAAATTATTTTTTTATAAAAGAAACATATTCACAATACATAGCTTCACGGGACTATGGACTACGCTATTGGCCTAGCAAGGCCTTTACAGCTTCACAGGACTATGAGCTTCTGCTGCATGTTAGCGTTAGCCCAGAGTAACTATTACTACACGGACGAAGTCGCGGGCAGGGATTAGTAGGTTATATATAGAATATTTACTACTACTAATATAATAGGTACTAATTTAACTTAGCACGAACGATGCCGCAGGTAAAAGCTAGCATATAAATAATATATAAAAAAATGACGCAGATGATTATTTTGAATCTGAACTGCCGATACCGGTCGGTAGTACCTATAACCACTTTAAAATAAATCCAAGGTAATTTTCCTGTTCAACTTACACACTCATGATGAGTACAATAAAAACTTTGCCATTGCAGTAATAACTGAAAGAGTTTAAATGGGCTCTTGTCTTTTAAAATCAGTGACATATCTTGCTATACTAAAGTTGGTTTTATTTATCTCTTTCTTTTGGTACAAATTAGCGAACTATACATTTCTATCATAGAAAAATTGGCATGTAGCATTGTTTTTACACTTATAAGCAGTTTTGATACATATTTAGCGCTTTGATAGCCCATTTACAGTTATTCAGTGTCATAGAATCTATACAACTTTTTCATAATATTATAATTCCGTAATTTTAAATCGGTAATATTTTCTAAGATTCATTTAAAAGGTAATCCTTACTTACATTAAATATACATCGTAACTAAGGTACTAGTTTTTATAATGATTGGTCTTATTGACTTTACAGTAAAGTAAAAAAACATCACGCGACGCCTGGCAGACGTGAAACATCGAAATTGTTCGAAACCTACGAATCTCGAATTCTCAAATTATACTATAGGTATGCGATGTCAGTACGACAACAGAAATTGCGCAAAGTCGCTTGCGCTTGGCATCGCGTCGCCACGTGTCACACATTTGCCTCGTCAAGAATCAGGTTTACCCTCATATAGATGTTTCACATCAAAAAACGTGTTTGACGTGTGACATTTTTGATAAAAGTATGTCACGAATAAAATAATAAATTATTATATCAGAAAACGTGCATATAAATTTTAATTCAGCTATTCTAAATCACAACGTCCGAGTTAATATATAAAGTCACAGAATTTACCAAAGTATTAATGAATTTATGAATACAAAATTGATATATTTACTCCGTTGTATTTGCCAAACAAAATTTTATGTATGAACTCAGTACTGAACTATCATTTTCCTGTGTATGTCATAGGATATATATCAAAGTCACTTGTAGAATGAGTCTAACTTCGAATTAGATACATCTATCCAATGTTATAAATTTGAAGAGTTTGTTTACTTGAATGTACTAGTTTCAAGAATTGTTGGCGTGGCGACGCTGAACACGAACACTATTAACGAAATACTCAAAAACGTTTGCAACCCTATCTATTTAAACATAAGATTCAAACTGTTGTGTCGGACACTCGTTCTACTTGTGTTACGCGGCACGTGCCTGTAACCTACCGCCCTTTGATAACTGCCGCCAAACACACCACGCCTGCGCCTAGTTGAATTTTTGAACTTTGTGTTTAATAAAAATAAATATTTATGTAATAAAATAATTACACTGTGATTATTTTATGGAAAAGATTTGTAATGCTTTATCTTTTCAGTATGCCGTAAGCTAATTCCTGTCATAGTCTGTTCTTTTATGCATATAACTTATACAAAATAATTTCGATGTTTCACATCTGCCAGGCGTCCCGTGACGGCTCACTATTTTTTTGTTAAATGTTTTAAGGATTAAAATTGTTTAGTATAGCAAAAAATATATAATACGAGAAATTTGATAAATTTATACATTATCATTCCTTCACAATGGACGACTCCTCTTAAAATACACTAAGGTTTAAAATAACTGGATCTAGAATAAACTGTTATAGAAATTCTTTTGCGATTTACATGTGATAAAGTTGGTCTAAAAGAAAAATCCGGTTCCAGTACATCTGAAGAACAGAGCAATTCTGGTAAATAATAAAGTGAATGAAGCTGATATAAACTCATTATCAATAGCTTTTTTTTAATAATACTTCAAATGAAAATTTCTTTAGACATCTGAAATAGTGAACGAAATTAATCGTCACGATCGGATGGGTGACGCTGAATCGGGTTTTCTCGGGTCCAGTCATCATCAACTATATTTACTGTCAGATTTTTATCATTATTTATAACAATAATGATATTATATTACGTATATTTTTATAACTTTTCAATTCTATCGTATGATCAAAAGCGCACATGAACTTTCTAACTACTTATTTTATGTGTTATATATAATTTTTGTAGGTGGTAGAGCCACGCTGAAGTTATTACTGGTTTCAGCATGAATGGGTCGGCTCGTCCGGGGAAGTACCACCCTCTCCAAAAAAACAGAAATGAAGTAGCAATGCTTGCATTGTTGCGTTTAATTCGGTCAGTGAGAGCGTCGGAGGTCCACCTTCCCTCCTTTCCACCCCTTCCTCCCTCTCCACCCTAACTCCTACCCACAAACACAGGCTGGCAATGTACTTGCAACTCCCCTGGTGTTGCTAGTGTCTATGGACGGCGGTGATCACTTAATATCAGGTGATCCGCATGTTCGTTTGCCTCCTATGAGATAAAAATACTACAGTAAACAACACATTGCTACTAAACGCTATACATACAATACACCTAGAAATCTTAAATTTAACCTAAGAAAGTAAAATCTAGGGAAAATCAATTATTTGTGTTCTGGTAGATTAAACGTTGAATACTGGATTAAAATAGATTATCTGAATGCCTCTTGTTGTATTTATTTATATTAAATTACAAATGATGATATATCTATAGTATTTTCTCTTAGGATCTAAAACAAATCTTAGACCACGCGCAGCATGGTGTAGTCTATGTTAATTTTGGCTCAAACGTACGAAGCTCTGAATTGCCCGTTGAAAAGAGGAACGCATTTCTGAGCGTATTCAGGAGGCTCAAGCACACTGTACTTTGGAAATGGGAAGACGACAATTTCGAGAATAAACCGAATAATTTAGTAATACGCAAATGGATGCCGCAAAGTAATATCTTATGTAAGTATGGAACGATTTAAAATATTTTATCTTATGTAAATTGATGAGTGTTAATAATGTAGGAATACCTGAATGCCTTAAAGCGAAGATTCAAATTCACTAAAAACAAAAAATCAGAAATGAATGAATTGATCAACGTTCTTAATAATTTCATTTAAATTTCGCGTGTCTTCATCTAATCTTATTTTAGTAATGATTTAACGGTATTGCGAGCTTTATATTTTAGAGAATGTAATTTATATATTAAATGTGCACAAAAACGAATTTATATTTATATATACCACATTAAAATTCACACTAAAACATATTATATATCTTTTTGTTAAATCTAAATCTATTAAAATAACTTAGCTAGTTTTTTTGCTTTTGCATAGCAGAAAAGAATATAATAACTGTTGGTATGCAAAACAGACGGAATTAATTCATAATCAAAAAGCAAAAATATTTTCATTAATCATCTTCTTAATTTGGAGTTTTTTTTTCTCGAAACTGCTACGCTATTGGCCTAGCAAGGTCTTAACAACTTCACTGGACTACATCTTTTTAATTTAAATTGTTTATTGTAGCTAATTATATAATCAAATATGTATTTAATTATACTAAACTTAATATATATCTAATAATTATTTGCTATAATCATCAAATAATGACAATATTACCTTACAGCACACCCGAATGTAAAAGTATTTATATCTCACGGTGGACTCATTGGAACACAGGAGGCCATTTTCTATGGAGTCCCATTAATAGGAGTTCCTATTTATGGAGATCAGTATAACAATTTACTACAAGCCGAGCATATGGGTTTCGGAAAAATCTTGGAATATCATAATATCTGTGAAGAAACTCTAGACAAAGCTTTAAACGATGTGTTGACAAATGACTCATATATAAAAAGGGCTAAAGAGATATCGGTGATATTTAAAGATAGGCCTTTAAGTGCTTTAGATACAGCAATGTATTGGATAGAGTATATTATTAGGCACAAAGGTGCGAGTTACATGAAGAATCCGGCCCGAGATTTCAATTGGATAGCTTATACAATGTTGGATGTTTATGGAGCTATTCTTATAATTACTTTAGCAACTGCATACGTCATTTTAAAATTCGTACAAATCTTAATAAAAGTTACGAAGAAAACAAATATTAAGGATATTAAAATCGATTGAATAATCGTATTCAAAAATATGAGTTTATCAAGAATGTGATTTGTTTGCTCGTTAATTTTGAATTATATTAATATTTGTTCTTAAAGTTAGGATCAGAGTTTGAAACAAATAAACTAAATATAATTGGATTAAGCAACCAAATTTTATTTTAATTGTTGTATAATTCTTGGCAAATATTATGAGATAACGGTTCATAATCTTATCGTGTTTCAGTAACACGTATTTCAAAAGAAAAGGTATAAGGCACTTGTATGTGATGCGAGATTGTTTTTTGTGAGTTTTTTTTTTTTATTTTAAATTCCATTTGTTTCTTTAATTACATAGAGTACAGTAATTAATAACTATGTTGATGATAAACATTTGATTAAAAGTTATTGAGCTTTTATTCTATTTCTATTATTTTACTATTCACATAAAATATCCAGGAGGCAGTGGTGGACGATGTCCATTGAAGGAGACAAGCTTAAATGAGGACCGCAGATCATCCTTTGTTACCAGTTGGTCATTTCGATTTCAAATTTTCTTAGGATCTAACAATTTGTAGAACGAAATAATATCAGAACAACTATAAGATACTTGTGACTTCAAGAGCCTCTTTTGTGTTATCTACAGTACTAAATATTAGAGTAAAGATAAATAAATATACAGGACTCCTCCCAGGTAAATTACATTATAGTAAAAGTTGTTTTCTTATATTATGCATATCTATGGTGCCTCGAATACTATTTGCTTTTTACTAAATAATCTGAATATATTTTGGTAATGCATAGGATTACTTTAAAACAGTTTTGTTCTTGTATGGTTTCTAAATATCACAAAATGTAGTGGAAAGTTATGTGGAAATTTACTCTACCTGATTTTCACAATTCTTTTTTGTCGACGATTCACGTTCAACCTTTCATTGCAATAAAGACTTTTTTTAACAAAGTATGAATTCGTATTAATATGTATTATAAAAATTCAACAAATCTTAACAAAAACAAATTGACTGAACGAGATAATCAAGCAGAATTAATTTTAATACAGGTATTATTGAAACGATTGATGATTAAAATAAAATTGAACTGAATATGGTGTACATTTCAATTTTTTTATTATTTTACACGAATGCTCCAAGGCTAAAATTTCAAATGTCCAAAGCGTAGAGATGAACCTTGGTCCACTGTGTATAATTATACAAATATTTGTGCTAAACATTGGTGTTTGTATAAGGTATATGAGCGTCCCCTTCTCTTTTGTCTACAGAATGCTTGAAGGGTCGTACTGACTCTGAAGCATAAACTGGCTATGAATTCGCAATGCCCATTGACGTTTCATTCCAGCACAGTGTTGCTTCAGCGCTTTCTAAAAAACTGACTGATGTACAATCCTTTGACGATTTTGAGTATGTATATAAAATACGAAGCATCAAATAAGAGAAGGATGAAATGATTAAAACAACTGCGGTACCTATAAATTTAGACAGTTATAACAATTGCATGGTGTATAGAAAAATCATCATTATACAGAAAAAAAACTGCACTGTGGTTCTAGACCCATCAAATTGTCGTATACATTTGTGTCGCGTCTTAAATGGTACTGTTTTTATTCATTTTTAATTATCATTATCATATCATTTATATGAAGAATCATAAACATGATATTACACATATCACCAAAGTTAGGCAAATTATATTATTTATTAAAGTAAGTTAGAGCCACGCTGAATCTATAATTCGTATTAGCATAAATGGATCGGCTCCTCCGGTACCACCCGACTCACAGAAACACCGACGTCAAGTAACAATGCTTGCGTTATTGCGTTTCATTCGATTATTAGAGCCCCGGATATCCACTTCCCCTCTACCTATCCCTTCCCGAAAATACAGGTTGGCAACGCACTTGCAACAACCCTGATAAAATTAGGTGACCCACCAGTTCGTTTGCCTCCTATGATCTTCTTCTTCTTCTTCCTAGCATTTTCTCGACTTGGTGTCAGGGTCCGCTTTTCTAATATACTTCCTCCACTTTGCCCGATCTTCGGCATCCTTCTGTGTGAGATTATTGTCCCTTAAGTCCGCCTTCACCACGTCCAACCAGCGTTTTTAGGCCTACCGCGAGACCTTGGGCCTTGAGCCTTCTTTGCCTTGCGTTTGCCTCCTATGATATAAAAAAAATAGTAAATATAATTACGCTGTTAAATCAATAATTGAAGGGCTGGTGAATTTTAGAGTTGAAGTCACACGAGACAAATGTACTTTGCAAGTTGAATGTGGCTTATAATAGCAAAAATTAACATAAGCAAAGCAGACGTATAAAGTGAAAAATATGAACACCTTCAAAGTCAATTTGTTAATATGAATCGTGCACCTACTAGAGATTTCCTGGTATTATTTTTTACTCCAAAAGATGACAAGCTAATTTCTAAAATTGGAGCAAAAAAATTAGATACCAATTTAAACAAAAATAACTGCGTAGATAATATAAAGTAGTGCACAAAAAACTATTAACTTAAGACCACAGTCGTCAAGCTAACGATTTAATCATATAATCATGTTGTCACTCATTGTACACACACGCACATTTAATTTGAATGTTGTTATATCTAATTGTAATGATGACTCTACATAATTAGATGCATTTATTATTCGTAGCGACCCGGACGTAAGTCGCAGACTTACGTTTTAAAAAGAAATATGCAGTAGTAATATTTACTTTATTTATTTATTCATAGAAAAACAGTTATTTAATTAATTCAAATTGTAACATACCTACGTATTTATCACAATATTGGTTTAATCAAGGAAATTCTATCATATAATATTTACAATAGATGCATATCCCTATCCCTAACAATGTGTCAGTTATCTACATCTTATTTAATAATAGTAACACATAGTATATAGTTTCCATTCATCTTCAGTTTCGTAATGAGAGTAGATTCTGTGAGCGCTTAGTAGAACCAAACTTTTAATAGTGTTCCCTAATGAGATGGACAGGGATTGTAAGCTTTAAAATAGTCATTCTTAAATATTATATGGTGTGATAGAGTACGAGAATTAACTTAGTTATGCCTACTACTCCCTATATATTATTAACCTCAACATTTAATATATCTATACTAATATATAAAGCTGAAGAGTTTGTTTGTTTGTTTGGTTGAACGCTATGATCTCAAGAACTACAATCCGATTTAAAAGTTTCTTTTAGTGTTAGATAGCTCATTTATCGAGGATGGCTATAGGCTACATATCATCACGTTAAAACCAAAAGGAGCTGAGCACTTATGAAGAATGTCTCAAAATCGGGCTACTTTGGAAGCTTCAGCTGCGTGTTAATGTCAGTATTATATGCGTTGCCATGGTAACGCGATAACATTCTATCGAAAATATTTTCATGGTTTATTTTGTGTTCCTATTCAAAAGGTTTATTCTACGTTACTTTTGTTTCCAATTTTTAATTATACGTGGTACGTTTATATCGGAAACATTTCTAAAGTTTATTTTGTGTTGCTATTCAAAATGTTTAGTAGTAATAATATTCGTCCAATAAGATAGTCGAAGGAATTAATCCATACTGCCAATTCTGAAGTTGTCAATATAGGTATTTTTCTTCTATGTCCAAGATAATGTTAAGGTATAAGATCCAAATACTCTATATAATATTTCGTAAATTTTTATATTCTTAATTTTCAAGACAACAGAATTCATGCTTTGTGGTATTATTTTTCTTTTATTTCACTTATGCAAAATAAACGAACCATATCACATAAAAGGTCACAAATTTAACACAATATAGAGACAAATAACACAAGATTATTAATAAAATATAAATCCACTAGATGACAGACTAAAATTCCGCCAAAAACTCCTCAAAAAATTTATTTCTACTTTAGTTTTGTTCCCAATTCTTGATTTGTGATATATTACGTGTAATAAAAGTATAGTGAATGTATTTTATATTAGAAATATATGAGATGCTACAAATATCAACATTTTTTTTAAATTCTATCGATATGTCTGTTGTGTTCTTTTTATTTGTTCCGGGTAATCTCCGAAACGGCTAGACCTATTTGAACGGGAATTTTACGGGCAAATAAGTAACTAATTGACTGTTTTATTTTAAGCTAGCGGGTTCAGCAGACGTTGCCCGCCCTGATAATAAGACAAACTATACTTATACCTTGCCCAAGAATCATTTTATATATTGGTAAAAACGACATGAAGATGCGTTCTGTAGTTTTTGATCTTATCGCGAACATACATATAGACAGACGTGGAATAGGACTTTGTTTTACACTATGTAGTGACAAACTGTTATCCGTGCATTCGTCGTTCGTGTGACGTGTGCTGTACTGGACTCCAAGAATAAATATATACATATGTACATGTATTTATGCCAAAAGGCACCAAACAGGCTGACGGCCCACCTGATGGTAAGTGGTTACCATCGCCTATGAACAACTGCAACACTAAGGACATCGCTGTTGTAATTGAAAGTCATATGTTTATATTTCATTTAAATTATAGCAAAGTATGATAATAACTTAATTATATCGACACTATGGACATATTATATCTATACTAATATATAAAGCTGAAGAGTTTGTTTGTTTGTTTGGTTGAACGCGATAATCTCAAGAACTACCGATCCGATTTAAAAGTTTCTTTTAGTGTTAGATAGCTCATTTATCGAGGATGGCTCTAGGCTACATATCATCACGTTAAAACCAAAAGGAGCTGAGCACTAATGAAGAATGTCTCAAAACCGGGCTATTTTGGAAGCTTCCGCTGCGTGTTAATGTCAGTATTATATGCGTTGCCATGGTAACGCGATAACATTCTATCAAAAATATTTTCATGGTTTATTTTGTATTCCTATTAAAAAAGTTTATTCTACGTTAGTTTTGTTTTCGATTTTTAATTATACGTGCTACGTTTATATCGCAAATATTTCTTAAGTTTATTTTATGTTGTTATTCAGAAAGTTTAGTAGTAATAATATTCGTTCAATAAGACAGTCGAAGGAATTAATCCATACAGCCAATTCTGAAGTTCTTAATATAATTAGTTTTCTTCTATGTCCAAGTTAATGTAAAGGTATAAGCGCCGAATCCTCTACATAATATAACGTAATTTTTTATCTTCTTAATCTTCAAGACCATAGAATTAATGTTTCGTGGTTTTATTTTTCATTCATTTCACTTATGCAAAATATACGAAAGATATTATATAATACGCAACCAATTTCTACACGATATAGAATCATGTAACACAATATTATGAAAAAAATATAAAATCCACTACATGACAGACTGAAATCCCGCCAAACACTCTTAAAAAACTCTATTCTACATTAGTTTTGTTGCCAATTTTTTATTTGTGATATATTACGTATTTTAAAAGTAAAGTGAGTGTAATTTATATTAAAATAAATTATTTTTGGTAAATACAATCTGTGATGCTACAAACATCAACATTTTTTTTAACTCTGTCGATATGTCTGTTTTTTTTATTTGTTCCGGGTAATCTCCGAAACGACTGGACCTATTTGAATGTTTTTTTTTCTTAGAAATGACTACGCTTAACAGCTTCACCGGATTACAAGTAATATTTGAACGGGAATTTTACGGGCAAATAAGTAGCTAATTAGCTGTTTTATTTAATATTGTTCGATAATGTGTAGCTTCATATTTTCATTATTTTCTTATACAGTGTGAGCACTGAGGGTGATATATAGTTTAAAATTCCATTTATGTCGCTGATCATAATTCTATCCCATTCGATACACTATTAGTATTCACATACATAATATACACGATACCTTTTACAGTAGATGATGTGCGTGTGATACAAATATTTTTGAAATAGTATTATTATAATTTACACTAGATGTGTTATCACAATTTTAAATTTATTTAATATATTAAAAAAACGCGCGCGAAGCCGCGGGTAACAGCTAGTACTATAATAAAACTGTAACAAGTCGAAATCTGTACATTAAATATTTTTTGAAAATTTTAATCAGGTTAGACTATGTTATCGATATAGAAGCCAAAAATAATCTTTTTACAATTTTTGTCTGTCTGTCTGTCTGTCTGTCTGTCTGTCCCTATGCACACGCATCACTCTGAAAGTACTGAACCAATCTTGATGAAACTTGACATAGTGATAACTAATATTACGAGATTACATCAAATATTACTTTTTATCTCATAAAACGCAAAGGGTTCTCCAGGATAAAGGATTAAAGTCTAGAATATAAACCCGAATTACTCTGAAAGTACTGAACCAATTTTAACGAAATTTGACACGGTGATAGCTAATATTAGAAGACTACATCCAGGATACTCTTTGTCCCATAAAACGCAATGAGTTCTCCAGAATAACGAAAAACAAAAATTTGTAGTTAACGTAACTAGACTTTTTTGCGACACCTTAGTACAAGAGCCGGCAACGTTAAAAGAACAAGAATTTTAGAATACCTGGTTCTTTAATACATCAATATATATTTTTTTATATCATAAGAGGCAAACGAACAGGTGGGTCACGTGATGTTTAGTGACCACCACCGTCTATAGACACTAGCAACACCAGGGGATTTGTAAGTGCGTTTCCAAGCTGTATATGGGGGAGGGTAAGGGAACCTCCGGCACTCTCACTGACCGAACGAAACATTACAATGCAAGCACTGTTATTTCACGTCGGTTTCCTGTAAGTATTCTGGCAGTATTAGCCCGAACGAGCCGACCCATTCATGCTGAAACCAGTAATAGCTTCAGCGTGGCTCTACCACCTACAGAAATTATCAATATATCAATAGACAGAATTTAGGACACTTGGTAGCGGGTTAACGTTGTATTTTTAATAGGCATTTTGATTTATGATTAATCAATAATAAGTTTAGGAACATTTTTTTCAGTAACTTTTAAACGCAATTAAACATTCAGACACATTTTTTATAAACAATCATATATATACCCGCTGATATATTTTATAACTAAAAAAAACAATGTGGTGTCGTGGGACACCAGGTAGGAACGAAGTTCTTTCGGCTAATGTAGAATCGACACTATTTGGAAAAAAAAATCGTGCTCAATTTTATGTTATCGTAATTCAAATTCTCAATTAAAATAACAAAATATGTCCCTTTATTTTTGTTTGACAACATAAAATTACATAGAAATAGAAATAATTACAAAAAAGGAGAAAGAGAAAGATATTATACACTACTCGCTTATGTATACGACTGTCACGCCTGCGCACGTCTCATTTAACTGTTTTATTCCATGCACTTTTCGTTACAGTTTTACTATCACATTTTTTTCAGTTCGGTCGCGCAGCAAAATCTCTATCTCCTCCAAGCCTGCCGCAAGGAACTTCGTTCCAATAATAAATTTCAAATCATTTTTTTTTTCATAGCAAAGAACCAATTTCATTTTATTAAACATTATTGACCACCATATACAACGATAAACGTAAACGTATGACTTGGGATTGACGCCATCTCAAATATATGCGTCGTCGACCATCAGGCTATACAAAGCCGAAATACCTTGGGCCGGCGAGGTGAAATATCTTGGTGTTACTTCAGATAAACACTTAAATTTCGATTCACACACAGAAAGAGTGCGAAACAAAGCCGTATGGTCTTAGGTCGTTTCTATCATTTGCTTTGTCATAAGAGTAAAATATCCCCCAGACAAACTCACTTTATACAAAACTTGCATCCGTCCAATTATGACGTACAGTTGTTCGGTCTTTGCACATGCGCAAAATCATATTCAAAAGTTCTGCAACTTTCTGCAACCTGCGTTCTCCAGAACTGAGCCATACATAAAATCACCGGTGCCCCATGGTACGTCCGGAATAAGGATCTCCACAGGACCTGGAGATGCTTTCTATCTGAGCGTATATAAAATCACTTACAGGTAGTTATTTCGAAAAAGCCGCGAATCATCCCAGCCCGTTAGTGGTATCTGCCGCGAACGATGAACCCGTACCCAACGCTGCGCAGTATAGAAGACGACCGCGACACATTTTTACCGACCCTCCTGATTCAATCACGTCAGCGAACGATCAGTACCAGCCTGTCTCTTCAAACAGAGCGTGTTCTCACCTACGCCCGCATAACCGCAGATCACGCCGCCGTGGTCTGGGACTAAATTTCGCTCCCCTACACCAAATTAGGCTCTTCTCGGCAACGGCTCAAGCCTAGATCTGTTCCCTGGGCGTTGAGCCCTTGAGTACGCTGCTCACGCGATACAGTGACACAAGAGTTCTACCCTTATTTTTCGTTATCCTATCCTACATAGTTTAGAGGATTTTTTCCTACACAAAATACATATAGAAGTTGTTGAGGCACGCATGCTTGGTACACATGCATGTTTCAATAACTTATATACGTATATAAGTTACCGGACTACTAAGACGAGCGCTTAAGGCACTCAGCCGATTTTATTTAGGCAACCAGTTCAAGGGTACACGGCACACCTCGGCTTGGCTGTTGCCTGTTGCATGCAAAATCGCGACCTACCTTAACTAATCTAGCTAACTATTCATATATGTATGAGTTGTTGAAACGTATATGTATACCAAGCATACACGCCTCAACAACTCCTGCATATATTTATTATCGGAAAATTGAGAGTTTTTTAGTTCGATAAGGAAAAAAGTAAACCCTTCCACTTTCATGTGTAACATGTTTCATTCATCATCATTCAGTGTTTGATGTGTTTCACGTCTGTGGGGGTAATCGTGTAGTGTTGTAGTAGTGATGTATATTTTTGTGTCACCGTATCGCGCAAGCAACGCACTCAAGGGATCCTTACCGAGGGATTGAACCTGATGTATAAAACTGGCTTGGTTTGAAGGTGATAGGTACTATGTTGTGAGTGGTACAGAGATTATTAATAAAAATATATTGGAAATATATTTCAAATACGTTTTTGAAACAGTTTATAACTCTTAGACAATAGTTTCAAGCAAGTGACATTTGACGTTTTCGGCGGGATGTTTGACGCTTCGATACGGTGTTCATATATTTTTCTTTAATACAATGGAGTATAAAAAGGTTTTAATACAAATCGAAGATAGTTATGATAAAGTACGTGGTAGAGATGTTTATTCAGTTTTATGTAGGTTAGTTTTTATTTTAATTGATCCTGGTAGATGACGCTACGAATGGGTACTAGGTTTATTTAAAAAATGAATACATGTAATCTGGGTATATGTTTAAGTGAATCCGTGGATAGTTTGGATTTACAATTGGAAACAGTAGTTGTGGCTGCAATCGGGTATCAGTTTTATTTGCGGGGTGGTAGGGTTTTACAGCCTGACTGGGTCACAACCACCATGTACATGACGAAAAAATCCGTAATAGTGATTCGCTTCTGCGCGTCACGTTTCGGGATCAGCCTATGTATATCCAGCTTTTTGTAGGCCGGCATGATAGTGGCGACCAGCGATGGATAGTGTGTCACTCGGTGGTCGCTATTGTTTTTGGATTGTACTGTGCTTACCATCAGGCATAGTGCAGGCATTTTGCCGTGCTACGATAAAAAAAAAGAAACAATTTTTTCGCGTGATAACCAATTTGGTGCAAACGAAGTTGCACGGGTCAGCTAGTACTAAATAAGGAGTTATTAATACAAAAAATTTGAATAAATAATGATAAGACTTTTATAGATATTCATCTTTACATCCTATATATAATAAGGTAAAACCAGTAACGGAGCATTCCTTAAAATAGACAAAAGATGATTTTTTTTTTATATGAAGACATATTTCATATATCAATACGGCTCTGTATTAACTAATGCAGGTATATAAGCTTAATAAGTTTTATTAAGCTCATAGATATTATTATTAAGAAATAGTAAATTAATCTTGACCTAACAGTACAACTAGCATTGTATTTACCAAAAGAAAGTACAGTTTGAGGTTATCGACCTTCCACGCGGTGATCAAAAACATAAAGAGATACCTCGGATAAACCTAATTATCAGAATCAACAATTAAATATAAATTGACTTAGAGCAAAAACCTGGGGAGACCTGATTCCAGATAAAAGAGAAAACAAAGAAGAACATTTTTTTTGTTCGATCTGACTACGCTATTGACCCATCAAGGTCTTAACAGGTTCACCGGACTACCGGAAAGAATCACCTTGATCACTTACAAAGAGGTAATCACGGTTGATTACGTGTCGTTTTAAGGTAGGACCCTGGACACCTTTTATAAATAATCAAACATTTTAAAGAATATTACTTCTTATTTATTCTTCTCTTCTTTTTACATGGGGAAAGACATGTCCGAGTCGCACCGACTAAAACCCCATGGTTGCTTCTTACATCTTTTGGCCGAGGGAGAAAGGACTGCCTAATCGGCACTACGTCTGGTCCTCCGACAGGTGTTGTACCCTCCTAAGGGGGCCCCAACTGCGTTCTGAGGCGTCAATTTTTTTTATATCATATAAGAGGCAAACGAACATGCGGGTCACCTGTTGTTAAGCGATCACCGCCGTTCATAGACACTAGCAACCCCAGAGGAGACGCAAGTGCGTTGCCAGCCTGTGTATGGGGGAATGTTGAGAAAGGGAGAGGAGAGGGGAGAGGAGGGGAGATGGGCACTCCGGCACACCGGCACTCTCACTGACCGAACGAAACGCAACAATGCAAGTACTGTTACTTCAGGTCGGTTTTCTGTGAGAGTTCGGTTTTAGTGTGAGACCAATTCATGTTGAAATAATAATAGCTTCAGCGTGTCTCTACCAACTACTAGTCAAGATGATAGATCCCTCAAGGGGGGCTGGAGTATTTACTCAGAGTATTTCACACGGGTCGCTGGGCTAGTCTATACTCGACATATTATAATTATTAAAATTTAACCAGTATATTACAGTAGACGTTTTTTAGAATACAAATTACAAAGAAGAGATTGCCAATACATTAAATATAAACTTTATTAAACACTACACACAAAACGTTAATCTTAACTGACTTAAATAATGCCATCATCAAAATTAAACATATTACTGCTGTAAAATACTGGATTTAGATATTAAATAAAGCATGCAACGTTTAAAAGATTTTATTTATTAACTGTTTAATAACGTTGCAGTCCAGGCGAGCGGATTTGCGGGTGCAGACAGTACAAGATAGTATAATATTAGAAAAATGTTCGCAATTAAATTTATTGGGTGTAACTTAAAGTTGATGTAACATAAAGAATTTTTAATAAAGTGAAGCACATTATGGCCGGACAAAAAATAACATCATTTTCGCGTATACGAACTTGCGAGCCTCAGCTAGACTATAAATAAATAATATTTATTTTTTCTGACACAAATCCGGGTGTAAAAATAGTTAAAAGGTCAAGTCTAAAATTACTATTCAATCTAGATGAATAACTTACATAACTTTATTTTTTGCATATCTTATATATTAATACGTAAAGCCAAAACTTTGTACCTTTCTTAAGCGAATTGTGTGAACAGATGAACGTGAAATTTGGTATAGTTAAAGTCTATATGGAGGAGAAGTGCTGAAAGCTATTTTTTAAATATAAAATGCATTATAGCTGTATTAATTAATTAAAAAAAAAAACTTGAGAGGTGTCAAGGGACACCCAGATGGAACGAAGTTCCTTTCGATTAATTAGTGAAGGAATTGTAATAAAATTTTATTTTTTTTAAGTTATAATAATATTTTTTTATTATTAACAAATATAATGTTATATAAACTTAATCAGTAGGCTCAATTTTCGTAATAATTGGCTTGTGGTAACTGAAGTAGGAAACCTATGTTTGGGATCATTATTATTATTATTTTTTATTATTTATTATTTACAAAAAACCTGTATACACTCAACAAAAATAATCGTCGCGACACCACACTGTTCAATGCGAAATAAAATGAAAATATCTGGCTTGCTTTCTATAAGAGAGAGAGAGAGACAGAGAGAGAGACAGACAGAGAAACATGCGATGCCGCACAGCTTACAATAGCTTACTATAGCAAAATGTGTGACAACTTTACGTAAGAATTTTTTCCGTCTAGCCCCTTTTTTTTTTTTTTTTTTTTTTTTTTCTCGATCTGACTACGCTATTGACCTAGCAAGGTCTTAACAGCTTCACCGGACTACTAAGGCGAGCGCTTAAGGCACTCAGCCGATTTTATATTGGCAACCAGCTCAAGGGTGCACGGCACACCTCGGCATGGCTGTTGCCCGTTGCATACAAAATCGCGACCTATCTTAGCTAACCTAGCTAACTATTCATATATGTTTGAGTTGTTGAAACGTATATGTGTACCAAGCATATCCGCCTCAACAACTCCTCCATATATTTATTATCGGAAAATTGAGAGTTTTTCAGTTCGATAAGGGAAAAAAGTAAACCCTTCCACTTTCATGTGTAAGCGTGTAGGCGTGCACGTGTGTGGGGGTGATCGTGTAGTGTTGTAGCAGTGATGTATATTTGTGTGTCACCGTATCGCGCAAGCAACGCACTCAAGGGCTCCCTACCGAGGGATCGAACCTAGGCTTGAGCCGCTGCCGTGGGAGGCCTAATCGGGTGTGCGGGAGCGAAATTAACCCCCAGACCGCGGCGGCGCGATCTGTGGTTACGCGGGCGTGGGCGTGAGCACGCTCTGTTACGAGGGACAGGCTGGTACTGATCGTTCGCTGACGTGATATCGTCGGGAGGGTCGGTGAGAATGTGTCGCGGACGTCTTTTATAACGCCCAGCGTTGGGCACGGGTTTGTAATTCGCGGCGGATACCACTAACGGACTGGGATGAATCGCGGCTCGCTCGAAATAGCTATTTGTAAGTGATTTTATATACGCCCAGATAGACGGCATCTCCAGGTCCCTGTGGAGATCCGCCTTCCGGACGAACCAAGGAGCACCGGTGATTTTACGCAGAGCCCGGGTCTGCAAAACCTGAAGCGTATCTAGATTCTTCGCGTGGGCGAAAACTGGACAACTATACGTCATTACCGGACGAATACAGACTTTATATATTGTGAGCTTATGTCTGAGGGACAGTTTGCTCTTCTGACAGAGTAAATAATGGAGGCGACCCAAAACCATAGCGGCTTTGTCTCGCACTCTCTTAATATGAGGATCGAACGTTAAATGACGGTCTAAAGTGACGCCGAGATACTTGACCTCGGTGGTCCAAGGTATCTCAGAATCGTATAGCCTTATGAGCTTTAACTTGTTAACGCGATATCTAGGATCGAAGAATATCGCGGCACTCTTATCGGGGTTAATACCTATACGCCATCGAAGAAACCAGTCACCGAGCGTGCTAACGGCTTTTTCGATGCGATTCCTAAGGAATTTCGGCCGCCAGCCAGAGGCGTAGATAACTGTATCATCAGCATAACAACCTACCTCGACTCCCGGGAGCTTAGGTAGGTCGCTGATGAACAGGTTGAAGAGGGTGGGCGCGAGTATTGAGCCTTGTGGCACACCTGAGCGTATTGGACGGGGCGATGAGAGTTCGCCGTCTACTCTAAAACGGAAGGTTCTATCGGCTAGATAATCACGGATGATGTGAACTAACCTATCGGGTATACCGGTTTGATTTAGCTTGTATATGAGCCCTTTGTGCCAGACCTTATCGAAGGCCTTGGCGACATCGAAAAAGACTGCTATCGTGCGTTTCGGATTAGTGTTTTTCACGGGCGGATCCGGCTTCGGGTTCGGATCTTTATTAAAATTAGAAAAGATGTACTCCGTGAGGCGAAGTACTTGATCCGGACAAGAGTGTTGGGCGCGAAATCCAAACTGTTCAGGCGGTATTAAACTACTGTCGTTTATCGTGACCTGGAGACGGTTCAGAAGGAGCCGCTCGTAAAGTTTCCCTAGTGTATCAAGCAAACTAATCGGACGATAGCTATCGGGAAGCGTAGCTTTCTTGCCGGGCTTGTGAATTCCTATCACTACGGCCCTCTTCCAGACGGCTGGAAAATGACACTGGGACATGGCCGCATTGAAGATGCAGACCAATAGAGCTATGATGCGGTCAGGAAGGAGCTTCAGAACCTCGTTCCTGATCCCATCGGGACCTGGGGACTTCCTAGGCTTGAGACGCTTGATGGCGGCCGAAACTTCGTCAAACGTTATCGGGGTTAGGGTATCCGCCGGAGGAGACGCGAGTGCATGCTCTACGGCTGTTTCGGTAGACTCTATGATGGAAGGGTCAGTATTATCAGTGTTTGGCGAACACTGTTTCTCTAAGCTCGCGGCGAGACATTCAGCTTTGTCAGTGTTATCGAACGCGGGAGGCAACCCGGGGCCTCTATCGAGAGGGGGCATTGGGATGACCGCATCGGACTTAAACTTTCGCGTGAGGGTCCAGAATGCCAGGTGAGACGGCTGGAGATCCTCCAGAAACCTGTCCCACCTGTCACCCCGGATCTCAGAAATACGAGACTTAACTGCTTTCCGTAAGACACGTAAGCGTTCGCGATTCTCAGCGGTCGGGTAAGCGTCGTGAGCACGAGTCGCGGCGTTCTTTTCCGTGATCAATGCTCTCACGTCATCAGGGAGTATAAAACGGCGTTCGTTCGCCGCTTGTACCTCTTTCGAGGTCTCCCTGACGGCGGTCTGGAGATAATCAACCAGGGAATCGATGGCCGAATCCGCGTCGACTTTAGACACCAACACGTCCGGAATCCTATCTAAACTACTAGACGACGGACTATTTTTAAAATATTCACTAAGTTTCGCGTAATCGGCCACTCTGATCGGCGTCGGGCTAAAATCAGAGTTATGTCCTAACTGTAATAGAACCGGGCGATGATCCGAGTCGAGTTCGTGTATGACTGATATGAGTCGTACAGGAAGCGCGACATTTTTTAGTAAAGCTACATCTAAAACTGACGGTCGGCAGTGATCTTGATAGTGCGTGGGTTCCGGAGGGGCTATGACGTCAAAAGCAAGAGCCCCACCTAGTTCGTCGAGTATCCTTCCGTTACGAGAGGTACACGGACTGTTCCAGATGACGTTCCCGCAGTTGAGATCCCCCGCTATAATGACAGAATTACCTAAATTAAATAGCGCCTGCAGATCGGATTTGAGCAATACTTTGTTCGGTGGTAGGTACGTGGAGACAAGAATAATATCAGAGTGGCCCGTCATACCAACGCGGCATACTGACACTTCCATATGAGTTAGCGCGGGCGGATCTAAAGGCATGCAATACAACGAACGCCTGAAATAAATTAAGGTGCCTCCCCCGCGGGTGACACGGTCGTTCCTGACTATACAGTAGTTCGCGATTCTCGGATTACGCATACTCGGTTTTAACATCGTTTCCTGGATGAGGAAAACGTCAATCTGTCTATCGCGCAAAAAGTCAGCTACTAGATCGCGCTGTGACCGAAGGGATCTCGCATTGAAAAACGAGAGACATAGACCGCGTGGTTTTACTTTATTAAGACTCGTGAATTTTAAGACTTATTTAAAAGAGGGTGACCGGGCGATGCGCTGAATGGTGGCTCCGATAGCCGGGAAGCGCGCTAGAGCAGTGAGGAGACCTAGCTCCTCTTCTACCTCGACGATGGCGTAGAAGGCGAGGACCTCCTTCATGTCGTGTTCGCGGAGTAAATGCTTCATCCAGTCGAATTTACCCGAGAGAGAGGATGATGGAGCATAAGCCGCCTGTGGCAGCGGCACCTGAGGCTTAGAAGAAGCCTGAGGCTGAGGCTGAGGTCGGGGTGCCCAGGGGGCCATAGGGGCCCGCCCAGGTTGAACCGCGCGCGGCACAAAAGGTGGCGAGCGCGGTGAGGTCGTGGGCGCGGGCGCTACCGGGGCCCGGGAGGCGCCCGGCAGGCCCGGGAAGGCCTCCACGGACATGAGAGGTGGAGGCGCAGGGCGGACGGCGGCTACAGGCGCCCTGGGCGCCTGCCTCGCCTGGCGGGGACGCTGTGTGCGCGGCGCGCGGGGACAGCCGCGATAATTCGCGGGGTGACCCGCGTTTCCGCAGAGCACACAGCTGGGAGGATCGGGAGTGCCAGGACTGCGCGCGCACTCCTTCGTGGCGTGGTCTCCCAGGCACTTGACGCACCTGGGGCGAAGATGGCAGTTCTTTGCCGAGTGCCCATAGCACTGGCAGTTATGGCACTGCGACGGAATATGGGTCTTGCGTGGGGGCTCAACGGTGACGCCGTTGAGGTCGCACACAGATGTGAGCGAAAAGATGGCCTTGCCCTCCTGCGACCGGTCGAGGAGAACAAGCACCATGTTGTAGGGAGCGCGGGTGCGTGGGTGGTACATGCGATGTACCTCACGCACGGGAAAGTTCTTCTCCTTAAGGGAGAGGGTGACATCCTCGACCGAGATTTCGGCCGGGACACGGCGAAGCACGACACGGAGGAGGCGCTCCTCTTCGAGAGCGTACGTGAAATTTCCGTCTAGCCCCCTTTCACAACGCGCGATAAGGAACTTCGTTCCAATATACGTTACTCACACTACTGCTTAAATTTTACACAACATATACACACATGTAAATGAAAAAGACGTTTTGACAAATCCGTCATTTTACCCTTACGTTTAAATATTTTTAACATGACTGACATTGCATGCCTTATATGCCCTTTGAAATCAACTGGTCAAATTGCAGGTTAATTTTATACTATTATAATATGTAAATTTATAATATACACCGATATTTAATTGATAAATATTTTATCTTTTATAAATATATGGAATCACTGAAATAATTTTTATTCTCTTTGGTCTTATTGAATGTCAAAATTTTTAGGTTACAAGACCATAGAGTATCTTATATAAAGACAGGATTGCTTTTTCTTCATGTCGTTTTGCTTGATGTTGTCATAAAGAGTAGAGCAATGTTACCAAAGTCAATGTGAATATTTTAATGTTTAATATTTTCTTATGGTGAACTCATTTCAAATGATGATTCTATAAAAAATCAGCCAAAAAATACTTTGTAAAACCAAAATAAGAAAGTTTGCTTGCTCATGAAAGCAATCCATGATTTAGATCTCCGCGGTTACAGTGATGCACTTCAATCTGATGTAACAGTCATATTTAGTACAGTTGATAATAATTTTTGAACAAAAAAGAATTCATTTTCAAGCGTTAATTGTAGTATTAAAACATCTTTGTTTTGGATTCACCATTTGATTCTATTGTGTATCCATTATTTTTCCAATTCTCACTATTCTTCATAATGTATAGACTACATCTAATATCACCCAGAAAGACACAACAGGTGTTGTGTAAAATTTATTGGAAATTGTGTCATGAGTTGCGATAAATTTCTTTGTTTTCGTATAGTTATTTTTACTTAGAATTTGTGACCCCTACCACCTTATGTAACCGCCTGTTTTTGTTTCAAATTTATAATTACTTTTAATTTTCATTTAGACATAGTTTTTTGTTTATATAATTAAAAAAAAGTGACAAACAACTGAGTAGCCGTGATGAAAACCTTTGATTATAGAAGTACAAATGATAAATGAATCATGATACAGTTCAAACTTTAAAAAATAAATGAACTATTGTGGAATATCGACCACTGGGCGCCTACTAGTATATTTCATTGAGAATAAAAAAGGACAATTCTTCTTATTGCTGTCATTCAACCAATTATAATTTAATACAGAATATTTTCTAACATTATGTTATTAAATGAGATTCAGATAAATGCATTACAACCGGCCGGCATATCTCACGTCAAACCTGCTAGGGATCTCCTTGAATGTGTTAAGTCATTGCTGGCTGTAAAGCCACAGTCATCAGCCTTGAGGCATTCCATTACTGTCAAGCATTTACAGAAATATATACAAAAATTATTTTAAAACTATTAAATGGACTTGCTCGGACCGTTAAATACTAATATTATTGGAATTTGGAATTTTATTCAAAATAGCTTGCATTATAAATACCTACTGAAACATTTTCTAAATTAATTTTCATTTTCAATAAAATACTTTTTCTTTTTATTCTATGTATATTGTAATCAACATATATGTATTTTGTACATCATTTAAATTTGTATGTAACATTTTATAACCACGAGTCATTTGTTTGGGATGATTATGCCCATATTTATATACACAGATCGGATACTACTGGATGAATGACCTAGCAAGGCTTTCGTTCTTACTTAAGGGTATACGGTCATCGGCGAAAGGTTGGGCAATCGTTATTATTGAGGAAATCGTAATACAATATAATAAGACACTTTATTAATAATGTTAATTATAATGATTCACAATATTAACATACAATGAGCGGTTTGGAAAAAAATCAGTTATTGGGGTTTTAGTCCGTACAAGCCGGACATAACCCATCCTCTCCCCGGGAGGGCGGGTATCCTTAAGGGATTTCCCCACGTAAAAAAAATTATAAAAATAAAGGGGACTTTATTTTATACTACGTAATAAAATTCTGAAAATATTAAAATCAAACCAAATTTTTTTGAGAATTCTAAGCAGAAAGATTTTGCAAATTATTTAATCAATTAAAATACATGAACTTACGATTGACGAATTATGAATGGTATAGCCATATATACCGTTTAAATATCTTCAATGAATCTAAATTGAACAATTCCTCTGTACCTTTAGGTTCCTTTATCTGGAAATCATTATCAGATTCATAATTGTGTTCAGTGAGACGTAAACCATTAGGAGGGCAGAATGCTACCGTCTAATTTTTTCTGGCTCACTTATTAGGAGTTTCTTTGTGTAAAAATATATTTGGTATTTAAGAGATTTCTATTATACTATGTAGTTATTATTTTCGTTTATAAATATATATACCTAGTAGTATTACAAAAAAGTTAAAAATTCCACAAGAACAACTTAAATAGAACCCTTAAAAATACAAACTCGACGTACATTGTTATACTATTAAGAAACGACGTATATTTACAAGCACCAGATTAGGCCACCCTCAGTAGCGGCTCAACCCTAGGTCCGTTCCCTCGGCGTGGAGCCCTTGAGTACGCTGCTCACGTGATACAGTGACACAAAACCTTACATCACTGCTACAACATCATACACATCACCTATACACACGTGCACACCTACACGCTTACACGCTGTTTTTCTTTTTCTGAGAAATAAACGACAAATAGTTCTACCCTTATTTTCCCTTTTTTTTTAACGTGGGGAAATCCATTATGGATACCCACCCTCCCGAGGGAGAGGGTGGGTTATGTTCGACTCTCACGGACTAAAACCCCTCGGTGTACCGACAGACCGTGTTGTTGGGGCGGCTAGGGCTCGGTCTACGCTATTCCCCTTGTAGAGCCGCCCCAACGGTCCGCCCGGCGGAAGGTGGCCTTCAGGCTCCTACCTATAGAAAGGGAGACTGGGTACACACCAGCTGCTACCCCTCGTCCACCGGACCTGTGCAATGAAGGGATGAGCCCCCCAGCTGTATCCCCTCAGGTCTAGCTACGGTGGCGGGAGGAGTTGGGCAAAGCGCCGCCTCCTCCCGCCTATCTTTTGTTGGTGGAGAAGGCCACTTAGAGGGTCTACCTCGCGAGCCCTCTCCGCCGCCTCCTTTTGCGAGATGACTTCCTCGCAAAAGGAGGTCACTACTCGCCACGCCTGCTCGCTGCCGAGCATGGCGGAAACCACACTTGACAGCGACAAATTCTCGCATACCACTGCCTGAAGAGTGCGGCGCTCTACCTCCCACGCAACACACTCAGACAGAATGTGCTGCGCGGTATCTTCGTTAGCGCCGCACTCATGACAAGCGGTGGTCGGCTCCTTGCGAGCGGTCCGGTGCAGGTACCACCCGAAACAACCGTGTCCGGTCAGTACCTGCACCAGCCTGAACGTCAGGGAGCCTCACTCCCTATTATCCCACTCCCGCAAGACCGGGCGGACGGCGTCAATGGTGTACGTCCCGAAGCGCGCGTCCGCCAGGTTCTGCATCCACCTTTCCAGCGCCCTCTCCCTATACTTCCACCTCTTGGCCTCTATCTCCCTGGGAGCCGGAGGCTGCCCACTACGCTTCTTCGCCACCGTGAATTCTTACACGGCGGCGAGAACCCCAGCTTGCATCTCCCAGGGGAGGAAGCCGGCGAGCGTGAAGCCCTCCGCCGATGACACTGTCCGGTATGCCCGAATGGCCCTCAGTGCCACCGTACTTAAAAAAATTAATAATCACTTTTTAAAAAAGGAATTTAAAATAAAATGTCTTAATTTTACAATAGATAGCCGTCAGGTTTGAAGTTCAGGATGAGACTGGCGAAGAGGAGGGGTGACTGAGGTATTATAGTGAATAGAAATGATAGGTAGGCGGGAAAGGTAGCGGGATCCGCAATATAGGGTACATTGTACAGGTATAACAATACGCCGCGCACCCCGTAGGCGGCCATCACCCGCACGACTCCGATGAAGAGTCGACGGCACCCGGCACTCGGCCCCCCAATATTGGGGAGCAATCGGCCGAGTGCCGCCGCCGCCCAAGCAATTCGCGGCCTGAGCCCATCAAAATGTTAAAATGGGGTCGAACAGCCAGCGCCCGTCCAGGGTGAGGCCCAAGTACTTAAATACAATTAAAATTGCATGATTCAAAACACAATATGTAAATCGGAAAGAAACAAATTAAGCTACTCGATTCAGTTCGATAAGGGAAAAAAAGTAAACCCTTCCACCAGTTTCTGTAAAGGTGCATGTCTGAATATCTGTGTGTGTGTGTATAGTCGGTGTGGTGTGTACTGTATCGCGATAGCAACATCTTTGTGATCACCCGGGTGATCTCGAGTAAAGATGCTGCCGAGATGACGCGACGTATGGGCGGGAGTAAAACGTGATGGCCCTACCTCGTGATGCACGAGGGAGGGGTTCGCGACGTGGCCGGCCACCTGAACTAAAAAGATCGAATTTACAGATTAAACAAATGGCGCCGGTGCCGGAATCTAAAAATAGAAATAACGACATTGTTTATCGATTTCAGGGGAAGATAGTTATAAAGAAGCGAGTTTACTCTATCTTATATTGAGAAAAAATATTATTATTTCGAGACGGCGGCGCGCGCGAACCGTTGAATGATAGCCGCGATGGCGGGAAACTTCGCGATCGCACGAGTAGGGCCCTGTTTTGGATAGTTCCCTACTTCATCGTACGCGGAGATCTCCGAGATCTTGTGGAATACTAAGAGTTGGGCTGACCAGTCCATGCCGGATAATTTGAAGAAGACGGTGGGGTCGGCCTGTGAAGGCTTAGCCACCTGAGGACGAGGAGCAGGCTGAGGCGCGATCTTGGGGGCCCCGCGCGGGGCGAAGGGGCGCGTTAGGCGCGGGTGCGGGCGCTACCGGTGCACGAGATGTGCTCGGTAAGTTAGGAAAAGCCTCTCTAGAGTTGAGAGGCGGAGGTCGGGGACATCTAAAACCTCCCTGCTAGAGGGGCAGGGGGGCGTGTCTTTTGAATTTAACGGACTACGGAGCCCGGGCCAAAAGGAAATTGTGGGAAGTGCAATGTCTCACAGGGGACATACAGTGCCTACGGGCAGGCCCTAACGCTTCTTTCTTGAGTTGCACGACGACACGAAGCACGAACTACGGAACGAAGCACGACGCGCTGAACTCCTGGAACGCGAACCGGTGACACGCAGCACACGGAGAGCACGCAGAACGCACTGAAAAATGCGATAATAATAAGCGTACCGAAATACCGAAACTTTCGATGTGATAAACACGGTCGCTTAAACGCGTCGTGCACACTGAACGAAATATCGAACCGAAACACGAACAGAAAATCACATCGAAAGCGATACTAGCGCACGCGTCCGAATCGGAACTCCCAACCGCGACTAGGAGGTAAATAAACGACAATGCAATGGAAGTCCGTTACGGCAATATAGCGTCACGTTTCTGTACCTTCCGGTTTTGAAATATTTTTGGTTTTATAATAAATTTATACACATTTTAAATAATTTAATGAAAAATAATAAATTGAATAATAATAAAATTATACAATAGAATTAATTAAGGCGCACGACTCTGCTGCCATCTGGTTTCAATGCAAGTAAGTAACAAATTATATCAAAGCTCCATATCTGTAGTGCCATCTATCAGCTAATTCAAAACTTAAATAGCAAGTTTTGCTTCAATCGCATGTGGCGGCTACACGCACGTTTTTATGCCAAAAGGCAGCAAACAGGCCGGGACCCACTTGATTGTAAATGGTTGCCTGAGGACAACTGCATCATGAAAGAGAATAATTTTAGGAATACTTTAGTTTTCGTGAAGTTTTATGTAATGTTTAACCATTTTTTTTCTCAGTTAGCTATTTAGATAAACATACAATTCCTAAATGAATTGTAATGATTTCTCTTTTGGTAATTAATTTTAAAGATTCAATATGGCCTTCATAATATTTTTATCAACTAAAATAGTATTCAACTGTTTAAACAGACTTATCATCTACTGCTATCTGGTACCTCTACAACACATCTTTTTTTTAACTGGTACGGCAAAATAATTGTACGGTATCTGATGGAAAGTACAGTACAGTCTACAAATAACGGCGAATGTCGCTGATAAATAACAACGGCAGTCATCAATACCAGGCCAACCTGCACAGGTATAGGTGGTAGAGCCCCGCTGAAGCTATTTTTGGTTTCAGCATGAATGGGTCGGCTCCTCCGGGGTAGTACCACCCCTCTCACGGATATCCGACGTGAAATAACAGTGCTTGCATTGTTGTGTTTCGTTCGGTCAGTGAGAGAGCCGGAGGCCCACATCCCTTCCTCTTTCCTTCTTTCCTTTTCATTCCTCTCCCCCTTCTCCCATATACAGGCTGGCAACGCACTTGCGACGTCCCTGATGTCGCTAGTGTCTATGGACGGTGGTGATCACTTAACATCACGTGACCCACCAGTTCGTTTGCCTCCTTTGATATAAAAAAAAACATGTGCCTCTTTACGCCTCGTTTGAAGAACCCCATGTCATAAGAAGGACCCCATGTCATAAGAAGGACCCCATGTCATAAGAAGGACCCTATGTCATAAGAAACACAACTGGAACATTAATACTAACGCCACTTTATTAGAGACTTCGGCCTATAAAATGCAAGATGTCGTTGGGCGACACATATAGTCCGGTGAAGCTGTTAAGGCCTTGCTAGATATTAGAGAGTTCGAAAAGGCAAATTGACTTTTCTGTAATGAGCATAGTTGTGTCTATGAAATAAATCTATACTTACAATAAATGGGTAAAGAAATAAAATCCGTAACTCGAAGAATAAACTTGTTTAAAAAGGATGTTTAACCTTAAGTTAGTTCCACTGAATATCACAATATGATACTAAACTACAAATTAATGTTATAGTTATTCCGTTGTTGATTATCTGCTGTTCGTTATTACGATTGATGATGGAAATGGTTGGGCACTTTTATTGAAATGTGCATTAAGCAAATTAAGTAGCAACAAATAAGTGTAAAAGTGTGAGCACCTTATTATTCTCATTCAATAAATTGCAAATTATCCAAGAACATAATATAATAATCTTCCTAGCCGATTTCGACTACAGCGACCATCTTGGTCTGTTACGCACGTCCATACCCTCCTTGTTCCGATGGAACGGCGAACCGCTACGATCAGAGGAGTGCTGGATGCAGTGTCTGGTGAGCGGTACATAAACTCCCAGCGTCACCTTGAGGCCGTTCACAGATGCCGGGCTGTCTCGTCACCGAAAGTAGATTGCATTGCTGTCGAGATAGACCTGCACTAATGCGGGGAGTAACCGCATAAACTCGAGCATGTTCGAGACTCCTCCATCAGGTTTAGCCCACGGACCGACGTGGTTACCGGGGTGTGAACGCTGTGTGCAGAACAGCTACTAAGAGCCACAGATGAGAGTTTATGAACCATCAACTATTTCTCATGAGACTTTACCACCTTTGTAAGGTCGGTCGGCAAAGTCTTAGCAGACAGTCCACTACGCCTCAAGAACATAATATGTTTATAGCAACAACTGTTGTAAAATAATATATGCGAGTAATTCGTTATTGATACGACGCTGTATTGTTATCTGTAGTCATATAACGTTTTTTTAACCGACTTCAGTAAAAGGAGGAGGTTCTCAGTTCGACTGTATTTTTTTTATATATGTTAAAAAAGCGCATATTTTAATATACTTAAGGCAGAACGGAGTTCGCAGGCACTGCTAGTAAAATATATTTATGTAAACTAAAAATGGAAAAATAAAGTAAATAAAAAAATATATATTATGAGTTTTGAAATTGATATTGAAGTCGGGTAATTTTTTTTGAAAATTTACTTTTATTTTTATCCTATTTAAATTTAAATCTCATAGTAAGCACTAAAGATCTTTCCCTATTAAATATATCAACTAAATCCAACGAAGGGAAGCAATCTCTCCATGTAGCCTAATTATAACAGATTAAATTAATCTCTGACACAGGGAAGCCGATGTTGGTGAGGTCGCTATTCTAGCGAACAGCGGAGTATTCAGTTTTATATAATAGCACGGCGGAAATGTATACAATAAACATGATGGTAAGCGTAATTCAATCCAAGTAACGAAGTTATTATTAAAGTATGAATATTCATCGGCTTTCTTTGTTATATTAACCTGCAAATGCTACGGGCTAAGTCTCAGTAGATATAAGGCAATTGAATCTACAGTTTGGGGTTGCAGCGTCTGTAAATCTGACTGACTTATTTCAATCATTTGTAACATTATTCTCCAAAGTTATCTAATAGCCGAAATATAAATATTTTGTATCTTTATTGTAAACTGTAGGCTCCTTAAATATGTTCAATGTAGGTGGTAGAGCCATACTGAAGCTATTATTGGTTTCAGCATGAAAGGGTCGGCTTGTACGGGGTAGCACCACCTTCTAACAGAAAACCGACGTGAAGTAATAGTGCTTACATTGTTGCGTTTCGTTCGGTCAGTGAGAGCGCTGGAGCCCCATCTCCCCTCCCCTCTCCCTTTCTCTCCATTCCCCCAAACATAGGCTGGTAACGCACTTGCGACTCCTCTGGGGTCGCTAGTGTCTATGGACGGGGTGACCGCTTAACAACAGATGACCCGCCCGTTCGTTTGCCTCATATATGATATTAAAATAAAACTAGCTGTCGGACCCAGATTTGCCCAAATTAAGAAAATGAGACCCAATATTCCCTTTACAATACGATCATGTTATTAAATAAAATAGTAACTTAGTAATTGAACGTCAATTTGTCAGTTTTGTCAATATTTTTTTTTTAAATCTCTCTACTGTCTTTTATTTCACTCATTCGAGCCCTTTTTATATGAAGATTCTATAACCTAAGTTTCTTACTTTTTCGTACGATTTTTCAAACATTATTAATCATACAAACCTTATCCTGACAATTACAAAACGCAAAAAAAGAATTACCCAAATAGGTAAAGCCACTCTGACGTAATGGGCTTACATACATTCAGTAATTGATTTTTTTCTATGAACAAGAAGATTACCAGATCATGATCTTCTAAATATGTATATACCAGGTGAACGGTCAAATACTCGCAGTATTCTAGGATATGACACTTCATGGTCGCATTTAATATGTAAAATAGTATTATTAAAACAAATATTAATAAACAACAAAGAAAACCCAAGTTAAAGTTTGTTCTAAGACTTTCAAAAGTATGGCTATAAACCTAGGCGTAATAACCGGTACCGAAAATTGTGAGTGGTGACCCGGAGTTAATTACTTTCGATAATAAAATGGACAATAAATCCTTTTGTTTTGTTCATGGTTCGAAAAAATATCCTTTGTTACTTGGTCTTTTACTTTATCTTCAGCCGAAGCCGATCATTGACACTGTGCTTTAGCATAGACGAGTAGAGATTTGAGTATATTTTTGTATTCTTATAGATATTTAATTTATCAATTAATATTAAGCATCTCTTTTTCAAATTGGTTTAGAAATAGAATCGAGTGCAGAGTATCCTCCATAAACATTGCTACTGTCTAAACATTCAACCTATATAAGATTACATATAGATACTTTTATGTTACCTATATTAGTGTGTTTTGGCACCGATTCGATCAACGCAGATTTGGACACTACAATGAGCTTTTGGTGAAGAAAAATATTGAAACAATACCATTAGAGCAGACTTTTTTAAACTTGTTTTAATACTTACTATGGCCAAATTAGTTTAAGAATTTTTTGCCGAACACTGCTCCATTTAAATTAACCTCCAGCGACAAATAGAATAACCATTAAACGACGAGAATAAAAGATTGAAACTCTATTTAGTCATACGATTAAATAAGCTTAAGAGCTCGTCATCTTTTAGGCCACAGAGTCACATTAAAATCTAGTAAGAACGTAGTGAAACCCTAAAACCTATATAGTATAAAAATAAGTGAAATCTAATACCTTTAAACGAGCTAATCTTGTATATTTTTATATTTGTATATAATGAGGATCTCGGAAACGTATCATATAAAAACGTATTATATTTCCGTAGAACTTAGTATTATAATCAATACTACTCTGAAGTGTATCAATTCTTCATTAAATAAAACTCCTTCACACTTTTTAAACTTATTATATATATTCAACATCAAAAAGCCATCTCATGAAAAAAACAATCCAAGGGCGAATTAAACGATGACAAGAGAAAAGACTATAACAGTATTTTTCTAAAATTCAAATTGTTTCTTATTAACCAGTTACTAAACATGTTAATTATTATTCTATTCCATTATAACGACATATGAATTAATGCTAATCTTTTCACGAATTTAATTATAACAATATATCTAGAGGAAATAAAATAACAAAGCTTACAGTATGTAGGTAGTTTCGGGGACGATAAATCTATCTAGCTAGATTTTATTCATAGAAAACTCTTTGTAACTGAGTTTTCAGGCAATGAAAAAATATAAGTAAAAAACAAAGGTAAATTTCGTCGGTGCTGTCAAAACAAAAATAGCTCGGATGGAAATCGGTTGCTTCGAAAATTCGTGTAACCCCAGTTCGAATCTATGTGACAGCGGAAGAAATATATATTTAAAATTAAAAAAATCAATAAAACTTAAAAGGTCTGTCATGCGAGTACAGTCTACTTCAACATGTTCACTAAAAATATCTTATGGTAAACTCGACATCGATAAGTTTACAAAACTATAAATTATTATTGAAATTATTCTCAATAAATTAATTCTTCAATTTTAATTTTGTCAATTACACTATAATTATTAATATGAAAATTCAAAAGAGAACTTCTTTGCTTTGGATTTTAAAGTTAGATTTAATAATGTTGTCATTTTGTTAGGATGTTTATCATTTAATTTTTATTACGATATAATGTTTAATAGGACTCAAAATTTCTATGGTATTTAGTTTCTATATTCTTTACCTTGAGAGTTTAATGGAAAATTCACTTTTATTTTGTTTTGAACTGGGTATTTTTGATACGTATCATTTTATTTGATTCTTAATCTGATAAATTGTTATTCTGAATCTTTAGGTTTATATTATAAGAATATGGAAAGCATGTCTATTTTTAAATATTATAAAAATCGATTTTTCCCGAAATCGATTATTTATTTTCAATAAAATCGATTTTTGACAAATCGATTATTATTGAAAAAAGAAAAATCGATTCCTAATTAATCGATTTTTTTCCATTAATCTCACATCCCTATGCCGCGCCCCCTTGAGCTAGTTGCCTGAATAAAATCGGCTGAGTGCCTTAAGCGCTCGTCTTAGTAGTCCGATCAAGCTGTAAAGACCTTGCTAGGTCAATAGCGTAGTTAGTTCGTAAAAAAAAGTAATATAATATAATAATAATAAATCATAATTGTTTTAAATCTGTTACAACATTTAATATCAGATATAAATGATATGTCTAAATAAAGGTTCAATCTATCTGTTCGTAACCACGAATTGATAGCCAAAATTGAGATTTTTTTCAATATCACACATTATTTTAATTATGAGATGGTTATACGAGTATATTGGGAATCTAATTCATAGATTAAAAAAATATTAAGCATTAAATCAAGCAAAACAGTATATACGCTTTTTCTCCTTAAGAATGTCGGGCAATTTACAAATCGCTGTACGCTGTAAGTGAGACCATATCATACTCTACTAGTTAGACGGTACCTTCTAAGATTATCTCGTATTACTGAGCTTTCGAACTACATGACTATTCCATTTATGTTTCGTGCGGTACCCTGCGACGTTCTAATTTGAGAATGTCACTAGCTTCATCCGATACTCTTTTGTATTATGCACCTACAAAACGTGTGGAAAGTTTCAGCAGCTTTAATATTTAAATGGCTTTCAGAAAGTTCTGTAACTAATTACTATACTTAATGGTGATGACTAAGAAATGAATCTAGTTATAAATTCTAGTTAGTATTTCTTAATTTATACAGTACTAGTTTTTGCATGCGGCTTCGCTTGCATAAATGTAGGTGTAAGTTATCTCTCGGGAACGGTTCTTTTCTATGTTCTAATTACCGTATGTCCTTTTTTGTACACTTGGTTCTAGAAATAATTAATACTATAAATGTGGATGGGTGTATTTGTTTGTTTATTACGTTTTGATTATAAAGAAATTTTGTATAATGTTGCCAGGAGAACAGAATAGGATTTAGGTCACTCAGACAAACGTACTGTTCTCGATAGACACAAAAATATCTTTTACCAGAATAATATGAGCGAAACCACAAGAATTTACAGTAGTATACAGTTATTGTGCTTAAAATGAAATCTATACTAATATTAGAAAGCTGGAGGATTTGTTTGCTTTGGTTGAACGCGTTAATCTTAAGAAGTAGTGGACGGATTTGAAGAATTCTTTCAGTGTTAGATAGCTCGTTTATCGAGGAAGATATAGGCAGTATATCATCACGATCAGACTAAAAGGTGCAGAGAAGTAATCGAGAGGTATGTTGGCATACATGACAGTGGCAGCTCACAATTAATAATTTCTGGTTGGTCATCTACGAACGACGACCTATGAGGCTACCCGGCTGACGTCACACGAGTAGCTATAGAGAGGTATTCTGGCATACATGACAGTGGTAACTCACAATTAATAATTTCTTGTTGGTCATCTACAGACGAGAACCTATGAGGCTACACGGCTGAGGTCACACGAGTAAACGACCCTTGGTTTTTCCTTGTAATTCTGAAGTAATACATTTTTTACTTATGCAAAACAGCGATCTACTAATTAAGTGGCTCCTTTTCCATTTTTTTTTTCTCGAACTGACTACGGTATTGACCTTGTAAGCCCTTTACAGCTTCACCGGACTACTAAGACGAGCGCTTAAGGCACTCAGCCGATTTTATTGAGGCAACTAGCTCAAGGGGGCGCGGCACACATCGGCTTGGCTGTTGCCTGTTACATGCAAATCGCGACCTATCTGCGCTTTTTTTTAATGTGGGGAAATCCCTTATGTATACCCACCTTCCCGGGGGAGAGGGTGGGTTATGTCCGACTCGCACGAACTAGAACCTCACGGTGTACGGACAGACCGTGTTGTCGGGGCGGCAAGGGATCGTACCAGCTAATCAATCTTGTAGAACCACCCCAACGGTTCGCCCGGCGGAAGGTGGCCGCTAATAGCTGCATAGAACTAACCGCGAAACGCGACAATTGTTGCAAGTCACAGTACTTCAGACCTATCTTTTTTTTTAACGTGACGAAATCCTTTATGGATACACCACCCTCCCGGGGGAGAGGGTGGGTTATGTCCGAGTCACACGGACTAAAATTCCACGGTGTACCAACAGACCATAATTGTTGGGGCAGCAAGGGATCGGTCTATGCTATTCCCCTTGGATAGCCGCCTCAACAGTCCGCCCGGCGGAAGGTGGCCGCCGGGCTCCTACCTATAGAAAGGCAGACTGGGTACACACCAGCTGCCTCCCCTCGTCCACCGGATCTGTGCAATGAGGAGATGAGCCCCTCGATCTATCCCCTCAGACCCGGCTATGGAGGCAGGAGGAGTTGGGCAAAGCGCCGCCTCCTCCTGCCGGTTCTCCTTTAGTGGAGACGGCCACTTAGCGGGTCTGCTTCGCGGACCCTCTCCGCCGCCTCCTTCTGCGAAATAACGTCCTCGCAAAATAACCTGCTGAGAATGGCTAAAACCACGCTCGGCAGCGACAAATTCCCCATTCCTACCGCCATTGCTAGAATGCGGCGCTGGTTCTCCCACGCAGCACACTCACACAGGGTGTGCTGTGCAGTATCCTCTTCAGCGCCGTACTCATGGCATGCGGCGGTCGGCTCCCTGCGTGCGATTTGGTGCAGGTACCACCCGAAGCAACCATGCCCGGTGAGTACCTGCACTATCCGGAACGTCAGGGAGCCTCACTTTCGTCCCATTCGTCACTTTTTCCAGGTGCTGGACGACCCGGAAAGAGACAATCCTTTCTAAGGCCTTCCCGGTGTCGTCCAGCAGGACGAGGGGCCGGTATGCAGTCGCACAGTCTGGAGGGCGGCCCTGCTTCGTCATCAGGCTGAGCCGCCCGAGTTTCCAGGGCTTCGGGAAATGCCCGACCGACAGACATTTGTCGAATAGTTCCCGAATCCACCCCCCTAGATGGCCCAACACCAGGCCCAGCACCCGACCCGGGACCCCATCAGGGCTGGGCGCTCTTCGCCGGTTGAAACGGCGCTCAACAGCCCTCCCTATCTCCTCCTTTGTTATCGGGGGAGGAGGACCGCTGAACACCTCGACTTCTGCCCGGCGAGGGTATGGAAGGAACTGATAGCAGTGGAGGGTCGGGAAATAACTCCCCAACAACGCTCGCCACACCCTCCAGTCGGAGGGTTTCCATAACTGGGGGCGCCCACGACCGCAACTTCTTCCATACAATCCGGTATGGGCGCCCCCAAGGATCCCACTCCAGCGTTTGAAGTAGCTCCTCACATGCAGCTTCTTTTGCCCGGCTGATGGCAGTCTGCAGGGTCTTCTTACACTCCCTGTAGCTACTATACAACCGGGCCTCCGCCTCGGGGTTCCGGTGCCACCGCCGGCGGCTGCGCCCGAATAGCCGCCGTGTCGCGGAACAGGCCGCGCGGAGCTCTGCAAGCTCTGGCGACCACCAGTATATCCCCCGTTTATTTGTAGGGCAGTGTGCGCTTTGCGGCAACGACGCGTCGCAGACCTCCGTGAGGGCATCACGGAGGTGGGCTGCAGATGCGTCGACGTCTTCCTCTGTGAGAGGGAGCATGGCCCAGGCCTGGACGATGGCCGCCTCTTCCGCTATTCTCGGTTGAGGCGACTCACCGTCCAACAGAGGAACTTCGCGACCGTCCGGGGGCGGGTATCAGTACCGGCTTGGGAGGTGGAGACCTCGAACCTAATGTATTTATGGTCCGATAGGGTCTCCACCTCCATGAGCACCCTCCACCCCCGAACTCAGCGTGCAACAGACGCGGTAGCGAAAGATACATCTACCACCGACCCCCCATTCTGTCGCACGCACGTGTAGACATTCCTCTGGTTGAGAAGGGACAGCCCCAATTCGGTTGCCCACTCCTCAACAGCCATGCCCTGCAGATCCGTGGTTGCTGCTCCCCAGGTCCTAGACTTGGCGTTTAAGTCGCCCAGGACGACCACACGGAGCTGCGCTAACCTAGGCTAAGCTAACTATTCATATATGTATGAGTTGTTGAAACATATACGTATACCAAGCATACATATCTGAAAGAAAGAAAGAAAGATATACTTTATTGTTGAAACAAACATACGATTAAATTAAATTACACAAATTAGTTTAACAGAAAATATCTCCACAACTCTTACATATATTTCTTATCGGAAAATTTCTAAACTATTTCAGTTGGTCTGCCGTTGTGCGCACATCAGTTAAACAGTACTGGGTATTACGATATTGTTTTATATTTTTACTTTATCCAAAATTATGATGATAAATTAATTTAAATAAGGTTATAAACGTTTTAAAATCTACGATTGTTTAAAGAACTATTCATTCAATGATGTATTTTCATGCCATAGAGAAGTATGACAAGTTGTGTGGGACAAGTTTATGGCAATTTAGGAAGCTACCGCTGCGTGTTAATGTTAGTATTATATGCGTTGCCATGGTAACGCGATAACATTCTATCGCAAATTTTCATGGTTTATTTTGTGTTCCTACTCAAAAAGTTTATTCTACGTTAGTTTTGTCTACAATTTTTAATTATACGTGTTACATTTATATCGCAAACATTTCTAAAGTTTATTTTGTGTTGCTATTCAAAAATTTTAGTAGTAATAATATTCGTCCAATAAGACAGTGGAAGGAATTAACCCATACTGCCAATTCTGAAGTTGTCAATATAGGTAGTTTTCTTCTATGTCCAAGTTAATGTAAAGGTATAAGCGCCAAATCCTCTATATAATATTTCATAAATTTTGTCTTCTTAATTTTCAAGACCACAGAATTCATGCTCCGTGGTATTATTTTTCATTCATTTCACTTAGGCACAATAAATGAACCATATTACATAAAACGTCACCAATTAAACACAATATAGAGACAAGTAACACAAGATTATGAATAAAATATAAAATCCACTACATGACAGACTGAAATCCCGCCAAAAACTCCTCAAAAAGTTTATTCTACGTTAGTTTTGTTCCCAATTTTTGATTTGTGATATATTACGTATTATAAAAATAAAGTGTGTGTATGTAATATTAAAATAAATACTTTTTGGTGAATAAATATATCTGTGATGCTACAAATATCAACAATTTTTTTTTTTTAATTTTGTCGAATGTCTGTTTTTTTTATTTAATTTGGGTAATCTCCGAAACGGCTGGACCTATTAGAACAGTTTTTTTTTTAGAAATGACTACGCTATTGATCTAGCAAGGTCTTAACAACTTCACCGGACTACAAGTAATATTTGAACGGCAATTTTACGGGCAAATAAGTAACTAATTAGCTGTTTTATTTTAAGGTAGCGGGTTCAGCAAACGTTGCCCGCCCTGATAATAAGATAAACTATACCTAAACCTTGCCCAAGAATTATTTTATATATTAGTGAAAACGACATGAAGAGGTGGTCTGTAGTTTTTGATCTTATCCCGATCAGACATATAGACAGACGTGGAACAGGACTTTGTTTTACACTATGCAGTGATGAACTGTTATCTACATTCGTCCGTGTGAAATTAATCAAAAATATGTTGTTCACTGTAAACATGCGCGTGTTACGTGCGCTGTACTGAACTCCAAGAATAAATATAATTGAAAGTCGTATGTTTATATGCGATTGAAATTAAAGCAGGGTATAATAATAACTTAATTATATCGACACTATGGACATATTATATCTATATAATAAAAGATTTAACATATATTGTTTGATAATGTTTAGCTTAATGTTTTCATTACTTTCTTATATAGTGTAAGTAAGCACTGAGTGTGGTATATAGTAGTTTATAGTACCAGTATTATTGTAATTTACACTAGATGTGTGATCACAATTTTAAATTTATTTAATATATATAAAGAACGCGTGCGAAGCCGCAGGTAACAGCTAGTATACTTATATATACAATTAGTGTTTCAAGGTAAAAAAAAGTAAGGGAATTTGAAAATATATCTAACATAGATCAGGATGAAATATATAACAAAAGTCATTTATGAGAGAATTATAATGATGTCAAGGTTTCTGTACGAAGCGGGAGTTCTAGTATAAAATATATGCTAATCAGCGATTTGCATATGACTGAAAAATCACTGGCCCATTAAAGAGAGTAGTCGTAGAAGTGTGAAAGGATGGAATGGGTAAAATACGGTTAACAAGGGACGAAGAGCTGCCATTAAAGGTCTTAGGCCTTCCTTTCTTTCGCCGTCGTTTGTCATGCAAATAGAGAGTGAATAATTTATGGACGATTCATCCCCGCGGTGTAGGGTCGACGATTTCCAAGAAATCAGCTAAGGACTAACTAACACAATGTCCTTTATGTAAATCAAATAAGAAATCTATGATAAATGTTGTACAATCTAATGTAATTTGTTTAATTCAAGATTCCCATTTTTTATTCGTTTACAAATTAAAAAGTCGTGTGCCACACGCCGTAGAAGTGATTACTATTCTAATTATTTTTTTAAGATAATGAAATGAATACACTGTGGAGACGCTAGATATTAGTTTTGGACATTATTTTAATGTACCTATATATGTTGATATTTCAATATACAGTATCTGGGCGACCGAGCCTAGTTCGGTTCTTTGAAAAAACATTGCTAAATTAAAATAAGCTGTTAGGTTTGCCTCACAAAATTAGAGATTTTTCAACAAAATAAAAATAAATAAAAAAGATATCTATCTCTTTTACTGTCACTTGGATTCAAACTGGGGTTACACGGATTTTTGAAGCAGCAGATTTCCACCTGACCTATTTTTGTTTTGACGGTGGTGGCGAAATTTACCTTTATATTCTAGCTATATTTTTTCATTGCCTGAAAACTCAGTTAAAACAGTTATCTATGAATGAAATCTAGCTAGATCAATTTATCTACTATCGATCGATCGATTGATTTAACTTCCTACGTACTAAGTTTCACGGAAATAGATGACGTCGTTTCCGAGATCCTGAATATATAATAATATAAAAATATACAATAATTGCTCGTTAAAGGTTTTAGATAGATAGAGAGATGATAGATTAGCAATGTGAATAATAAACAACACAGTTGAATTTTTAAAAGCGCGCGATAGTTACTATGCGACGGTTCAACAGAAAATAAGATGCTATATATTACAACGTTTCTCTCTCCCGCTTTTCCCTCTCTTTGTATATATTTTGTGTACATTAAGAATATACCATCTAATGCTCTCACATCTTAAAATCTACATATATACTTATAACTTTTTTCTCGTTTCACATTTTCCCAGAAAGAAATTTCATTTAGAAAATTAATTAGTAATATTTGGAACGTCAGTATAATTTTGTTTATTTCATTAGTGAAGTAAATGTGTTGAATTAATTAATCCATTCGGAACAAAAAAACGAAACTATTTCATTATCTTTTATGTAGAATTGAAATTTATTTGAAGATTTCTTTATAACAATAACGAGATCAGTCTGAAGTCTCGGATACTTTCGATAATGTTTTTATTAATGACAAATAGGTACAAAAAAGTGTATTTATTCCATTCAATAAATACAGTAATTACTTCTTTTATTTTATTTTTGGCAACCAGTCTTCTAGTAGACTATCACTGCCATTGTCAAGGGAGTAAGATATTACATGTTACTTGATATAATTTCAATGAACTAACAAGATGGTGGCCGTCTTGTTAGAACTTTCCGGGGAGTTTTTGTGGCAAGTCCGAATGCTCCGTGGTATTTATTTCCGATCCACTTCACTTGTGCACAATAACCCAACTATATTATGAAAAGCACCACCATGTGTAAGGGGTGTCGAGTAACATCTTAAGACTTGAGACACCCAAGCCAACCTCACCTGTACGTGGTGCACCCTGCTGAATAACTAACGAGGCAATGGCGATAGCGGGGTGGTAGGGTTTTACAGCCCGACTGGGTCGCAACCACCATGTATATGGCGAAAAATCCCGTCATAGTGACTCGCTCCTGCGCGTAGCGTTTCGGGATCAGCCTGTGCATATCCAGTACCGGGTGACTTTCGTCATTATGGCCGGCATGACAGCGGCGACCGGCGATGGATAATCAATCTATCGGTGGTTGCCGAAGTTTTTGGATTGTACTATGCTTAACATCAGGCATAGTGCAGTCACTTTGTCGTGCTTCAATAAAAAAAAAAAAAAACATTTCACAATATAGAGCCAAATAACACGAGATTATAGATAAAATATAAATATCACTACATGGCGTTCGAAGATCCTGCCAAAAACTCCCAGGTATGCTTGAATATAATTGTTAAAAATGTTACTAACCTTAAATAATTGCTTATATATATCATTATATATTAAATAATAAAGTCCTCTGCCACGTCTATCTGTCTGTTGGCGATGAACCCAAAAACTACTGAACAGATTTTCATGCGATTTTCACCACCAGTTTTCATGTGATTCATGAGGAAGATTTAGGTGTATAATTTGTCAATATTTTTTATCACGCAACCCGCTAGTATGGTAATTAAATAAACAGTTAAAACACAAATCTTCACTATTTTAAAACTTTTCTCCAATTCGCTGCCTGATTTCGTTCAATTGTTTCTTTTCTATTTTTGTAACCGGTGATCTATATTTTTGGGTTCAAAACGTAGTCCTTTTTTTTAAATACCTATCTCTATGTCAACTTTCTTGCATTAGAAATGTTACGTTCAAAACTTTATAGTAAAATTTAATTTAAGAATTTAATTCCAAATCAAAAAGGTTTTACTCGAGTGAGATTAAACAACACGCTTACCCAACATGCTCACGTTCCCGCCGGCTAATTTAGATTAAACATTTTGCTGGACCTTCGCACAAGAAAAATTAAAACATGTAGTTTGTTGCAACGTTGTTCGCATTCATAACCGCGCTGGACCGTACCGTGGACGTTGCTGTGGACTCAAATAAATGGACGTTATGTACACTCGGTTCTGGCATCTGGTATGATTGTAGAAATGTAAAAAAATTTAGCTGCAGTATTGTTATATGTTAGGTAACTATGAATGTAGATGTAAATTTGGGTTAAAGTATGATAAATGTTTTTTTTTTTAATTTTCACATTTTACTGTGTCATTACAGTTATTTTAAAGTAGCGGACCCGACGGACTGCCGGTTCGTCTTGGCGCAATCGTCCGTATGTCGACTTATCCTTATCGATGGGGACCTTGGTACGAATCTCACCGATCACCCCTTTGTAGTCCGGTGAAGCTGTTAAGACCTTGATGGGTCAATAGTTTAGTCATTTCGAAAAAAAAAACCGACGGACGTTGTCACGCCCTATCCGTTCAGTAAAATAAATTATGTTCAGTAGTTTTCAGTTTATCGCGAACAAACAGAATGACATGACGAAGAACTTCGTTTTATCATAATTAGTGATTTTTGTTATCTCGAACTGACTACGCTATTGACTTAGCAAGGTCTTAACAGCCTCACCGGAATACCATACTTAGTGATTATATTGTACAATAATGTTCTATAACAAAGTCCTAATTAATAGTATAAATGCAAACTGCAAAAGTAAGTTTGTTTATTACGCTTTCACACTTTAACTATTCAGTGCATTTTTACATGCACGTTGTCCAGAATTTACGAAAAGCACATAAGTTACTAAGAATCCTGTAAAAAGTACAGTTCGCGAAGGATAGCTTAGATATAACCCGTAAGTAAAGCTTAGTAAAACCAGTAATAGTTTCTTAGGTAACAGTGTTAGGTTTTACAATAAAGTCCCAAAACATGTTAGCCATTTGCCGGACTGGAAATTTAAGCGCCATGTCAAGCGGGTGTTAGTGTCAAAAGGATATTATAGAGTGGATCAGTATGTGAACGACAGTGATGTCTGGAATTGACTCCTCTCTGCGCATCCACTATAAGCTGTATGATGTATTTAAATGTATGTAAAAAAAATGTACCCGATCGAGTTTCTTGCCGGTTCTTCTCGATGGCTGGATTGTTTCCGAACCGATGGTTTTTGACGTACATAAGCGCCTTATTAGGGCCTAAACTGAATAAATAAATTTTGATTTTGATACATTAACGCAGGCGAGCTGCAAGCAAAAACTAGTAAAGATATAATAATCGGTGCTACTACAAAAAGGTTACATAATTATTGAATACTTTTTTAATGAAAGTTTGGATACTTTCGTATTAGATGCACCGCGCTCGCCGAACGTTTGACATTTCGATGTTTTATGTCACTTTGGTTATAGGTTAAGTTAGGCTTGTGAAATGTTGACTTGCAACGGTCGGCGAGCGCGGTGCATTTTATACGAAAGTACACAAACTTTTTTAAATCAAGTATTCAATACGTATTTAAATTTTTTGTAATAACACGGATAAGTTTTGTAGAAATTCCTTCTGAAACAAAATTTGCTATTCGTTATAGATAGGCTTAAAATTTATTATTTTACTAGAATAGTCGAATTATTATAGTAAATATATAATATATGGATTATGTACATAATTCAGAAAAATTTCCTCGACTTAACTCTTTAACTTTATAGCTAAGTATGTAGTAACTGCACTTTACTTTCGACCGTAAGCTATTTAAACTATGTCCCGTTCTAGGAAAAGTTCTGCTGAATTTTTACAGGAAATTAAACTTTTGCAATGGCATTCTGGTGCTTTTATATTAAATTGCTGGATGCGAATTAACTTTAACATAAATCTTAGCTTATGAAATAAATTTTAAAATCAACATATAAAATATTATTCATATTAAACATATAAACTTAACGCAAGTGTACCTAGTACCTACTTTTTTTATAACACGTGCAGATATATTTATATTGATTCACTTTAATCCTGGCTTTTTAATTTAATTGTTCATTTATGTACTTTGGTTGTAATTTTGTTTTATCATATTTAAAAGCTTGTAAATAAACATGACGATTATGAAATTGTATTTTGTTATTATAATATTATTTTTGAAAAAACAAGAAGTAATGTAAAGTTTAATTATTATCTCATCATCATTTGAAATCAGCAAATAAATATTTAAAAAGATAACGTATTAGAAACAGTTATATAATGTAAGATAAAATATTTATCAGTGAGCAATACGATAACAATGACATTTATATAAGGATTTCTAGTTTCTTTAAAAACATGGGAACAGTATTGGACATTGTGTTCCATTTGAAAATAAACCTTATTTTTATAACGATAATGGCGATAAACATTTGTTGTTTCGTATAAAATGTAAATATAGATAACTTCCTCGCGTGTGGGGCACTGCGTCTGTATTACTAGTATTACGTTCGTAACAAACGGAATGAAGTTAGCTACAGTTATCAATCCTTCGCACTTTATAGGTCAGTATCGAGGTTATCCACGTATTTAATGTTTTTACACTAAAACGCAATACTATTAGCAAAATCTATTGAGTTAAGAACTGAGCGTCGATGAATATATTCATAAAATGGGAGAAATTAGTTTCATAGTGAAGTACTGATAAAAATGTAAGTAAACAGTTGATAAATAATTTGTGATATCAATCGTGTTGTTATTCATTCTGTGATTTAAAGTGCTCATAATGGTGTCATTATCGAACAAGTTTGTTTTATCTACACTTCGTAAATGTGGATTGAGGACATTATCCACAACGTGTTTAAAGAATTCCAAAGTAACCTTCAATTGGGAAGACCCCTTAAATCTGGATACTCAATTACTGGACGATGAGAAAGCCGTGCGAGACTCGTTTCGAACGTATTGTACCGAGAAATTATTACCTCGTATAATTGAAGCCAACAGAAATGAGGTATTTGATAAAAATATTTATAAAGAAATGGGTGAGTTAGGTGCCCTTGGATGCACTATTAAAGGTTATGGGTGTGCTGGCGTATCTTACGTCACTTACGGGCTGATTACAAGAGAATTGGATGGTATTGATTCCTCTTACCGGTCAGCTATGAGTGTCCAGAGTAGCTTAGCTATGGGTGCTATATATATGTATGGCTCAGAAGATCAAAAACAAAAGTTTTTACCGAGAATGGCTAAAGGCGAACTTATTGGATGTTTTGGTTTAACGGAACCAAACTTCGGTAGTGATGCCGGTGGTTTGGTTACAAGAGCAAAATATGACGCCAAGAGCAAAAGTTATATTCTATCTGGATCCAAAACATGGATAACTAACTCACCGATAGCCGATATTTTAGTTATATGGGCGAAGGATGAAGAGGACAAAGTCAGAGGTTATATAGTTGAAAGATCTCAAGTAAAAAAAGGTTTAGACACGCCTAGAATCAATGGAAAATTTTCTTTAAGAGCGTCGGCGACCGGAATGATATTGCTAGACGACGTATCTATACCGGAGGAGAATTTATTGCCAAACGTAGTGGGCCTGAAGGGGCCTTTCGGATGTCTCAATAACGCGAGATACGGGATCGCCTGGGGCTCTCTCGGTTCTGCTGAAACATGTTTGCAAATAGCCCGTCAGTACACATTAGACAGAAAACAATTTGGGAGGCCGCTCGCTTCGAACCAGCTCATACAGAAGAAATTAGCAGACATGTTAACGGAGATAAGCATCGGGTACCAGGCTTGCTTACAAGTGGGCCGTTTGAAGGATCAAGATAAAGCAGCCCCTGAAATGATATCTTTGATCAAGAGAAATAATTGTGGGAAAGCATTAGAAATAGCTAGGGTAGCAAGAGACATGTTGGGCGGTAACGGTATCTCTGATGAATACCATATCATTAGACACGTGATGAATTTGGAAGCTGTCAATACGTATGAAGGCACACATGATATTCATGCATTGATTTTAGGTAGAGCGATTACGGGTTTACAATCATTTTATTAGTAATTTAAGTATTGTCTGTAACTACATGTATATCATCATGTTTAAATTTGAATACTGTTTCTATAATTATTTTACAGTGTTGTATAAATAAATATAAACTGATATTATTTTCCGATTGTTTTTATTTTGAGTATAAATATTCAAATCTATAGCTGACGTAAAAAAAACAACATTAATACTTTTTATAGTAATTAGTTTTAAATAAAAAACTTTTAAATTAAGAGTAAATCAACTATGTGTGATGATATATTTTAGATATTAGGAAAAAGTAACCAAAAAGTTACTTTGGACTGGAGGCGCCGGGTATCGATCCCGGTACCTCTCGCATGCTAAGCGAGCGCTCTACCATCTGAGCTACGCCCCCGTTAAAAGAATTGGTAAAAAAATAGATATGTATGTACTCTATGTTTAGTAGTATTTTTTTTTTCGAAATGACTACGCTATTGACTCAGCAAGGTCTTAACAGCTTCACCGGACTACTAAGGCGAGCGCTTAAGGCACTCAGCCGATTTTATCTTGGCAACCAGCTCAAGGGTGCACGGCACACCTCGGCTTGGCTGTTGCCTGTTGCATGCAAAATCGCGTCCTATCTTGGCTAACCTAGCTAACTATTCATATATGTATGAGTTGTTGAAACGTATATGTGTACCAAGCATACACGCCTCAACAACTCCTCCATATGTTTATTATCGAAAAATTGAGAGTTTTTCAGTTCGATAAGGGAATAGTAAAGTAGTAAAGTAGATATGGGGATAGTAGTAACGTTATTGAAAATGTTCTATAATATAAAAATGGATTGTATATATTCAAGCTCAATAAACTCGAACACCGCTATATTGATAATTGACGTTTATAATTGATTAGATAAATAATTGAAGCACATTAGATAGTAAAAAAATGTAATAACCATACCCGAGAAAGGTAGATATTTTTGTAAGTATTCTAAAGTATGGTTTTAATATTTTTAACACATTTTATTTAATGACAGTGTAATATTCTTTTATCCCTTAATATATCCGACTGTTAAAACATTGAATATTTTTAAAGACATTCGGAATTTCTTATTTTTCAGAAACATAATGTAGTGTTGTTGGAACGCTCCTCGTCGAGGATTTAGCACTGAGCCGCGATATCACCACGTTTCAGAATATTTATTTTAATAAAACGATATAGAATGGGGAATAGGGAAAGCGAGATCTGGTTTGACGTAAGATTAAAATGGACGTTCAATTTTTGTTATATTTTTTTTTATTTTCTCAATGCTGCTCATACGAATTAGTACAAAAGTTTTTTTAAATGTATATCAAGTAAATAATGTTTGAAAATAATAAATGCAATACTATTTGGGAAAACTCAAACCACTTTAAAAGTAACTCAAGAAAAAATACAATAAAAATATTCAGACCGGAAAATGTACCTTTTTTAATACTTTAGGGGTTTCTTATATTAAATAATAATATGGTCTGAAATGGTAATTACACTAAACCTAGATCAGGACTGTATCTTAAGTGCACGTGCTGGAAAATATATATACTCGTAAGTGCTTGGTAACATATTTTCAACCTACGGGTCTTAGCTAGTCAGATTGATTGATTGATTTAGAAAAGCAGTTATGGAAAGGGTGACATAGCAGTACATTAAATCCTCAAACAATACGACATATGTTTTAAAGTACCACTTTAAAATTTACCGAATCGTTTATTATAATACATTGTATTGTATATCACTTAGTAGGGGTGTGCGAATATCGTTCGAATTGAATCGAATCGAATTTTAATATTCGATTCGAAAACACGAATAATTCGAAAAAATCTAATAATTGGAAAAATTTAAAATAACTCGATATACACGCATAATTTGAAAAAAAAAAAAAAAACCGAATAATTCGAAAGATTAAAAAATACAAAAAAAAATTGCGAATAATTTAATAATTCCGAAAGAATTCGTAATTTTTCCAATTATTCGGGAACTTTGGAATAATTGGAATTTTCGAATTATTAGATTCAATATTTGATTCGGAACGAATAATTCTTAAGTTTGAATTATTCGCACACCCCTATTACTTAGCTTTTAGTATTGAAATAAACCCTATGAAGTTGAATCGTTAGTGAGTTGTAATAATGCTTTGTGATGTTTTTTGATAATATAATATATTGACAATGAAATATATTTTTATAAGATTTTAATAAAATAATATTGTTTTGAATTCCGTTTTAGGGTATATCCACAATAAGCTAGGAACCAAAGGGAATAATAGAGAAGTACTAGTATAAGTTTAAAATAGCCATGGTCCGGTGGTAATGTTCTCTACATTATACTGAACGATCGACGCGACGGGGCGAAGGTTCGAAACTTAACGGTTCTTTTCGTTTAACGGGGGCGTAGCTCAGATGGTAGAGCGCTCGCTTAGCATGCGAGAGGTACCGGGATCGATACCCGGCGCCTCCAGTCCAAAGTAACTTTCGTAGTCCGGTGAAGCTGTTAAGACCTTGCTGGGTCAATAGCGTAGACATTTCGAAAAAAAAAAAAAAAAATACTAGTATAAGTACGCAACAGACACACAAAAGCGTAGTGCCGTGAAAACGAGCAGTTTTGTCGCCGCACACATACTAAAATATCGTTTTACGTGCATGTTGATCACATTATTGTTTATTACACAAATAATAAGCTCGGTAACGATATCGCATGGAAATTACCTTTAATTTTGGTACAGAATACGCATGTAATATTTATTACATATTTTATGTAACTAATAGGACAAATGGTTGAATTTGATTGACAAATTTTCGCGATTGCTAATTTTATTTCACGCACTATAAATGTTCCCATAATTATAACGAGCTAAAAAGAGCACTGCGCTGAATAAATTGCGTTTTTTTATACGTCGGACATACAAAATAGTTTTTTTTTTTTTTCGAAATTTCTACGCTATTGACCCAGCAAGGTCTTAACAGCTTCACCGGACTACTAAGGCGAGCGCTTAAGGCACTCAGCCGATTTAAAACAAAATAGCTACGAAATACAACGACCAGTTATTGTTATAGCAAAAATAATATTTCGCAATTGATTGGTAATAACAATCAAGTGTTTAACACTGTACTATACTGTATATTTCAATGTAATTCGTTTCTTAAAAGCGATATTCCTTATATTTCGTATTCAATATGTGTTAAATATTACGGTTTTTTCATTTTTAAAATTGAATTGAATTGAAATTAATTTTGGAATTCACGTTGTAATCATTGCTACATAATATATTATACACGCCTCTGTCTGTGGCTTTGTTCGCGTGGAATAGTTACTTTGGGCTAACGCTAACACGCAGTAAAAACTCTCATAAAGAAAAAAAAATCCGATTTGGAAAGGTTTATTATTTGTGCTCCACTCCTATTGGTCTTAGGATGATGACATATAGCCGTCCTCTATATATGAGCTATATAACATTGAAAGAATTTTTCAAATCGGACTAACAGTTCCTGTGATTACCTTCTACAACTTCACAAACTCACAAACTTTACCTTTTTATAATATTAGTATAGATCAGTAGTTCAAAAAATATCATTTCATTGAAGACTGATTTAATCGCTGTGTATCTTCGATGGAACTTTATAAGGTTTTTAATACACACTCATAAATTTGATTTAACCCGAGGTTTTTATATAAATTAATTTTTGATATCAATAACAATTTACCTTAACAAATAAAACTGCTTTGAGATACATAAAAGGAGATGAAAATCCAAATTTGTATCGTATTAGCCAAAGAACAGCATTAATATAGATATCATATAAAAAAATAATTTAATAGCTTTCTCAAAACAATTTCATTTTGATAGTCACTCGTAATATAAACCTAGACATTCGAGTAATGACAGGGAATATCATTCGTTTTAATCGCGTGGTACGTTTTTAATCCTACATATAAAATAAAAACAATTTCGTTGCGACAAACTGTACGGAAGGACCGCAAACCACATAAGCTTACCTCAATCTCACGGCCTGTTTAAAATGTTCATTTTAAATAATGCTATAAAAGTTCGTTTGTGTGGTCTTCGTCAACCAGATTTGTTGTTTGGTATATTAATATATTATTGTGGCTTTAAGAATTAAGATTATATTTTTATGGTTAATATTATTGTGGATGCAAATACTTTGTACAGATAATATTTGCTATTATTTTCTTAAAGGCGTTTTTGTGTTTTGTTGTTAGTGGATATCTGTAAATATTGGCTAATTCGAAATAACTTTGTGATAATACTATTAGGTGGTTGGTAACGCGATGAACAAGGTTTTATAATAAAGGCTTGCTATAATCATATCTTCGAATATATAATATCACTATAGATGACTTCAATGTTGAAGGGTTACAATATAATAAAATGAGTATTAGTTGAACTTTAATTAAAATAAAAACAGTACATACTGGATTTTATAAACGATTTGAAAGTGAAATTTCTGATCCGGGATCTTTTTGTGTGACAAACAGTAGTGGGTAAACACAGTGTCGTCTAAAATGGGAGCAGTTTCTCGCTTGCTGTCGGGTATTGGAGAACAGGGAGACAGACATTATTTTTCTTCGTTCAGGAACTACACATTTTATTTATTATACCACGGCAAAATGACTGCACTATGTCTGATTGTAGTAACAGTAAAAGCAACTAACAAGTCGCTGCTGTAATGCCGTTAAATGTCTCTCCACGTAATGATAGGGCTATTGAATAATGTTGACCTTTTGAAGAATTATTTAATCGGAATACGTTTGTAATAACTTAAGTTTAATTTAAGTGGGGAAATTCATAATGGCTACCCACTCTTAGCAAGCAGTTCGTCAGGGTTACATGAGACTTCTGTTTACTAAAACTTCAAGGGGTTCTTTCGCACCTGTGGCCGCGTCTAGGGAATTGCTTACGCATATAATGAGGGTTTCATGGCTTACTTGCGGAATAAGACAATGGAGTTTCATTCACTCTTACTCTAAATCATGTATTCAAAGCACATCCTAGAGCGAGAGAACGTATAATTTCTATAATAACTAGGTGATAGAATCTCGCTGAAGCTATTACTGGCTTCGGCATGAAGGGTCGGCTCGCCCGGGGTACTATCACCCTCTCACAGAAAACCGATGTGAAGTATCAATACTTGCATTGTTGCGTTTCGTTCGGTTAGTGAGAGCGCCGGAGGCCCACCTCTCCTCACCTTCCCTCCCTCTTCTTCCCCTCAATACAGGTTGACAACGCATTCGCAACTCCCCTGAAATTGCAAGTGTATATGGACGGTGGTGATCACTTAACATCAGGTGACCTACCTGTTCGTTTGCTTCTTATGATATAAAAAAAAAAACAAAAAAAAGTAATACGTCAAATGAAATTTAACAAATAAAAATCGGTTTCAAGTACATGAAAACGAACTGGGTGAAAATCAAATAAACGATATTTCACCCCCTTAGGGGTTGAATATTTTATTCAAATTTATATGGGACCACCTCTGAGTATAGCGCAACGTTTCAAGCGCAACTGAAGAGACACTTACGCAGGCCGGCATGACAGCGGTGACCAGCGATGGATAGTATGTCTCTCGGTGGTCGCCACTGTTTTTGGATTGTACTATGCTTACCATCAGGCATTGTACAGTCACTTTGCCGAGCTACAATAAAAAAAAAAAAAAATAGCCGAATCAAACAAAAAAAGAATCATTACAATCGGTTCACAATTGACGGAGATATCGATTAACATACATAAAAAACAAACATAACCGAACAAAGAACCTCCTCCTTTTTCGAAGTCGGTTAATAAGCACAAATTGTTTTGTATAATAATGATGGTAGTTAAATCACGAAATTATACCTTCAATTACTGATGATTCCAACAAATTTGCTAAGAATGATTAACGTACGCTGGTCGACAGACGCAAAATATGTTCAGTTATCAATCAAATATTTCGAGCCTCTGTAAAATATTTACGTTCCCATTAGTCTGGTTTTCCATTGAAAATGGCTTATATAACGCACGATCCGTTCCGGAGCTCAACGAATTCACTAATTAATGCCGTGTTCAATGGAACTGACGTTTGATTCCAACATAATTGATAATGTTTGATAATTTTGATAGACTTCAAGTAATTCTCAAAGTAACTATTAGTACCTAGGCGACTGAGCCTAGCTCGGTTCTTTAAAAAACATTTCTAAATTAAAATAAACTGATTTCCTTATAAAATTTCAATTTTTTTACAAAAAAAAAAATATTAAGAACTATTATATCTCTTCTGCTGTCACTCGGATTCCAACTGGGGTTACACGGATTTTCGAAGCAATCGACTTCTATCTGAGCTATTTTTGTTTTGACAGCGCCGGTGATTTTTTTTTGACTGAAAACTCAGTTAAAAACGTTTTTTTCGAATAAAATCTAGCTAGATCGATTTATAGTCCCCGAAACTACCTACATACTAAGTTTCACGGAAATAGATGACGCCGTTTCCGAGATGCTGAATATATACAAATATAAAAATATACAAGAGTTGCTCGTTTAAAGATATATAAATAGCAATTTATTACACACGAGTAACATGTTTTGTAGGTTTTATTATAGCATTTTATGTGGGCTAATACTGTACATTTGATTTCACACGTCGAGGCGAAGACAGAGATAGTCCGCTAAGTTTGTCTTCGTATGTCTTTATTTATCGCAGTTATCCGCGTCGCGATAGAAAGAGAGAACGCTTTACAAAAGCGAAGCAACACGATCATAGACAGACGTTTCACTTCTCTTCCCAACGTCCCAAAACAAATGCTGGGTACTAAAGTTGGCACTAGGCGCTTTGCTTACACAGAATAAAATATAACTTCTTATTAGAAAATTAACTGGTGCTGATTATAACTATAACCTATGGTCTTGCAGAGGGTTTCTTATAAGCTCATGATAATGATGATCATTAATGGGATGTAGGTAAAGAGTTTTTACAACGCATTTTGTAAAAAGGTAGACATTGTAGAAAAACGAATCACGGATACAAATAATGATGGTATTGAAACGATGATAACTCAGCTGATAGCGTGTTCTGACACCGCGTCGATCAAAATAGGTTCGAATTTTTGCGACTAAGGCGGAGTTGTCAGTAAAGAAAAACATAGTCTTGAAACTATAAGAAGGTGGTTAGTTTTTTTCTTTTTCTTTAGTTTAGCGTCTTTATCATCCCACACAACATTAGACGATATTGACTTTTGTAGGTGGTAGAGCCACGCTGTAGCTATTACTGGTTTCAACATGAATGGATCGGCTTACACGGGGTAGTACCGCCATTTCACAGAAAACTGACGTGAAGTAACAGTGCTTGCATTGTTGCGTTGCCTTCGGTCAGTGAGAGCGCCGGAGGCCCATCTCTCCTCTTCCCTTTCTCTTTCCCCTTTCCCAGCACAGGCTGGCAACGCACTTGCGACTCCCCTGGTGTTGCAAGTGTCTATAGACGATGGTAATCACTTAACAACAGGTGAAATACATGTTAGTTTACCACCTACGATATAAAAAAAAAAATGTGGGCAAATACTAAAACGTATAAAATTAAAAAACATAACATCCCAAATAAAATTCAGTAGTTAAGTTGTCAATTTAACTCATTATAGTGTAAATGCTGGCAGAATGTTGAATAAACTATTTTGTTAAATTCATTCCCATTTTATGTTGATTAGCAGTTCATGCAAATGATTAATATTTTTGGTCGAAACGTAATTTATTCTGACCGCATTTCGTTGCTGAAATATTACAATATTGTTAACAAAATTATCATAATGTTCTTGCTGATTCATTCAATGTTTTTTATTTATTTATTTATCTTGTTTATAATAGTTTACAGGCATTATATGTTCATTATATGCCAAATAATATGTAAAAGTATATGTTATTCTTCATATTTATGTACTATAAATTATTTTTCACTAGCGGGCTTAGCAGACGTTGTCACGCTATCATAATAAAAAATCTTAACAAATTATATGCTTAAACCTTCCTAATGAATCACTGTATATACTGGTGAAAACCGCATAAAAATCCGTTTAGTCGTTTCAGAGTTTATCGCGAACAGACAGACACAGATAACTATGTTTTAACTTTTGCTCGCGGCCTCGGTCGTGTTTTATGTTTCCATCGTGAACAGTAAGTTTTCTCTGAATGAAGAGTACTGTATGTCCTTACCTATACACGCGGCAACGTGTAAGGCAAATTGACATTCATATTTATAACACTAATTATAAAACAGCAGTCATGGCTTAAATGTTCCATGCCTAATTATTCTCATTACGCATGAAACCCAAGTTATAAGTACTGGATATTATGTATTATGAAAAAAAAAACAGTGATTGTTTATTCGCGGATGGACTTTTCTATTCCACAAGCGTTGTTTTTAATGAAAGTTTTCACATTTCCGTTAGAAAAGTGGAGCAGTTGGAAAGTTTAGAGTAATTTGCATCTCACTCCTGCAGATCTGAATTACAATGAGCCACGGAAAGCAATTAATACTTGAAGTAGCCCAATTCCGGTTTAAAACTAAATGCTCTTTTGAATTTTCCCCTTCATTTACATTTATAGAAGACTCTGATTCACCGATAAGTATGTGATTCCTACAAATAATTGTTAATTGTAAATTGATTTGTCAACTATCTGATACATACAAATGACGTTAGCGTTCTTTTTTTTTAAACTAACTACGCTATTTTAGTAGTAAGGTCTTAATAGCTTCACCGGAGTACAACGTTTGCATTGTATATTATCTAAAGATATATTTTCTGCACAAAGGAAGAAACGTAAGACAATTTAAAGAAAATTTACTGTATATACAACAATTCTTTGTACAAAATGTTATCCGTTTACTTAACCTCTTGTTTGCGTGCACACCGGTTGCCCCACTTCTCCACTCTAAGGAAACATGTGAATGCGTAACGTTTATAAGAATCGTAGTATCTTAAAATTACAATATCTTTATGTTAAATCAGGTAAGTATAGTTATAATTTTTTTTAAGGTAAAGACTAGAATTCAATCTATTGAAATCTATGCAATACTTTTTACGCGATACCCGCAAACGATGAACCAGTATCATTTTATTTATAAAAGACATTTTTTTACGAAGACGGGGGAGTTATTGGAGTATATATATTGCTTACATTAATGTTTTTTTTTTGTCCAGGATCTATTACACAAATAAAGAAATGTTTTCGTTTACCTATATACAACCAACATATTTCGTTGGCTGCGACTTAGTTCTACTGGAAAAACGTTTTTTTTTTTTTTTTTTTCTATGAGAATTAAGTTGTATATGCGTTCATTTTTATTGCTATTTTATTTATTAATCGCCATATATACCAATTTTAAGCAGCACAGTTAAAAATTATGTCTGTGGGATGATATTAAATTGTGGATTTCTCGGAGTTTGAAATCATGCCCAGACATCCTTCGCTTCCGCTATGGCCTTCCAATGAGTTCCTTACATGCTGGTGATGATGATTGCTTCATCGACCTTATAAATAACGTAATAATATATAAAAATCTCTTTAATATCGGTTCTTCCGCTCTTGAGGTTGATCTAAAGAAACAACAGATAATATATCTTTTTTTATTTATGTGTATGTTATTATGTACTTTATATGTAGGTGGTAGAGCCCCGCTGAAGCTATTTTTGGTTTCAGCATGAATGGGTCGGCTCCTCCAGGGTAGTACCACCCCTCTCACAGATAGCCGACGTGAAATAACAGTGCTTGCATTGTTGTGTTTCGTTCGGTCAGTGAGAGAGCCGGAGGCCCACGTCCCTTCCTCTTTCCTTCTTTCCCATTCCTTCCCCTCCCCCTTCTTTCATATACAGGCTGGCAACGCACTTTCGACGTCTCTGATGTCGCTAGTGTCTATGGACGGTGGTGATCACTTAACATCACGTGACCCATCAGTTCGTTTGCCTCGTTTGATATTAAAAAAAATAAAAAAATATACATACATTTTTTATAGATAGTATATATACATTTCAAAAATAAAAAAAATAAAATGAAACTAAAAACGGTGATGTTTTTAAAATAAAATGAATTTAAAGTTTGTATAAAAACGATTTAATTTTTGTTTAAATACTAACTATAAATCATTTATATAAAACTCGCTAACGGTAGAGATCTCTTTTTGATATACGCCCTTTTACTTAATGGACTCGGTTGTGCGTCAAGCCGTCTGGGAATCCTTACCATTCATAGCAAGAGCCATATCTCAAACGCATCTACTCTTTGTCTGGCTTACAAGGGTATGGTTGTCGTAAAGAAAAACGAGAAACCAAAACGTATCGTTCGTAAGATATGTCTAAATGTTAAAATACTTTGTACGTAATATTTAAGATTTTTATATTAGGCTTTTAAATGTTTTTTTTTTTCATTTTAAAAATAAGGAAATTAAAGTAAATAATTATGTTATATATCTTTTTTTTTTAGAATGGGGTGAGCTATGTGTATATATCTAATGTTATTATTATTGTATTAGTTCTCCTTTGACCGGGAATAGTAACATCAGTGACAAAAAACTTGATGAGTTAAAAGGTTAGCATGATTTGGACGGATTTTGTGAAAAATAATAAGTATATAAAAGGTGTGAATACTGAGATGTTATCAAACAGAGGAGAGTGTAAGAAAAAAACACGTTGTGTCGACTTTATTAAGGTGGTATAAATGTAAGAAGTTTATCAAATTTATCTTGTGTTTTGTAGATTGTATAGCCACGCTGAAGCTATTACTGGTTTCAGCATGAAAGGATCGACTCGCCCGGGTTGAGTATAACCGACCCATAGAAACACCGACGTGATGTAACAGTGCTTGCATTGATGCGTTTCGTTCGGTCAGTGAGAGCGCTGGAGGCCCACCTCCCCTCTCCCCCTTACTCTCCTCCCCACTCCTTCCCCCATCCAACACAGGTTGGCAACACAATTGCGAGTCCCTTGGTGTTGCTAGTGTCTATGGACGACGGTGATCACTTAACATCAGGTGACCCACCTGTTCGTTTGCCACCTATAATATAAAAAAGACAGTTCAGGAAGTAAAAAGATTGCTAAATTTTACAACTGAAAAGTGCATTTTAACCGACATACCAAATCTGTCGTATTTTGTTTGATGTTATTTTGTATTTGATTTTCTTTAGAGAATTTTCAGTGAAGATCTTGTATTTAAACAATATATCTAGCAAAAAATAGACGACAAACATAATAAGAATAAATATTTTGAAAAAGGTAATATTTATACTATTATTTGAATCTAATTGTAATGTGTATGACTTTGTCTAAAGAACAATATTTCACGTGCTCTAATGACAATCTAGCGTGTAGTTGCTGAGCAGTTTTAAAGGTTTTAATTTGAAAATCTGTCGTCTAGACTTATTTAAAGATATAATCAATGTTTATGATTAAAGTCATAAATAAATTATATTCTCCCGTGTAAATGCAAATTACTATAAATCTAGATCGCAATCAGTGTTTAAACTTGTTACATTTAGAGGCAATTGCCCATTTACACGGAACACGATCCGCCGCGCGTTCGGTACACACCGAGATTGCTGTTTTAATTTTAACAATTATCATATTTTTTAACTTAACATCTGTTGATTTACCCTTTTAAAGATTTCAATTATGATTTTTTTTTTGAGATATTGTTACAGTAGTCGCTGAAGTCGAATTTTAATCGCTGAATATTTAATGTGTTCTGAATAAAGAAATGAGAAATGAAAATCTCTTCGTAGTTTTTGTTTTTTTTTTTTTAATTTTATCCATAGATTATTTTTTATTACGGGTATCTTGAATTTATATATTTAAGCTGACTCTTTAGTTTTTTTTAATAGATACGTATAACTAGTTTCTGTTCACGGCTTTACTTGAGTAGACTATAAGTCTAATACGGGATTTTTATTGCAAATCTTATTGTAAGTTTTTGCGATTTACTATATATCTATTTTTTAATATTCAGTTTACATTAAATAATTCTGGATGTAGTATCTATGGAAATAGTATTTTAATTCTTTTCTCGAATTGACTACGCTATTCGCTGGACTACTAAGGCGAGCGCTTAAGGCACTAAGCTGATTTTATATAATAGTAGTTGTTGTAATAGAAATTGTATGGGAAACCATACAAATTTTGTCCTCATTGTGTGTAAGAAATCATTTCCTAAGCGATACCTCCAATATAAAGTGTCCAAAATTTCACATTCCCGCTCTTGGTATATTGAGTTATACGATCATAAGTCTGTCGAGATATAGCCTTTTATATGTTGAAAATACAATGGGAGCACAATACGTTTGAAGTGGTCACCGTAGCCTATAAATACACATATCCAACATCAATAGGACCGTATCCTTGGAGCCAGTTATAATTATTGCTTTTCCTGTCAATTATGATGAAATGCCTCGTGTACCAGTACCTATATGTTGCTATTCGAACCAGAACACAGTAGGGACACACAATGGACACATTAAACATTGACTTTTGAATCGCATTGCAATAGAGCTTTTTGTCAGCTCGCCTGGCTAGCTACGGCCATTCTGATTTGTTCCAAGAGTGGTACCTTAAAGGTTGATGGTTCTCCAAGTTTAGGATTTCCACCAGCTTAAACCACATCGTCGTCTGATATCAAGGAGATAATAATTAAAACAGATTGAGAAAGGTTAACGAAAAAAAAATGTGTGTGTGTACTTCTGTACACGTGTTAGAAGTTATACTTCTTTGGCATAACGAGATAAAAATCTTTTCAAAAATTTTACTCTTCGCCATATTCGTTTGTAGAAAAAACGATACTAACAATAGAATAAAGGTATTCAATACATTGAAAGTTTTAATACAAAGGAATACAAAGAAACAAAATGTTGACTATAGCTAACTTCAGGGTGTCGGTTTTTCGTGACGGTATCCCCGCGCATCGTAAAAATTTACTCGCATCATTTTTCTCTAACGCGCCAAAAGTACTATAATTTTTTTTTTCTCGAACTGACTACGCTATTGGCCTTACTAGGCCTTCACAGCTTCACCGGACTACAAGTATAATTTCAAATAAGTTTTAAGAAAATGTTAAAGGATGAGTGATTAGGGTCTCTGATAGTGGATTCGCCATAACAAATTTTATATTGTATTGTATCCATTACTACATAGTTGTCTAAGTACTGCACAAGGTGTGAGGGCATAAGTTATAGTAGTGTACCAGAGCTCGGTGCAACCGTGACAAATTGTTACCGTAATGAGGGCTTCACCTACATCAATAAAAGTCCATGTATACATGATGCTACCAATTTAATTAAATTGTTAATTACATGTGAAAAGTTTCACACATTACATTAATAACGTTAGTTGCAATTTCGTACAGACATCAATTAGTTGCTATTCATTCATGGTGAAAGTGTTGAAAGATGTGAGACTTTGGTAATTAATTTAATACTTGTCAATTTACTCACAGTAATTACGATTAAAGTTATAAAGGTTGTTTAAAATATATTTGTACTTATAAATTCAGTGTTGAGCAAAATATAATCCAATTATTTTTATATTATAGGAGACAAATGAACAGGTGGGTCGCTTGATGTTAAGTAATCACCACCGTCCATAGACACTTGCAACACCATGGGAGTCGCAATTGCGTTGCCAGCCTGTGTTCGGAGGGGAGAGAGAAAGGGAAGAGGAAAACTTAGCTAGGTCAATAGCTTAGTCAGTTCGAGAAAAAAAAGGTACAGTATGAATAGTGGTATACACTACTACTAAAATATCGAACGCAAATAATCATATAATCTTGATTACTGATAACTTTAAACACGATTAATGATTACACAACAATCACGATTAAATGTAATCTTTATTAAATGTAATCAAGATTGATGTAATCATGATTACTTTCAATTAGATGAATATTCTAATTACAAAAGTAACCGATTACACCTATCTCTGTTTATAATTATGTATAATTACTATTTTTGTACAATTTTTTAGTATTTATATTATATGTCATTGATGTTACGAAATTGTTTAAAAATAAAATAAATATCATTATTAATATGCATTAATATTAAAAATGTGCAGGTATATTTGTCTGCTGTTTGTTACTTTTTCACAAAAAACCCTTGAATCGTATGTTATAAACTGTTGCGTAAAAGAAGTGTGAAATCTGGAGAAGAACATAAGTTTAATACATCTCGAATATACCGAAAAACTCAGTGGCATTGCAAAGAAAGCGTTGTATGTTAAGTATTTTGATAGTTACACATTATTTACTATTTAAATTTATGAGTATATATGATATAATTGTAATATATACAGTACCAAAATGAGTAATCTGATTCTACAGTACAAAAACTAGTGTGTAGGTTCACTAATATCGCAAAAGCTATATGCATACGTATTTTCTTTGTGTTACTTACTTACTTCGTCTTGTGTAGGCGTGTCCTGGATGAGTTGTTAATGCTGTCAGATTTATAGAACTGGTTGCACCGATTTATATCTATGTGAATGTGTTTCTTTGTTTGATATTTTTCTTAGACCACTTGAATAGAGTAATGTCGCTGCATTACCAGAATTTTATTGCATTTTTATCTATCTTCTTCTTAAATAAATAAAATGATAGAGGTACGAAAAAAAAATTCGTTTTTTTTGGAAACACAACACAAATTATTATATACTGAAACGAAAGCTTGGTACGCGTAGCCAATCTGACTTGACGATTTTGTTAAAATTATGTCTTCACTGTTCAATATCTACAATGATTTAAAAATAAATGATTGTAACTTGTGTTAATATTAAAACGCTTTAATATATGGAATTAAAAATACATATAATATAAGTCATGTCAAAAGGATCAGAATCTGTATAAATAAAAAATAGTTGCTAAACGTATGTACGGACATTAATTCAAAACGGCTGCACCTATTTGGTTAGTCCTTTTCTGTATTTGTAATTATTAGGACGAAGTTTGTATAAAAAAAAAAGTCTGCAAAATCGTTCGAAACAGAGAAAAAATTTGGTTAAAATTTTCTGTATAAAAAGTAAGTGAGTGTATTTTAATTCTTCCCAAGATTTCATCTAGTTTTCTTTATTACTAGAACCGTGTGAAAGTATTGCGTACAGTTATTTATAAAATGGAGAAAGTATTTTTTAAGAAAACTACATTTTACACATATACAACAAATTTCTTCGGAAGAGCCGAGTTTAAAATTTCTAGTTGGCCATAGAGCAGAAGCGTCAAAGTTTTTGCGGGCAAGTAATGCTAACAGGATCGTTGAAAAAGTTCCGTTTGTGTAAAAACATTGCTTTGGAAAGTCGCCAGGAAGGCGGCGCAACGTCGACGGCGGTGTCCGGCAAACTTCCTACAATATGTTTAGATTGTCGTCAATGACCTCATTGCATTTTACTGAAGAACAGGACAGCGAATTCTTTAAGTTTATCAGAAGTATTTTATAATTATGTTTAGTAATAAAATAATTGCTAGACCTTATAAATTAAAATGTACATATTATTAGGGAAAAAAGTTTGTAAGATCATTTCTCAGAAGATACTTTATCCTGTTCTCAAATTGGGACGGTTTTAAAGGTTTAAAAGTAACTCTCTACCTAAATTCACGGCAAAAACTACACTAGAGATATTTATTAGTTCCTGTGACTGAAAAGGCAGAACATGTGTCATATGTTCACATTTGAAAAAGCTATTTTTGTCAAATGTAAGAATTGAAAACAAATGTCATACCCACACAAAACCTAATATCATTCATGTCTATATATAATAAATATATGCCTACGTTCCAAGTATTACATATATGTACATATATGTGTAAAAATAAAAATCAATTGCCGAATGTATGTAAGCGTATCACTTGAGAATGGCTACACCTATTTAGCTATTTGTTTTATTCTATATATTCTCTAAATCTATTTGTTTTTATTATTTGTTGCGTTTATAATTGTTAGGACGAAGTTCCTTTGGTATAAAATATTTAAAAAGCCTACGAAAGAGTGAAAAATTTAGAAAAATAAAAATCTATATAAAAATTGAGTAAATAAGTGAGACAGAAGACAGTAGGGAGTTCTTCAAAAATATTGACAGAATTGATGTTCACTTGCCATTATATTGTCGTATTGTGAAGGAAAGATTTGGTCTCGTTTCCTTAGTTAGTATTACATAATTATAATATATCAATATTTAAAACTGGTAGCACAGATAGTAATAGGTTGAATATAATAAAAATGTTAGTATATAATACAAGAATATGAATATATTATACTAGCCTCTGCCCGTGACTTCGTTCGCGTGGAATATATACACTAACACTAATATGCAGCAGTTCTCAAAAGAAAAAAACATCCAGATTATGAAACATTTTTCATCTATGCTCCACCGCTATTGGTATTAGCGTGATGATATATAGCCTATAACCATTCTCGATGAATGAGCTATATAACACTGAAATAATTATTTAAATCGGATCAGTAGTTCCTGAGATTACCCTCTACAACGTCACAAATCATAACGTCACAAACTCACAAACTTTACCTCTTTATAATATTAGTATAGACTAGTATAGATACATATATGATCAAAATAGTTACTTATTAGTTCCATTTTCAGTTGCATGTAAAGAAAATATGGTTTGAAATGCTATTGTTACTAAAAATTAATATCGAAATGGCAACACCATCGTTTCGACCCGTTTCAAGTGCGAGCGAGTACATCGTTAGTCGAAGAGCTTTCTTTTGTCTCAAGAGTTGCGACATTCGCTTGTTAAGACTTGTCACCCGAGATCCTGTCCGTGGCCTTCCTTTAACTTATTCATTGGGCGTTTTTCCGCTACGCAAATACAGGTAATAAAGGTCATTATGCTTTGTTCTACATACAACTGTGTCTAAATTATTGTTATTTCAAGTTCGCTTGTGATATAATTATTAGTAAAATCTTCAAACGAATTATAGTATTTAAATATATCGTTAGACTTTTAAATTTTTATTCCTGAAGTTGTCATTATTATTTCAGTTTTTGTTACTTTACTATAATACTGTAAAGAGAAAGAGTGACACTTCTACCATTTTTTGCTGTATAAAGTTTTATGTATATACAAATTTACAAAAAATATCTGTATCTTATAGTATTATTTGTTGTGTTCACAGATATCACTTTTCTATTAAAAAAAAATCCTTAATTCGATAAAGACAACAGCTTACAGACATTTTATCTTTATTTAGATGTGTATCTTAGTATTTATTATTGTGCTTATATTATGAAAGGCGAAGGTTTTGTATTCTAAAATTGAAAATTGTTGAATCTTGAATTCATTGAATTGTTAGTTAAGCTGCAAGATGGCTGAACTAATTTTAATTACATTTTACTGGTATATGATGACTTAGATTATTATTCAGGTTACATACTATTACGCTTTTTTATGGGAATCAAGCAGTAATTATAAAATTATAATAAGATTAAAGACAGACCACAAATCGTCCAGTCATATTTATTAGAACAAGGGAGGTATATCTAGTAGAAAATATAATTTGAAATAGTACGTATTTATCTGATTTATACATTAATATCTATATTTCATATAATTTAAAAGTCATTAGAATATGTATTGTACATAGTGGCGGATTTGCCCTAAGACACAGGAGGCCCGGGCCTAAGGCGGCCAGATATTATGGGCGGCAGTGACGGATTTACCAGTAGGCTAGGTAGGTTGGAGCCTAGGGCGGCAGATATGGCGAATTTTTTTTTATATCTCACAGTAATCTACCACTGATTGTGCATTATGTATCATACAATAAACGGCTCACCCGTAACAAATAAATTACATTAACAAAACTGTATAAAAATTTTGGACTTCCAATTGTAACTTAAAAATTGTGTTTAAAAACTCTATAAGGTTAAACACACGTGAACTGGAGATATATCACGTGGAAGCAATTTGAGCACCTCACGGTAACACTAAATGTTATTTATGGTAAGCCCGCTACTCAGTAGACGACACACATTGAGTTCGGGTTATCGTACTAACGTGCTTCGTTATTGCTTTCAGTGCAGACGTACCTGTGTTCTTCTTAATAAAGAGTTTAATGGTCGGTAAGAGTATGTTTCCTCTGCTTTTTAATGCCCAATTAATTGTGTTATAATTTTGATAACAACCAAATCTGATATTGGATGATATAATTATAGCTGGTACCATATTAAATATTTAGAAATAGTGGTAGACCAATGGTCAATTTTTTTTTTTTTATTGTAGCACAGCAAAGTGACTGCACTGTGCCTGATGGTGAGCACAGTACAATTCAAGAACAATGGCGACCACCGAGAGACACGCCATCCCTCGGCAGACGCCGTTGCCATGCCGGCCTGCGTAAATGTCTCTTCACGTTACGCTTGAAGGACCTCATGTTATAGAAAGGAGGGAACAACACACTAGCCGGGAGATTGTTCCACAGCTTCACGGTACGGCAAAGATAAGAAATTGCGAACTTTTTAGTTAGTGCCCAGATAGGATTTACCGTTAAACTATGGCTCCGAAGCCCAACGCGAGTGGTCGGTTATGAAAAGGAGAGGAAGGGATTAAATTAAATAGCTCTGCAGAACATTCGCCATGATACAGACGGTAGAACACGCTCAGTGAGGCAATATCGATTAATTTTCTTCACGTGTTGAATAAGATTAGTTATTATTATTTGTATATCTTTTCGTTTTATTTTACAGTATAAACCCTGTTGAGTATTGCACAAATACTATATATTGTTTATGTAATTGTGGGGAGTATGACGTATAGAGGTTTTTTAAATGTATTTCACGATACTGATTACAATAAACAATTAAGTTTTATTTACATTAAGATAGCGATGTTGTAAGCGATTGTAACTTATTAAATGTAAACTTAAAATGCACAATATACGAGAAATTCAAACTTAAATGGATCTCTTGATACAAACAAAATATATGTGAATGAAATTATAAACTCAAGTACATTTTGTTTCAACTGACATTTTATTGAAGCTTTTTTTTTTTATTGTAGCACGGCAAAGTGACTGCACTATGCCTGATGGTAAGCATAGTACAATCCAAAAATAATAGCGACCACCGATTGACACACTGTCCATCGCCTGTCGCCACTATCATGCGGGCCTGTAAAAAGCTGGATATGCACAGGCTGATCCCGAAACGCGACCCGTAGAAGCGAATCACTATTACGGGCTTTTTCGCCATATACATGGTGGTTGCGACCCAGTCGGGCTGTAAAACCCTACCACCCCGCTTGCGCCATTGCCTCGTTCGTTATTCAGCAGGGTGCACCACGTGCAGGTGAGGTTGGCTTGGGTGTCTCAAGTCTTATGATGTTATTCGACACCTCTTACACCCCTAAAGATTAATGGAAATTATAAAGTTTACATTGGGTGTTGTTATATTTAGGGCACATTCCGTAAAGGGGCGAGTGTTGCCTAGCATTTGTAGAGTACTTTGACAGGAAGAGCTTTCTACGATTCTGCGAACAACTGTTGTTAATAGGTACTGAGATATCTTTGTCCTCATAAAAATGGTCTGTCACTACGACCATATAAAGTCGTAACGGTTGAAACGTTATGATATTCGAGTCTCTTGAGGGTTAGAAACTTAACGTGGTATCTAGTTCAACACAAACTCCGGATGCGGTTAGAAAGTATTTAGATTTATATTATAAACTAGCATCTGCCCGCGACTTCGCTCGCGTGGAATAGTTACTTGGGGCTAACTAACACGCAGCAAAAGCTTTCAAAAGGAAAAAAACGATCTTGAAACATTCTTTATTGGTGCTCCGCTCCTATTGGTGTTAGCGTGATGATATATGGTATATAACCTTCCTCAATAAATGAGCTATATAATACTGAAAGAATTTTTAAATCGGACCAGAGTAGTGTCTGTGATTAACCCCTACAACTTCACAAACTTAACCTCTTTATAATATTAGCATAGACTAGTGTAGAAGTATAGATACAATTGAACTGTGATGTTTGTCAGAGTCAATCCACAAAACGACTAAACTAATTTTGGTGAAACTTTTATGGATAAATAGAGAGAACTTTTCAGAGCATTATTATAATTTTTGAAGTGTAAATTTCTTTAGGCGCACTGAGCGATATTTTTTTGAGAGGAGATAGTTTTATAGTTTCGCTTCATAACATGCTAGTAGGCATGACCGTCTGTATTACTCTTGCGCGGCTTGCGTTAGACTATCGACGTGTAGTCCTGTCCTGACCTGTGTATATCAAATATTGATATTTTTTATTGAGATTGTGTAGCTCATCATGCTTGATGATTAATTTGGTTTATTAACCTGTATAAAAAAACGTATATAATTAATTATTATTCGGAGAGCCAATAGTTGTGAAAATAAAAAAAATGATAATAATTTAAATTTACAAATTATGAAATTTAAATAACTCGCACTATAATTAATTTAAAAATTCAAATAAAATATTTAGAGGACACAGTTTTAGTTTTAATAAGAATTACTATATATTACAGGAAATTAACTTAATATGGTCATATACAACACCCTGAAGCGAAATATTATTTCAAATAAATAACATTCTGTGAATAACACAATTCAAGGAATTAAATAAAAAATACTATGTTATTTTCATTTATTAATTAAAGAATTTTAATTACAGAAAATTAATTACATTGTTAAGCTTTGAGAAAATTAATTACAGATTTTCGGAGACGTATAAAAAGTATACGATTCATATTATAATAACAGGAGGTGCGACATTATAATTATGATTTAAATTATGAGCGGACCAAAAGAGATTTCTTCAAGGAAAAAGAAGTCAAGAACAGCCCTTTATTTTGATTTGTTCCTTTGTTCTCGTTAATGAAACGCCATTTGTAGATGACTATCTTATAACAGCGGAGATGGCTTGGAGTTCCTAGAATTATACCTCATTATCGTGTTCAAACGGTTGAATTTTGATACATAGTGAATTACTCGTTCTATTAATTATTATAATTTTTTAAACCACGTTATTGGATCACAGTACATTAGTACGTAAGTACACAAATATAAATTTGAGATACATTTTTTTAAGTTTGAAAAGAAACTTCATATTTTTTTGTTTTTGCTCCTTCAAAAATAAGCGGCATTTCTAGGTCATATTTATAAAGTTACTAGCTGTTACCCGCGGCTTCGCACGCGTTTTTTACATATTAAATAAATTTAAAATTATGATCACACATCTAGTGTAAATTACAATAATACTCTTTCAAAAATATTTGTAAGTATCACACGCACATCATCTACTGTAACAGGTAATGTGTACATTATATATGTGAATACTAAAAGTGTATTGAATAGGATGGGATTTATCATCAGCCACGTAACTGGAACTTTAAACTACTATATACCACACTCAGTGCTCACTTACACTATAAAAGAAAGTAATGTAAACATTAAGCTAAACATTATCAAACAATATGTGTTAAATCTTTTATTATATAGATATAATATGTCCATAGTGTTGATATAATTAAGTTATTATTATACCTTGCTATAATTTAAATCGCATATAAACATACGACTTTCAATTATATTTATTTTTGGACTCCAGTACAGCGCACGTTACACGCGCATGTTTACCTTTGATTAATTTCACACGGACGAAGGCACGGATAACAATTCATCACTACACAGTGTAAAACAAAGTCCTGTTCCACGTCTGTCTATATATCTGATCGGGATAAGATCAAAAACTACAGAACGCCTCTTCATGTCGTTTTCACGAATATATAAAATTATTCTTGGGCAAGGTTTTGATAGTTTGTCTTATTATCAGGGCGGGCAACGTTTGCTGAACTCGCTACCTTAAAATAAAACAGCTAATTAGTTACTTATTTGAGCATAAAATTTGCCGTTCAAATATTACTTGTAGTCCGGTGAAGCTGTTAAGACCTTGCTAGATCAATAGCGTAGTCATTTCTAAGAAAAAAACTGTTCTAATTGGTCCAGCCGTTTCGGAGATTACCCAAAACAAATAAAAAAACAGACTTTCGACAGAATTAAAAAAAAAATGTAGATATTTGTAGCATCACAGATATATTTATTCACCAAAAAGTATTTATTTTAATATTACATACACACTTTATTTTTATAATACTTAATATATCACAAATCAAAAATTGGGAACAAAACTAACGTAGAATAAACTTTTTGAGGAGTTTTTGGCGGGATTTCACTCTGTCACGTAGTTGATTTTATATTTCATTCATAAATCTTGTGTTACTTGTCCCTATATTGTGTTAAATTGGTGACGTTTTATGTAATATGGTTCATTTATTGTGCATAAGTGAAATGAATGAAAAATAATACCACGGAGCATGAATTCTGTGGTCTTGAAAATTAAGAAGACAAAATTTATGAAATATTATAGAGGATTTGGCGCTTATACCTTTACATTAACTTGGACAAAGAAGAAAACTATCTATATTGACAACTTCAGAATTGGCTGTATGGGTTAATTCCTTCGACTGTCTTATTGGACGAATATTATTACTACTAAAGTTTTTGAATAGCTACACAAAATAAACTTTAGAAATGTTTGCGATATAAATGTAACACGAATAATAAAAAATTGTAGACAAAACTAACGTAGAATAAACTTTTTGAGTAGGAACACAAAATAAACTATGAAAATATTTGCGATAGAATGTTATCGCGTTACCATGGCAACGCATATAAACTGATATTAACTGAACCAGGAGTTTTTGGCGGGATTTTAGTCTGTCATGTAGTGGATTTTATATTTTATTCATAATCTTGAGTTATTGGACTCTATATTTTGTAAATTTGGTGGAATTTTACGTAATCTAGTTAGTTTATTGTGCATAAGTGAAGTGAATAGAAAATAATACCACGGAGCATGAAATTCTGAGATACCACAAAAACTCCCTAGCAGGTTCTAACAAGGGATCCACCATCTTGTTAGAATATTGACTCACACGCGTAATATTGAAGTGATTGCACGACGCTTGTAATATTATCGACTACGTGACGATGGCAGCAATAATCAGAAAGACTAATTGCCAAAAAAAAAAAATGCTTGTCTTTTGTTTTATGGGAGCAAACAAATTAATAAACAAACAAATTGAGAAAACATGGCAAAGGGCTCATTGAATTTGAAAAATATATAGCATATAACCATCTACGATTAATTCCGCGTCGAATTGTTGTGGTTTCATGCTGATCGTTCCAGTAGTTTTCGAGTTTACCTCGGGCAAAAAAACAAAAAAAAAAAAAAAAAAATATATATATATATATATTTATATATATATATATTTTTATATACGACTCACAGGAGCTTAGTAATTTCTATACAAATTGTAAGACAGGAAATGCGCTAAACGAGAACAGAGTAAAGGAAAAATTCTGTGTGTTACAGCGCGGCTATTGAAAACTGAGCGCATCTATCTAATACCTTTAAACGAGCAATTCTTGTATATTTTTATATTTGTATATATTCAGGGTTTCGGAAACGGCGTCATCTATTTCCGTGTAACTTAGTACGTAGGTAGTTTCGAAGAAGATAAATGGATCTACGTGGATTTTATTCATAGAAAACTTTTTTAACTGAGATTTCAGGCAATGATAAAATATAGTTGGAATATGAAGATAAATTTTGCCGTCGCTATCAATACAAAAATATATCAGGTGGAAATTGGTTGCTCTGAAAATGCATGTAACCCCAGTTCTAATCCGAGTGTATATAATTTTTATTGTAAAAAATCATAATTTTGTAAGGCAAGCCTAACAATTTATTTTGACTAAATAAATCATTTTATTATTATAATTATAAGAGATATATCTTTTTTTAATATTTTGTTTATGTGAAAGAATGCTAATTTTGTGAGGCAAACCTAACAGTTTATTTTAACTTAAAAATGTTTTTTAAAGAACCGAGCTAGGCTCGGTCACCCGGGTACTGTATAATAAAACACGGGAAAAATGAAAATTGTGAAAAGCAGTCAATTATTTTAGAAAAAAGAAAGCGTTTCAAAATTTTATAAAAAATAATTAATGATAAGAAGCACCGGGCACTGAATGAGCGACAAACATCAGCTGTCACAACTGTCGAAGATCCGATAACCTTTGGGGTTAACGAGTTCTTGAAAGACAATCTATTTCAACTAACGAAGTATGGAACCCTTCATTCAGTTTAGTGCTTTAATTTCAATTTATAACCACTATTTAAATATTATTATATTGAGATACAACAATACCTAAAAGTTAACATTTCTATAAAAAAATAAAATTATTAATTAAATTAATTAAAAAATTACCAAGGGTGTATTCTTTTCCTTTTTTTTCCAGTGGGGAAAATGGTACATCGGATAAGTCTCCAGCTGTCGTTGGGGACTGGGACAACATCTGGAGGGTGATGTCGTGACTCCTACCGGCTAAAAACCCCACCGGCCGCGCGGCGCGAAGGTTTGAACTAGGGTTTGGATTGCACGAGCAGTCTCCGCACTCTGGTTACGCGCTCGGGTCACCCGCAAGATGGTGAGCGGGCGGCCTCCGCCCCGAGGGTGTTGTCACACCCCCGCACTTCCTCCAGAAGCAGCAGCAGTGGCCGGTGCTTCTCGCCACGGGTTCCCATTTTGACAGAGGGCGCCCCTACTCTGTGTCGGGAAATTACTCCACAGGTGTGATGACCAGTAACTCACAGCAACTGCACGATGGCATAATTTAGCGGTGCCATAATAAGCAACAAATAGAAAGGAAGGTACAACTTAAACGGTACCTTCATCAGACAAGAATAGAAGAAAAAAAGAAAAAACGAAACACTTACATGCATAAGCATACACAAAAGAGACCAGCCGACCAAAGACCAATTGACCTAAGACCTAAACGACCCAAGACCAACCGACCCAAGCCCGACCAACCAACACACAAAACATACAAGACAAACAAGGACAACGTAAAGTGTAAGCAGGACCAGCCGACCAAAGACCAACTGACGACAGACCGAACGACCCGAGACCAACCGACCCAAGACCGACCAACCAACACAAGACAAGGACGAATACATACACACAAACAAAAGAAAGACCAGCCGACCAAAGACCGATTGACCGAAGACCGACAAGGCCCAGGAACAACCAACACAAGACCGACCGACCAACACGCACAAACCAAGAGAAGACAGGATAAAACGGACCAACAAACGACCCCGGATCTCCACATATGGCGGATGGAGCTGCCGGAAGGATCCGTGCAAAGCGGCGCCGGACCGAACTGCCATAAAACGGGACAAGCATAAGAAAGAGTAAAGGAGTTTTTGCCCTTCAAACCTCAGTAAGTTTGCGGCAGCGAACGCGGCTCCTATGACCGTTGCGGCTCCTATGACCGGATATCACAGAGGCCTACGATCGGAGGCAACCCTCCTACCCCACGTCTTGCCCTACCACGTCGCATTGCGGTGGCTGAAGGCTCCCGCTCTCTAATCCTCTCAGCATCCTCTTTTTGACGAAGAACACTTTCACAAAACTTCGAGATGGCTGTCCGCGACATTTCATCCCTAAGCATGGCGCGAACTACAGACGGTAGGGACAAGTCAGCTCCTACCGTGGCGACTAACCCTACACGCTGATCTTCCCAAGCAGAATATTCCTGTAGGGTGTGCAGGGCTATGTCGATGTCGCAAGAGTTGCAGTGGTGACACCTAGTCGTAAGTTCGCGCCTCGCAATCCGACATAAATAGTCGCCGAAGCACCCGTGGCCTATTAGTATCTGGGTCATGTGAAATGTGAGCGAACCGTGTGGACTGTTCACCCATTCCCTGTGCGTCGGACGAGTCGCTTCTACGGTTGGAAACCCGGCCCTGGGTATCCCCAGGTTCTCTGATCACTTCAACAGCACTTCCTCCTGCAGGAACGCTTTCTGCACCCTACCTCCCTGGGAGCAACCCTCTCGCCTCTGGCCATCCTCTCAGATCTCCGCAAGTACATAACGGTGTAGGACTGCGCCACAAGCTCCCATGGCGGGGAACTCGCCAGAAGACACGCCGCATCGTGCGAAATTGTTCGGTAGCAACGAACGATCCTGGTGGCCATTATTCGCTGTACTTTACGTAGGACATTCTCATTGACCGGCGTCAAAGTTTCGTACCAAATTGGTGCATCGTACAGCATCATAGATCTTATTACGCCCGAGTATAAAATGCGACAGTTAGATCCAGCGCCACCCAGATTAGACAATAAGCCTGCCAAGGCGGTGGCACTCCGCATCACTTTTGGGGATAGTTGGCAAAAGTGTTCGGCAAAAGACCATCTGCTGTCGAGGATGAGTTCGAGGTATTTGATTGTAGGAGATATCTTTATCTGAACTCCTTCTGTCTCGATGTATGAGTCCGACGGGAGTACGCGGCGAGGACTAAAGAAGCACACAGCCTCTCTCTTTTCCAAGGCTACTTCAAGGCCCAGCCTCCTTATTCGTGCAACTACACGAGCCACTCTGGCGGAGCCTAACTGGATGACACCCCTTAGTGTTTTTCCTCTAGCAGTTACAAGTGTGTCATCCGCGTGTATTCTTTTCCTTAACTAACTCTAAATAGTTTTAATATTTCTATTTGGAAATAATATTATTGCTCTTTTATAACAGTTCGTTGAGTGTACGTAATAAAACCACAAGGTTTAGAGACCATTTCCATTCACATTCCTTTAATTCCTACAAAAAAATTGTTTTTAAAATTATACGTGGACAGTTAAATGCTGGGATCGTTCTTTCAGTTAATTGAGTGTGTCCATTCTAACACATTATTAGTTTTAGTCGAGATTTGCAATAACTGTATCACGTGAATCTTTCTCGTATATCGTCGAGTAAAAAACAAGACCGTTTATATTTCTAAAAGTTATTTGTAGAATTGGTAAAGAATTATACCAGAGTTGGTATTTCTCTGTTGATTAATCCTCGAAATTTTAATAGAGTTGATTAGTAAAATGAAAATGTTTTAATCTGACTATGAAATTGTTTTAACCATCAAATAATTAGTTATATTTTCATAGAATAGATTAGTAAAATGAATTTTTTTTTATCTGACTATTAAATTGTTTTAACCATCAAATAGAGAGATACATTCTGGTAGAATTTACTAGTAAAATGAAAATCTATTTATCTGACTTTAACTATCAAATAATGGATTAAATTAATTTTTACTTCAAAGAAAAAAAAAACAGAGTTTGTAAAAGATTTTAAAATGAAAACAATTTTTTTTTTTCGCTAACTTCGCTTTCCTACCTTATAGATTATTGGAATCGTTAATGCAATTACTCAAAGACAAAATGTAAGAGCCTCGAGTGCTCTCTCTCATCAAAATTATGGAAATTCAGATCTCCGTTTGCAATTTAGTAAGAGCTATTGATACGAGCAATTTTTCTAATGCATCCACGCGCCAACATTATCGTGATTAAAGTCTTTCATATTGGTAGTCGCGTGTGTGCAAAATTTATATAATTGTTAGTGAAACTTGTTTTCAATTTTATGTGTACGTTAATAGATTTATATAAGTAATTTTTCTTTTTAAATTTTGTGATAGAATATATTCCGTCTGTCCGTTTATATGCCTGGACAAAATTCGAAAACAGTTTTATAAACTTTATATGTACGAGGTATATATTACTTTGGAATTGATAGGCAATAGGATATATTACTAATACTTTTAGAATTAAAAAAAAAATGCAGGAACACGAGATCTTGGAAACTTAAGGTTAAGACAACACATTAGTAATCTAGTAGTCCGGTGAAGCTGTTAAGACCTTGCTTGGTCAGTAGCGTAGGCAGATCGAAAAAAAATAGTAATCTAAACGGTTTGTTGATTTTAAAATGACTTAGCTACATTCAGTTTTATTTATTAAGCCCTTATTCCCTTACAAAACACAATATATCTCAGTACCTTAATGTATTTAAAACTTGATAAATAAATACTTCATCGATTTAGGTGATTATTTTTACATTGAGAGAAAAGTTATTTGAATATGTTTTAGTATACATTTCGATACATATGGAATAAGTAATGTTGGTAACAATAATAAATGAAATTAATTTGGGAAACCTTTTAGCAAGTATTCTAGAAATATGTTTATTTAACTGCTAATTTAAATAATAATATGGAATAAAGAAATCTGATAAAGATGCCTAAAATACTTATGGAATAAAGAAATCTGATAAAGATGCCTAAAATGCTTAAAGTCTGAAGTTTTTAATTTAAGTCTAACATTGTTATATTAAAATACAATATGTTTACGTAGATTTTTGATATGTGAAAAATATCTTTCATTAAATTAAATTAGTTTCTTGACATCATAATTTTAAAGTGCAGTGATTTTCATCTTTATAAATGCTTATAGCACATTTTCTTTTGAATATACAAATATTTGAAGATAAAGTCACAGTTATTTAATATTTATATTCGAGAAAATGATGGAATAGGTAACTATTATGAAAGAAAACTAAATATATTAGATAAAGGCTCTACCCGCGACTTCGTTCGCCTGGAATAGTTACTTTGGGCTGACACTAACACGCAGAAAAGCTCTGACAAGGAAAAAAACATGAAACTATTTTTGAAACATTCTTCATTGGTGTTCCGCTGCTATTGGTCGTAGCGTGATAATCTCTAACCTTCCTCGATAAATGACAAAGAAAAAATTATTTAAATCGAACCGTTAGTTTCTGAGATTACCTCTTACAACGTCACAAACTCACAAACTTTACCTCTTTATAATATTTGTATATGGTAGAAGTACCTATAGATTTCAAAAGTTATTGTAACCATGAAACACTATCATTTTTTATGAAAACATTATTCATTTGATTTGATGTATGTAGGTTGATTCGTGCTCTTGAAAACGCTAAACATTTACAGCGTCGTCGGGTTCATCAAAGAGCAGTCGATAAATTGCACGCTACGCGAATAATAAGTAGGGTCCCATACTGACATCAGCCCCTACATAAATTAAATTTATAATCAAACCGACTCCCCCAAATGAAATTAAATTATACCTGCCGTTGGTAACTTTGGCCAAATATTTACATTTCAACTCGAAAAACGCCGTAATTCATGAGCTCCATTTCACGGCTTCAAAAGAGGGAGAAGTCACTTTGTCTCTGCATTATAGAAGGTGCTTCTTCAGTATTCCAACGTGTTTATATGATACGCTTAATTAAACAGCGTCTGTTTTAATTTCTGCTTACTCAAGGTTGATAATTTAATAACGTCTCTGTATACGAGGCTTTGGTGAAATTATTATAATATGCCTTTACTTGAAGAAGATTTTGATGCTAATGATATTTTAGGACTGATTATTTGAAGAATATATTTCACTAGTTCTGCTCGTGGATTCGTTCCCGCTAATGTAGATTTTGAAAATATAATACAGCCTATATTACTCGCTAATAAAGTAATTCTCTGTAGGTTACATATTTTTTAAAATCACTTATTAGTAATTTTTGATTGTATTAATTGCAAACAAAACCAAATCTTCTCTCATTATAATAGTCTATAATATAAAATTGAATCGATGAATGTGTTGCTAAGTGTATCTCGAGAATAATTAAACCAATTTCACTAATTCTTTTTTTTTGTTGTGTTTGTCAGGAGTAGGTTCTTATGCAAGAAGCGCATATTTTAATATCCTTAAGCCGGAACGAAGTTTGCTGGCACTGCTAGTATTATTTATATTGAATTTTATTTTGATATGCAAACAATATAATATGTATATTATATTATGAAGTGAGTATAAGGGTGATATGGGCGTATCATTACGAGAGTTGAAAGCCAAATAACAGCAAGACTATTTAAGTATGAAGACGTAGAAGAAGAAGAAGTCATAAAGGAAAAATGGATTGAGTGAAAAATGAATAATATATGTACTACGCGATGATATCCAGTTACATGATATAAATATTCTTAATATAACAGTTTATTAAAAAAGACGTTTTGCCAATTACATTGTACTATTTAGTTATAATAATATAACAAGCATTTATAAAGATGAAAATCACTGTACTAATAAATTATGATATCAAGAAACTAATTTAATTTAATAAAAGATATCTTTTCTCATATATATGCAAAATCTATGCAAACGCATTTTTTAAAACATAAAAATGTTAGAATTAAATTAAAAACTTTAGACTTTAAGCATTTTAGGCATCCTTTATCAGATTATATTTTAATCAATTGTAAATTAGCAACTCAATAAGCAAATTTCTAGAAAACTTGCTGAAAGAATTTTCTATTTGTTACAAAAATTACTTATTCGTTATGTATCGAAATATATGCCAATACAAATAGAAATAACTTATCTGCGAATGTAAAAATATGGCGTAAAAAATAAAATTATTCCCTAGATAGATGAGAAATTCCATCAAGCTCAATGCTAATAATGAATGAAATTGGAAATGTAATAACGGAAATAATTAGCAAACTCGTTAATGTATCTCGGTATTCGGTACGTCCTTATATATGTTAAATTAAAACCGCATTTCGCTGACAGTCTGGCGATTTTACATGTATAATTTACTGCAAGGATCGCGAGTTATTTCGCTATGCAATACAAAAAGTGATTCATTGCGCTCTGGTTTTTAATATAAAATGAACAGTATTTATTACACTGAGATTTATATTTGTTTGCACAATATGTTTATTGTATATGATTACTGATTATAGTAATATTTGTATGGAATAAAGTTCTTTAATTCTTTTTTGATTGTATTTATTTATAGTCTAATATAATAATATAAAGTCTAATAATATAAAGTCGATATATTTGTTCGCCGTCATTCATTCTACAAAAATAATTTTACAAGATTAATTCCTAATAATTTAGTTTAGTAGCTAATAATACAATATATAATGTTATTTTAAATGGGTTTGGAATATTGTATTAGTAGGGAAGTAATGTTTTCGTACATGCTAGTATTAATACAATATATTTGTGGTACTCTTATAATCAGGTAGAAATGAAATGATAATAAATAAGGCGATTACGTATGTATTCTAACATTAATAAATCATTTTCTTACATTTTTTATTTTGGTCTTATGTACTATTTAATATATTATTAATATATACATCGTTTTTTTGAATATTTGTCCATCAAGTCAAGGGTTGGATAGATTCTAACAAAATGAATATAAGTTTAAATTGATATTGGATATTATATTGCGATAAATATACGACGTCTTTTGTACATAAATTGTTTTATACAATAGTAAATAGAAGCCCTTAACATATCTGCACCACTAATATACATAACAAACTTAATGATAAATTTTAAGAAACAAATCAACAATTATAAAACTGGCAAATTGCAACTTCAGAAACTTTGAATTTCGATAACATTGACATCATAACCGCGAAGATTAAACTCAGCTAGTTTATTGCAATAATAACTCGAGAACTTTGTTAGTTGTTTCCGTTTTATCAGCACTGGAATGTCTTTTACAATTTACTTTCATTATTAAAATTGTATGTATAACTGAATGTTGAAATTTAAATCTATACTAATATATAAAGCTGAAGAGTTTGTTTGTTTGTTTGGTTGAACGCTATGATCTCAAGAACTACAGATCCGATTTAAAAGTTTCTTTTAGTGTTAGATAGCTCATTTATCGAGGATGGCTATAGGCTACATATCATCACGTTAAAACCAAAAGGAGCTGAGCACTAATGAAGAATGTCTCAAAATCGGGCTACTTTGGAAGCTTCCGCTGCGTGTTAATGTCAGTATTATACGCGTTGCCATGGTAACGCGATAACATTCTGTTAAAAATATTTTCATGGTTTATTTTGTATTCCTATTCAAAAAGTTTATTCTACATTAGTTTTGTTTTCGATTTTTAATATACGTGTTACGTTTATATCGCAAACATTTCTTAAGTTTATTTTGTGTTTTTATTCAGAAAGTTTAGTAGTAATAATATTCGTCCAATAATACAGTCGAAGGAATTAATCCATACAGCCAATTCTGAAGTTGTCAATATAGTTAGTTTTCTTCTATGTCCAAGTTAATGTAAAGGTATAAGCGCCGAATCCTCTACATAATATAACGTAATTTTTTATCTTCTTAATCTTCAAGACCATAGAATTAATGCTTCATGGTTTTATTTTTCATTCATTTCACTTATGCAAAATAAACGAACGATATTATATAATACGCAACCAATTTCTACACGATATAGAATCATGTAACACAATATTATGAAAAAAATATAAAATTCACTACCTGACAGACTGACATCCCGCCAAACACTCTTAAAAAACTCTATTCTACATTAGTTTTGTTGCCAATTTTTTATTTTTGATATATTACGTATTATAAAAGTAAAGTGAGTGTAATTTATATTAAAATAGATTATTTTTGGTGAATAAAATATGTGATGCTACAAACATGAAATTTTTTTTTTAACTCTGTCGATATGTCTGTTTTTTTTATTTGTCCCGGGTAATCTCCGAAACGACTGGACCTATTTGAATATTTTTTTTCTTCTTAGAAATGACTACGCTTAACAGCTTCGCCGGACTACAAGTAATATTTGAACGGGAATTCTACGGGCAAATAAGTAACTAATTAGCTGTTTTATTTAATATTGTTCGATAATGTGTAGCTTCATATTTTCATTATTTTCTTATATAGTGTGAGCACTGAGGGTGATATATAGTTTAAAATTCCAGTTATGTAGTTGATCATAATCCCATCCTATTCGATACAATATTAGTATTCACATACATAACGTACACGTTACCTGTTACAGTAGATGATGTGCGTGTGATACAAATATTTTTGAAATAGTATTATTGAAATTTACACTAGATGTGTAATCACAATTTTAAATTTATTTAATATATTAAAAAAAACGCGTGCGAAGCCGCGGGTAACAGCTAGTTTGTTAATAAATCTGTTAAAATTTAGTTTTAATTTTTTTTTTTATAGCAAAGGAGGCAAAGGAACTAGTGGATCACGTGATGTTACGTGATCAACACCGTCCATAGACACTTACGACATCTGGGAAGTCACAAGTGCGTTGCCAGCCTGTATATGTGAGAGAGGAGAGGGGAAGGAAAGAGAAAGGAAAAAAGAGGAAGGGAGGTGGGCCTCAGGCGTTCTCACTGACCGAACAAAACACAACAATGTAAGCACTGTTATTTCACGTAGGTTTTCTGTGAGAGGGGTGGAACTACCCCGAACGAGCCGACCCATTCATGCTGAAACCAGTAATAGCTTCAGCGTGGCTCTACCTCCTACAAAAGATATGTTACAAAAGATGAAGTTGTCCTTAAATGTTAAAAACTAATAAAGTATTAAAATAAAAGAATTTATTCTGTAAGTTGTTAGAGTATTTACAAAAATCCTAAGGCTTTGCAAAACGAAATATGTCGAGCGGAAATTACAGTAACAGACGAGAATCCCTTGCCATCATACTCTTTTTAAATATCAAGAGTTAAAATTTTAATTAAAAGACTCTTTGCGTGGCTCAGAACGACTCCAATTAAAACTATGTCTTCGCTTCTTCAGGTACATAAAAGAGGAGGTAGCGAGCAAAAAGCCGGTAGATAATTGCTCGGTTGCTACTATTTTAATATTGTGGCCTTGTCGTTTTGATTACGTAATTTGTAGACAGATTATATCCACGCCTCTTATTGTATTGACATATCTACATTTCTTTTTATGATTCTTTTGTTTTTTCCAAGTAAAACTTTTTATAGCCCGGTAGGAAAATATTCGTTACACGTTACGCGTTAAACGTAAAGTAGGTGTGTATCTGTGTGTATGTATGTGTGAATTTCTATCTGGGTCTACTAATATACCAAAATGAATGAATGTATAGTTAAGTATTCATACTACGGGACTTCGTTAGTTTATGACAATTTTTATATAAACATAATTTAATACAAATAAGCGAAAGAAGTTTCATTTTCTGGTCGTGTAAATACTGATACATACACTGTTTTTTTTTTCTATATGTAAAGAAACTATAATAATTAACTATAGTATTTCTTTAATTTTTATAGCTGTTGGTCGTTAAAACAGTGACCAGGTACTCAAGTATTTTATTAGATGGCGCTGTAATATAATAATAACTCCATGGTAAATATAGTCATACTGGAAATTCGACAATAAATGGTGATTGTGGTGATAATTATAAAATTTAGATTTATGGTAAAAACGATTAATAGTGGAATAGTAAACTTTGTATGTCGCTTTTCTTCTTACAGGTAAAATATTTATATTATAATTAAATAATATAATATAGTATTTTTTAGATTTGTTGGCACTTTGCCACCTATTAATACCCAAAGAAGCAGGCGAGAATCACCTAGTCACTTATACAGTATTTGAACACAATGTCACCTAGTTCCACGAACTGACACCTAAGCATACAGTGACTGATTTCTAAGTGCAGTTACCAGAACGCATCCATAGACGCTTGTAGACTGACTTTCAACTCAAGATTAACAGCTAGGAAGATGGGTATATAAAAATAGCTTACCATCATATATTCTGATTGCAATGCGATGTTTTACTGAACCAAAAGCTCAGGTTTAATTACAGATTCGCAATTACACCGATTAACACGGCGTCCAAATTAATTGTTTCAATTTCTATACTAATATACAAAGTTGAAGAGTTGTTTGTTTGTATGGTTGAACGCGCTAATATCAAGAACTACTGGTCCAATTTAATAAATTCTTTCGGCCTTAGATAGCTCATTTAGCGAGGAAGGCTTTAGGCTACATATCATCACGTTAAAACCATTAGGAGCGGAGTACCAATGAAGATTGTTTCAAAATCGGGCTATTTTTTCTTTTGAGAGCTTCCGCTGCGTGTTAGAGTTTTTTTTTAAACTTTACTTTTGGCAATCAATCTTTCAGATTATTACTACCATTGTCACGTAGTCAATAATATTACAAGCGTTGTACGATCATTTCAATATTAAGCGTCGTGTGAATCAATATTCTAACAAGACGGTGGATCCCTTGTTAGAACCTTCCAGAGAGTTTTTGTGGCATCTCAGAATTTCATGCTTCGTGGTATTATTTGTCTATTCACTTCACTTATGCACAATAAACCAACTATATTACGTAGACAACCATCAAATTTACAAAATATAGAGTCAACACAAGATTATGAATAAATTATAAAATCCACTACATGACAGACTAAAATCCCGCGAAAAACTCGCGTGTTAGCGTTAGTATTATATAGGTACGTTGCCATGATAACGTGATAACTTTCTATCGCAAATATTTTCAGAGTTTTTATGTTTCAATTCAAAAAGTTTATTCTACGTTAGTTTTGCTTCCAATTTCTAATGATATGTGGTACGATTATTTCGCAAACATTTCCAAATTTTATTTTGTGGTTACTGTTCAAAAAGTATTCATCCATAAGACAGGCGAAGGAATTAATTCATACTGCCAATTCTGATGATGTCAATATATGTAGCTGTTATGTATTCTTTAGCCAGTTTTCTTCTATGTTCAAGTTAATGTAAAGGCATAAGCGCCAAATCTTCTATATATTATTTCGTGAATTTTTATCTTCTTAATTTTTAAGATCCCAGAATTCATGCTCCGTGGTATTATTTTTCATTCATTTCACTTATGCAGAATAAACGAACCATATTACATAAAATACCAATTTTACATAATATAGAGTCAAGTAACACAAGATTATGAATAAAATATAAAATCCACTACGTGCCATAATGAAATCCCGCCAAAAAAAGCTCATCAATAAGTTTCTTCTATGTTAGTTTTGTTCCAAAATTTTTTATTTGTGATCTATTACGTATTATAAAATTAAAGTGTGTGTATTTAATATTAAAATAAATACTTTTTGATGAATACATATACAAATAACAACATTTTTCTTAATTCTATCGATATGTCTGTTTGTTTATTTGTTCCGGTTAATTTCCAAAACGACTGGACCTATTTGAACGGAAATTTTCCGGGCAGATAACTAACTAATTAGTGGTTTTATTTAAAGCTAGTGGGTTCAGCAGACGTTGCCCCCTCCCCCCCTAATAACTTATCTGTCTTAACAAATTATACCTAAACCTTGCCTAAGAATCATTTTATATATTGGTGAAAACGGCATGAAGATGCGTTTTGTAGTTTTTGATCTTATCATGAACAAACATATAGATAGACGTGGCAGAGGACTTTGCTTTACACTATGTTGTGATGAACTGTTACCCGTGCATTCATCTGTGTGAAATTCATCATCAAAAATATGTTGTTTACTGTAAACTTGCGTGTGAGACGTACTGTACTGGAATCCAAAAATAAATATAATTGAAAGTCAAATGTTTATATGTGTTTTTAATTATAGCAACCTATATTAATAACTTAATTATGTCCACAATATGGGCATCTTATGTCTATATAATAAGAGATTTAACACATATTGTTCGATAATGTATAGCTTAATATTTTTAATACTTTCTTATATAGTGTAAGTGTGCACTGAGTGTGGTATATAGCTGTTTAAAGTTCCAAATATGTGGCTGATAATAAATCCCGTCCCATTCGACACACTGTTAGTATTCACATATATAATGTACATGTTACCTATTACAGTAGTTGATGTGCGTGTCGTACGTACAAATATTTATTTGAAAGAGTATTTCTGTAATTTACACATCTTATCACAATTTCACATTTGTTTAATATATTAAAAAAAAAAAACGATTGCGAAGCTGCGGGTAACAGTTAGTATATTATACAATCTAAAATGTTGTGTATCAATACACTCATTATTTGATACTAGAACTATTTATATTTTTAATGTTTGTTATAGCGGTTTTTTTAATTCCAAGGTTTGTTTTATTGTTAAGTAGTCAGTGATGTTAATATATCTATTTCTACAAATAAAACGTTTTATAATAATACTGTTAATTTTAAATACATATGATTAACAATACCAAATATCTTGTAAAGTAATTTAACTAAAATAAAAAAAAAAAACACATTCGTAAAACTACGGACAAACACGCCGAAGTTTTAATGTCACGACTTTATTCATAGTTTAAAATTTTTAGAAGGATAAATTAAAATGTTACGTGTGTTAATCTAATATTAAAATTTTAACAAACCTTAGGTATATCTTTAACGATATTTTAACTAAAGTAATTGTTGATTAAAAAGCATTGGTTTTAATTTAAATGACCTTAAGAATAATTTATGTAATTCAATAAAATATAAACTGTATTGTACAAATGTTAGGTCTTGCAATTAATGTTTATTATGTTTACATTTTCGAAATCTGCGTTAGCATGAGGATGACCGCACGTTTGAATTTCGGGAAATATCAACGAAATTTTGAAATACGATTGAAGTAATTAATTCATTTGAATTGTTTTAGTGCTATGATTAGTTGATGACAGAGGAAAATTTAGAGAAAAGTTTTTTTTTAATACGTCATAGAAAGTAAACGAACAGGTAGGTTACCTGATGTTATGTGATCACCGCCACCAATAGATACTACCAATACCAGGGAGTCGCCAGTGCGTTGCTAGCATATGTTAGAGGGAAGAAGGGAGCGGAGGATAAATGGGAAGAGTAGGTAGGCCTCAGGCGCTCTCACCGACCGAACAAAACCCAACAATGCAAGTACTGTTACTTCACGTCGATTTTCTGTGGGTCGGGTGGTACCAACTCGGGCGAGCTGACCCATTTATGCTGAAAACAGTTATATCTTCAACGTGGCTCTACCACCTCTAATATAAAATAATTTCGTGAATAATACTTATATTTTGAATTATAACCATATATCGGGAGAATACTTTGTAGATTAGCTGGCGTTTGAAATTGCTAGATGGAGGGGCTAGCGGGTTGATTAACCAGGTGCTTTTCAGTTCATCACGTATATGCTATATTATACCTAGCATATACTACTTAACATTCTCAGATTGGCAATATATTTTACAATTAGTATAATCCCTTTCTGCATCTAATACTTGCAATAATATTACTTCAACTTGTATGTTTAATACCCAAAGGATAAACTCTCTGAACGGATCAACTTTAGAGTTCACTATCGGGATATTTTTTCTATTCTTTGTATGTTTCTAATGTCAATATCATAAGAAATATCTTTAATAGACATTCTTTATATGAACTTGTTTGTTTGGCTTCAGTCAAGTATCACATATTCAGTAAAGTCTCAATAGTTGACTCAGTTATTAGTAAAGTATAAATGGAACATTTGTCAATCTGGTAATAAGCTATTACTTAGATCTGACTGGATCTTATTAATGCAATAAATCACGTTGTGTGTACCTGTAGTTAAATCTTGATTGAGTTATATACAGTTTGAAACTTAAAATTTATATTCAATGATTTAAAGGTTTGAGGGTTGTTATTAAGATTAATTGTAACTGTTCTCTTTCTCAAGGATTTGCCATCGATTTGATGTTATACTAATGTAAAGATTGTTTGTTATTTCGTTTGTTTAAACGCGTAAGAAATGAAAATTACTGTATTGAATCTAGGCCATGAGAAGGCATTTAGGCTAAATCTACTAACGGTTCGGAAAATAACCAAGTCATCGAGAAGAACTAACAAATAACTCTAACTGGTTTATCTTTTCATGATACATTTTTACAAACAGTATGATTCGTTTTAGCGGTTGCACAGTATACACAGAGGGATATAATTTTCAGACATTATCATCGTTCCCATATTGATTTACCTTACTTTGCGACAAATCGGTAATGTGCTAGGGTCTCTGTTATAAAACCTAAGATTAATTAATTAATGTAACTATTAAATAGATTTTTAATTTATTTTTGTATTTTATAATGCATTTATTTTAAAGGGTATCTAATACTATGCCATATTATTTAGGACTGAAATAATTACGTAGGTAATAATAGGTGGTAATAGCTAAACTATGTTAAGCAAGAATGCACCCGTAACGGAGGCTGAGTGTGTGAAAAATTTAAACGTGAATAAATCAACAATATAAAGTCACTAACCTACAATTGAATAATAAACGAATCAGAAACGAACGAAATCAGAACGAAAACACTGTCTGATAAAGGGAAAAAAGTCGTGGTAGGGCTTGTTCCAAGCCCATCTGATTAGCTACCACCTTTAAATGAAAATCTGTCACCAATAACCTATGGATGGGTGCTGGTAGTTGCACTTGATAGCCAGTCCCCCTATTTTTAGTATATCAACAGTGTTAGACCATATTATGGTAATTTTTTGGTTAAACGTTAAAACTTATACTGTATTATTACAAAAAAAGTTACATACGTGTTGAATACTTGCTTTAAAAAAGTTTGATTACAAAATAGTACCTTACTCTTGTTAAAAACGGACATCATTTAAATGTAAATGTCCTCTAAAACTTGTTTAAATTGATAGTTCTTATGATATTCTTGTGATTTATTGTATTTCTATTTACTGGGTATTACTGGGTTATTTGATTTTGAAAAAATAAGTAAATTACAGAATTTTAGAGATTCACAAGTAAATCATAACTATTACTAAATGACACTATTGACATATGTTAGTGTATTTGACAATTTATTAATCTGACATTATACTATTATTCTAGTTCACTTACTTTGACGTAATATACTTATTGCTTGTTTTAACAATTACATTATTTTCTTTTAATTTAACTGTTACAATAATGATAGCCTATTCAACTTAAAATTAGTACAATTTCTTAATGAGGATATGAATAAAATGTTATTCATTAATTGAAATTGTTCGCAAAAAGTCTATGTAATGGAACGTTTGTGAATAATGAGACTGAATTGAACGAATGCTATTCAGAGTTCTTAGCATAAAAAACTTACACCAAATGTTTAGCTAGGACCGCTTAGACACGCTTTTGTAATAAAGTATTCGAATATGTGTTCAACTAGGTTTCAAATTTTAGACACTGCCCTGTAAAACTCGTGTTAAAACCGTGTTCATTTTGATTTTGTAATAAGACCGATACGATAAAATTACGTTTTAAATGTACCGCGCTCGCTGAATGTTCACCATCTTTTTCTTTTGTCTTACTTTGATTAAGTTAGGTTAGACTTGCGAAAAAAGGATAACGCTAATTTTCCTCGGTCGAGCGTGGTGCATTTAAAACGTATTTAACTTTTTGTAATGTTTAGAATGGTGCTTGTGATGATAGAAAATTAACAAGACCAGACTATCATTTTCTTGTTGTAGCACGTCGAATAATGTCACTGTAGCTGATCGTATTTACAATATTTCAAAGAGACAAATCGCTAAAATTTCATCATGAAGGAATGGGAGTAGCATAAGAGTGTCATTATCGCGAGTGGTTACAGCAGATGTATAATGGACACAAATGCTACGTGTCACCCTGAAAATATTAACGGATCATAATGGATGTATTCTCTAAGCTATCGTTATTGTACAAAGTAGTAACTGACGCGATATAACATTATATATACCTGTATAGGTTTCTAGAAATTCCACATTTCGAATGTATAAATAGATGGAATAATCAATACCATACCGGCTCATCGTATAACAAGCACGGATGAGTCACATTTCAATAAATTTACTGAAGTACGTACCATATTACGAATGCAATGCAAATGGAATAACCGTGTATTCAACGATTAGATGTGGCCTAGATCTGACCGGATCTCAATGGCCGGATAAGCAGAGTTGTGCTCCACTTAGCTGAATCCCGGCTGATTTACGAACGGTTTGAAATACATAGGTCGCATATATTGTAGAAATGTATGATTTTGTTTTTTGTAAACACTTACTTAATTTCATTGTTTGGATGCTGGTGTGAATTTTCTATTCGATGCTCGCAGGTATGAGACTCGGCATGTATCAACGACTTAAAAAAAAAAGAATAGTCAAGGGTCGCCTGGCAAATGTGAAACATCGAAATTGTTTGAATCGAACAAATCTCAAATTATACTATAGGTATGCGAGGTCAGTGAACCAAGAGAAATCACGTACAGTCGCTCACGCATGCCATTGTCGCGTCGTTGCCACGCCAACAATCAGGTTTACCTGCGCCTATAGATGTTTAACATCAAAAATTTTGTAGAATTATTAATTTAAATAGGTGACACTATTGGCTAACGATGAACAAAACATCATGAGGAAATCTATACTTGAGAAATGTTCCTCTAGTACCACCATATGTGATAAGACATAGAACTGCAGATTTCTCAGAGCTTGAAATTACAAATACGTCCTGGCTTGCCATGGTGATTATGTGCAAACCTTCCTTCAGGGAAAAGCCTTTTCTTACAGGCTGATGTAATGTGATAAAGGCTTAATAGTAATGTATAACTTATTAGACGTAACTTGAAATCGATATAAGGATTTTAGAATTTCAATAAAAAAAAAATACGGAACACAATTAAACAACATAAAACGGGTTAATCATTTCCAAGTAAACAAAGTCGCGAGTGTCACTTAGTACATTTTTTTTTAATATCATATAGGAGGCAAACGGACAGGCGGCTCACCTGATGTTAAGTGATCACCGCCGTCCATAAACACCAGCAATACCAGAGGAGTTGCAAGTGCGTTGCCAGCGTGTGTTTAGACGGATGGAGGAATGGGGGGAAGGGAGAGAAGAGGGAAGCGCAAGGGAGAGGACAAGTGAGGGATAGGGGGAGGTGGGTTTCCGGCACTCTCACTGACCGAACGAAACACAACAATGCAAGCAGTGTTACTTCACGTCGGTTTTCTATGGGAGGGTGGTAGTACCCCGGGCGAGCCGATCCATTCATGCTGAAACCAGTAATAGCTTCAGCTTGGCTCTACCACCTACAATAAAATCAAACTTTATGTAGGCTTTGTTGAATAGTTTGTCAGTAACTTTGATAATTTACAAGGAAACTAAATAAATATTTACTATAAAGATGTCTTCGAATTTTTCTCTACGTTAATATTATCCTTGTATATAATACTTGCCTCTGCCCGCGACTTTGTTCGCGTAGAATAGGTACTTTGGGCGTTAGTTAGCTTACACTCACCGGAAGCACTCAAGAGAAAAAAAAACGTGTTTTAAACATTGTTCATTGGTGCTCCATTCATATTGGTCTTAGCGTGATGATAGTCTATAACAATCCTCGATAAATAAGTTACATGACATTGAAAGAATTTTATTTTGAAAATCGGACTACTAGTTCTTGAGATTACCCCCTACTATTAGTATACATTAAGTTTATTATACACAGAATATTAAAATATCATACAAATATATAAAGAAAATATTAATACTTTACTTGCCGTTATATTTAAAGTAAATTTGACTAAAATAAGGAATCATACTTCAAAAATGTAGCGTTATAATATTAGCGTAGATTAAGTTTATTACACACAGAATATGAAAATATCATATAAATATATAAAAAATACTAATACTTTACTTGCCGTTATATTTAAAGTAAATTTGATTAAAATAAGGAATCATATTTCAAAAATGTAGCATTATAGCTTAGAAAATATTAAAAAAGCTTCACATTATCGTATATCTCAAGGGAGAGGATGAAGATATCGAGACGATATTTCCTGTTTCACGTACTTCCTTATGCTTATGTTCACATATTTTGGTTCAATATCTGATATATCCATAATCGTTATATATCTAACAATATGAAATATTGTTACTTCGTTATACGTATTGATTTGTTCGCTACGGATTATCTGCTACACCTTTGAGGATGAAAATATACCCTATAAAGACTGTTTATAATTCTTAATCATCAATCCATAAAGTATCTTCTTATTATCTATACTAATATTATAAAGCTTGAGGGTTTGTTTGTTTGGTTGAACACGTTAATATCAGACACTACTGATACGATTTTTTTTACATCATAGGACAAACTAACTGGTGGGTCATCTGATGTTAAGTGATCACTACCGTCCACAGACACTTGAAACACCAGGGAAGTCGCGAGTATGTTGCCAGTTTGTAAAGGGGGAGGGGGGAGGAGGAAGGAATGAGGAGAGGGGCAAAGTGAGGAGAGGTGGGCCTCCGGCGCTTTCATTGACCGAACGAAACGCAACGATGCAAGCACTGTTACTTCTCGTCGGTTTTATGTGAGAGGGTGCTACTATCCCGAGTAAGCCGACCCTTCATGCTGAAGCCAGCAATGGCTTCAATGTGGCTCTACCACCTAGAAAATAAATCAGTGTTTGATAGCTCATTTATCGAAGGAATGTTATAGGTTGTATTTCAAGCTAAGATCAATAGGAGCGGATCACTAATGAAGAATGTTTAAAAATATTTTTTTTTTCCTTTTGAGAGCTTCCGCTACGTGTTAACGTTAGCCTAAAGTAAGTATTTCACGCGGAAGAAGTCGCGAGCAAAAGCTAGTTATAAATAAAATGATAGAGGTATATCGTTTTGCGCGTATCAATCAAAAATTACTGGATATATTCCTATATATTTTTTCCAGTTTTATGTCTTATATAGAGATGGTGCTATGCTATAAAAGAATTATCAGAATAGTTTCATTTAATACAAAATTATTAAAGTTTTAAGAAAGGACGACTCTTAAAAGCACTATTTCTTCAGCGATGTGTATTCTCTTGTTGGAGAAATGGGGCAAGTGGTAGAACTTCTCTTATGTACTCTTAAAATAAACGACGCAGGCGAAGTCGTGGGTATCAACTACGTGGAAATATAACCATAAATAAAGTTAAATTAATTATAAAAATTATTTTAGAAAACGGATACTTGACAGACCCTTTTCTTACTATAACGAAGTAAATAAATTTTGGAAGAGTTGTTAATTAAAAAGTGTCCACCAACAAAAAGCATTTAAACCTTATTATTAAGTTAGTGTCTAGCTATATTATTTAAAACTTGAGAAAAACCTAATTTAGTTTTTAAGTGTTCATAAAATATTGAAGTTGTGACTTTCTCGTGCAAATTTCGCCTTGTCTTGGGAATATTAAAAATTTCATATTCGCTTTTATTTAGTAGGTAAGTGCAAGGTTTGGATCAAATTTATTTGACACGATGTGAAAAATTTAAATTACACTACTGGAGATGAGTTTTCCTGCAGTTGGATTTTTTTTATATTCGTACATTCGCATTCACGGTTCAAAGGGTGTCATTGCTTTGCCGGATTTCAATCATGCAGGTGCTTTGAGGATTTACTAAAATTGCGGCTGGCATGAAACGAATCTTTATCCGTCAATGGTGAGGAACATACATCAAATGAAATTTTAAGGGCCTTTGCCTTTGATATGCCGTTATCATTATTGTATCATGATGTGTAAGGATGGACTAAACAAAATTATTATTTGTAAGCAATAATCTTATATTAGGTCTCTTTACCTATAAAATTGCCGTTTTGAATGAAAAAATGTAAACGAATTTTTTTCATGTATTTTTTATTTATATTAATCGAAGTAATCACCCATGCAATCAATGCATCTTTGCCAACGCAGTGGCAGTTTATTAAAGGCAGGTTTATTATAGGCAGTTTCTTAAAGAAATCTGCTGTACGGGATGCAACAAATTCTTCAAAGGCATTTTGTACTGCCTCTAGGGTATTGAATTTTTTCCCGCCAAGGAGTTATCTAAACTCTGGAAAAAGTAATATTCTGTAGGCGCAAGGTCTGGTGAGTAGGGCGGATGACGGAGAACTTCCTACTCCAGTTCTTGCAATTAGGAGACTGTCTGCTGTGCAGTATGAGGTCGCGCGTTGTAGTGCAGGAGCAGCGGAGACGAGCGATTGACCAATGCTGGTTGGAGATGTGCCAGTTCATTTAGAAAAAAAATAAAATCGCAGGTAACAATGCAATTCAAAATTCCCTCATTTGTGTGTCTGTTGAGCAGTGCAAGGCACATCTCGACGCGTACTTCGCGCTGGCGATCATTGAGTTCGTGGGAAACCCATTTGTCAAGCTATTTTACCTTGCTAATTTAACGCAAATGGACCAAAATTGTTTTGATGCTAACGTTGAAAGCTGCTGCTAATTTAGCCGTAAATTGTGTATCATCAGCTTCCACAATCGCCTTTAATTCGTCATTGTCGACCAGCCTTCGGACGACCACGAGGTTCATTTTTCAGGTTGAAATTCCCAGAACGGAAGTGAGCAAACCAATAACAGGTGGTGCGTTGGTTTGTAGTGTTAGTTCCGTAAACGTCGTTGATGTTGCGTGCAGCTAGTACCGCGTTGCTGCCACGACGGTACTCATATTCCATAATTACTCGAATTTTTAACGTATCCATGATGACAAAAAAGATTGAAATGCGATGAAAATGTAACACTAATCAATAAACAAATGATTACTTTTGAAAAAGAATTCCATGTTTTTAAAATAAAATAAATTTGAAATTAGAATTCTTAGCCAAACAAAAATGATTTTGATTTGAAATGGCCAGTACTGCAGAAAGGCAATTTCATAGATAAAGACCTATTTATATTCGATTTTAAAACATGAATAACTCGATCCTATGTTTGTATTATTTACTAGCTGTACTCGCGACTCTCCCAGCGTGGATCATAATGTAAAAAAACTGTGACTAATAAAATCATCTGTATGTTAAGTCCATTTACTTATCTTCTTTTATCTCGTTTAGTCGCGTCGCCATTAAAATTACAATAACTTTTGATAGAGTGAACCGATTATAATGAATTAATTGTTACAAGATTAAATGTTACTCGTGTGTATGCTTTATGATTTTCTTCTATCGTGAATGCAGTACTATGGTAGTGGTGCGTGTTCATACAAACAGACAGACATTTTAGAATGTATTTTGTTACCTATCTCAAAACACCCGCAACAATTCTGATTTTGATGCAAAGTATAAAGCTTTCCTATCAGATAATTTATACCAGGTGACTGTTTAGAGAGTAGCAATATTTCTGGAGGACACGCTGCACTTGATTCTCGTTTTAAATCAATTAAAAAATAGGTTCCTTAGGTTTACTATTTTATTTACACGTTTGTAGCTATACTTTTGATAGTCTTAGAACAAACTTAGGTTTTCTTGACGGTTTATGGGTATTTGTTTTAATATTATTATTTTATATGTTAAATGTGATCATGAAGTCTCATATCCTAGAATACAGGGAGTGTCTAACCTTTAATCTAATTAATTGTGTAAATATGGAAACTTTTTTCTTTGCCTTATGGATTGTGATGTAGATGAATTAGACACTTGTTAAAATAAACGTAATTGTTAATTTTACAAATTATATGGGGTATGAATTTGAATACTAAATAAACAGTGAAAAAAAATTATAGTAGAATTGATAAATATATTTTAATGTAATGAATAACAGTATACTTTATTGTAGCCAATAGTATACAGTTAAGGTAATAAAGGAGCACAGACTCAATACAACTTGTTATCCAGTAACAAACGCTACATATCGCTTGTCGTGTAATTCCATTAATGTTGAGAATACATCACGGTACACCTCTCGGCTTCACTAGATTTACTGCGAGCGGCAGATGAAAGGGCTAGGTCGACTCCCTAACCAACGTTTATTAGCACCGAATTATATGTAGCAGGGATGTTGTGTTTTTTTCCAGGATGTAAGTCTTTAATCAGGTTTTTGTTATATTTCATAGCAGTAACATACCTTTCAAACCCACTAGCTTAATACAATTCTATGTAACCCTATGTAACATAAATTAAAAATACATTTTTGAATACTTAACATAAAAATGTTTAATTAATATTTTGCAACTAATATATATATATATTACATATATTTCTTATCATTTATCCTTTTTTATTTCATAGGATGCAAACGAACAGACGGGTCACCTGATGTTAAGTGATCACCGTCGTCCATAGACACTTGCAATACCAGGCGAGTCGCAAGTGCGTTGTCAGTCTATGTTTGGGGAAAGGGTTAAGGGAGAGGGAAGGAGGTAGGGGTGGGGAGGTGGGCCTCCGGCGCTCTCACTGACCGAAAGTAACATTACAATGCAAGCACTGTTACTTCATGTTGGTTTTCTGTGAGAGGATGGTACTAACTCGGGCGAGCCGACCCATTCGTGTTGAAACCAGTAAAAGCTTCAGTGTGGCTCTACCACCTACAAAAAATATAAAAGTATTCTTTTTCACAAGAACCCAAACATATTAAGCGATGTTGATTGTAAAAATAGTTTTAAAGGTTTTTCGGAAAGTCTTTTATTAATTGCTAACTGTGCCCGCGGCTTCGTCCGCGTGGAGCTTATTGCAAAAGACAGTCTTTCGTTTATTGTGTCTTCGGTATTATTTATACACTAGCTATGCTCGCGACTTCGTCCGCGTGGACCCTTATGTAGAAAACAGTGATTAATATCTGTATCTGAATGTATTAAGTCCATTTACTTATCTACTTTTCTCTCGTACTTCCGCCGCGTCGTCATTGAAATTTCAATAACTTTTGATATAGTGGACTGATTTTAATAAAACCAAAACTAAGTTATTCTCGAATACATGCTTTATGATTCTCTATGCGTGGTTTTATTGTGAACTCAGTAAATTAGCAGTGATGCGTGTTCATATAATACATCAAACAAAGCATCCATTTCTCTACGAAAATCTACAAAAAAATTATCTAAATTTGTGCCAACCTTTAAATACTAAACGTCATGGAGCCCGTAAAATATTCGTATATAACATTTTTGTAATAATAATATCGCGAAATATAACAGATTATAGTTAAATCGATAGAATATAATAATTTAGTATCTACTAAAAGATACCGCGAAGATTATGCCGCTTTGAATGGCGCTTAAAATTTTTTGCATAAAAATAAACGACACGGACGTATGTTGAAGGAATAACGAGCAAGGGTATGTTCCCCTCTGTAAGAGACCCCTCATACAAAATTGAAATTATTTTCGACAAGTACAAATCTTGTTTTCGAAATTGATGACGACGGGATGAATATCGTGGAAATGATGACATTATTGTCAAATGTATATCTTTTTCAGAGGGAAAATGCTTTGTATATTATACATCTCCTGTCTATATTTATACTAACACTAGCCTCTACCCGCGACTTCGTCCGCGTGGAATAGTTATTTTGGTCTAACGTTAACACGCAGCGGAAGCTCTCAAGAGGAAAAAAAACAATTTTTAAACATTCTTCATTTGTACTCCGCTCCCATTCGTCTTAGCGTGGTGATATATAGCCCATAAC